>JAPQVY010000156.1:45520688-45965688 GCA_028535165.1 Quercus tomentella
ATGCATCCTATAACCAAAATGGATCCATGCTAGCCAGGCTAAAGTATCAATCTTTGGTTAAGAACATTCAATTGCTTAAAGGAACAGTAGAACCTAAAACTAGGGTTGCAGACTTATAAATAACACTGTTGAATATCGTCATACCAATCCTGGTAAAAGCCAAGTTGTACAGAGCAACTTAAATTAGTATCCTCAATTGAGAAAGAACACTTGCACTAGCTCCCACATTTAAATTTTAACTTCCAAGGTTTTTCCAATTACAATTTATTTTGATAAATAGAAGTTATTATAAAGATTAAATCATGTAATCCTAAGACCCCCTAGGGCATTGTTGAATTCATGTGCTCTCTTTCTCTTTAATTAAGTTTCACAAGAAATGCCAGATATGAGCTTCAAGCAGCCAATAAGGAAATGCAATTGTCTTAGTCTAATTTTGTTTACGAGGGAAATGAGGCTGAAAGGTATAAAAAGCTTTTAATGCAGTTATCTTAGTCACATGCATTTCTCTTTGTAGTATTCATGGCAGCTATGATGCAACTTCATTGAGGTAGTCCTAGGCTGTAATTGTACCTTAAGCACAATACTATACTAGCAAATATACCAGGAAAAAAATGGAGAGTGAGTGAGGAAAGGCTGGAGGTGGGTGGTCCTCATCTTTGTCAACTAGCTAGCTTCAAAGAGAAAATATAAAAGTGTTTGCTGTTTAGTCATTAACAACAAACAGAAAAGTGTTACCCTAAGAATAATCTACACTGTACGAATAACTACCTGCAGAAGGCGGCTGTGTCTCATCATCATCATCATCTCCTTCCTCCCATCTTGCGTGCTCAGCATCATAGGCAGCCCTTAACTCCTCTTGCATGATGTCTCGTGAGCGTGATGAACCTTGGCCAACTTGCACAACTGTCAATGGATGGTCCCTTTCCATTCCTGTAGCAAACAATCGAAACATTAGTTACAACAGTAATAAATATCAAACGTTACATTTCAAGATATGTAAACTACCTGGGGGTTGTGACCTAGCATCACTAGTATGGGCGGCTTGCAGCTCCTCCCCTCTCTGTCGTGAACTTGAGGGTCCTTCGCCGACTTCTACAAGTGGCAATCGGCGTTTCTTACCCATTCCTGCGTCCAACAACTTTAAAAAACAAAAAAAACTGTTAATTATAGACAACAATCAATTGCATAAAATGTAAGTGAAACAGACTGCGTAAAATAACTTATTTTAATATCTAACAATATATACAAACATATATCCAAGTTTAAGAGCTTCTCTTTGCCAAACACTACAACCACAACGAAATGAAACCCTAACACCACACGATCATATATCCAAGTTCATAAGATATGAATTTCAAATCCAATAGCAAAGAGGGGAAGGAATTGGATACATAATAAGTAAAAATAAAAGGAATTAACAATATTAAGAGGAATTAACAAATTCAACAAATACTACACAGAGGCATTCCAACTAATTAATTAATGAATACGTTTTCATTAACAACTGTAACATCCAAACACATAATACACCACTAAACTATTACACTACTCATCCTCGGTGTACTCATCGTTGTTCTCATCTTCATTGTCAGACTCATCGTCAATAAACTCATCTTCATTGTTTACTCCATGAAGATCTCTTTCAGCAATGATGGAGGCATCAATTGTCATTCCCTCTAGATCATCCCGAGCCCAACGAAGGTTGTCACTCACAACCTCATTAGTACTTATATTGTAGGGAACATTTTCAGAAAAACTATATGTGTCATCCTCCTCACGTTGGGGACCAACACCAGCATCAAACACGTCCCTAGCTTTAGTTTTGACAACAGCATACCAATCCTTGTGCCTTTTATCTTCCACATAAAAAACTTGTGTAGCTTGAGATGCCAAGACATATGGTTCATCCATCATTTTATCCCCACCATGTATGAAGTGTGTAAAGTTTACCATAGGAAACCCAAATTCATCAGTCTTATATCCTCTCCTATGTTGGTCATGAACCCATTTACACTTGAATAACACATGTTTCATATTGTCAGAATAATTCAACTCGATTATATCACTTAAAATACCATAGTAAGTATTGCCCCCATCAGTAGCGACACTAACTCCACTATTCTGCGTTTTCCTGTTTCCCTCATCATTTACACTCCTAAATTTTAAGCCATTTATTACATAATGCTTGAACCGCTTTACATGAATATACGGCCATTTGGACAATGCAACAAGGGTATCACTAACTCCCTCCCTTTCCTTATCAGCACCAGTGAGGGACATCACCTAACATCAGTTGGCCAAAATAAAATAATTCATATCAGTACAATTAATCATAGTTGAGACAGTGTTACAAGTTTAATAAGTTGAAAATGTCATACGTACGTGACCCCTAAACCAAGTACAAAACTTCTCCATGTGGTGCTTATATATAATCGCATCGGAAACATTACGATTGTGGCCTTTTCGAAGTTCATCCTCTATCAATCTTTTGTGCATCCTGTGCAGGCAATTGTATTAGGGTTAATAGACCTTACGTACATTCGATTGACGTGCAATTATATCTGTATATGTAATACTTACTCACGAAAGCGGTTGATGTTTTCGGAATTGAATAGAACGTAGCGATGGGCTTGGGTCCACTCTTTATTGTTTAGTGTCATGATCGAAACCACCCCCGTTGACTCCTCAATCATCCGGGTGGGTCGATTGAATATAGTTTCCACTCCTTCCATATACCGTGAACAAAATGTTAAGCACTCCTCTACTATGTATCCTTCAGCAATAGACCCTTCCGGAGCAGCTCTATTTCGTACGTAAGACTTAAGACGTGAGAGATACCTATAAAGGAATGATAAGATTAATGACTGGCAATGGTAATTCGAACACGCACATGAAAGTGGAAGTTGATCAATAATATTACACACATCTTACCTCTCAATGGGATACATCCAACGGTAGTGCACTGGACCACCAATCTTAGCTTCAGCAGCTAAGTGCATGACCAAATGTACCATCACTGTAAAGAAGGATGGAGGAAATATCTTTTCCAATTCACACAATGTCACTGCAATCTCTGCCTCACTAGTCACAATATCTGAAACCGTAAGGGTTTTGGAACAAATTTCTCTAAAGAAGCAAGCTAACTTTATCAACGGCCTAATAACATGAGATGGCAAACAACCACGTAATGCTATGGGAAAAAGTTGCTGCATCAATATGTGATTATCATGACTCTTCAAACCAGAAATCTTGCGTTCTTTCATATTCACACGGCGTGAAATATTGGAAGCGTACCCATCGGGCACTGTTACGTCCTTCAAAACTTGCAAGAAACCATCCATCTCCAATGAAGTCATATGAAAACATGCAGCCGGTATGGTATACTGATCATCACTTTTTCGTTGTAGGTGGAGTTCACTTCTTATCCCCATGTCCGCCAAGTCAAGGCGTGCCTTGTAATTATCCTTCGTTTTATCCTTCAAGTTCAACAGCGTGCTTAGTATATTGTCCATCACATTCTTCTCTATATGCATCACATCAAGATTGTGTCGCAACTTGTGATCCTCCCAATAAGGCAAGGTTAAAAAAATACTCCTTTTCTTCCAACCACTCTGGTCTGCCTCCCTTCTCTTCCTTTTTTTGTAAGCAAGTTGACATTTCCTACCTAGACAACGTCCAAGTAAATGTTCAGTTTCCACAATAATGTCAGATGTGACTGGTGGTTCAGGAGCCAATCGAGTATCAATAGATCCATCAAATGGCATACCATCTTTGCGGAAATCGTGGTCAACATCCAACCATCGCCGATGTCCCATGTAACAGAATTTGCGACCATTTCTCAAATATCGAGACTCGGTCTTCACGGCACAAGAAGGACACGCTAACTCCCCTTTGGTACTCCAACCCGACAAATCTGCATATGCAGGAAAATCATTTATGGTCCACATCAATGCTGCATGCAATTGGAATACTTCTTTTGAAGATGCATCGTATGCTTGTACTCCAACATCCCATAACTCCCTTAGTTCTTCTACTAACGGTTCCAAGTACACATCTATAGCAATCCCTGGCGAGGTAGGACCAGGAATAACTAATGATAGAATCAAAGATGACCGTTTCATGCACAGCCAAGGTGGGAGATTGTACGGGACCAACATGACAGGCCACGTACTGTGACTAGTACTCATAATTCCGAAGGGGTTGAACCCATCCGCAGCTAATCCAAGTCTGATATTACGAGGGTCAGATGAGAAGTGTAAATGCTTACTGTCAAACATTTTCCATGCATCTGAGTCAGCAGGATGCCGCATTACCCCATCATCAGTACGACCATTAACATGCCATTTCAAAGAACTAGCCAGATCGGGTGAAAGAAATAGTCGCTGCAATCTTGGCTTTAAGGGGAACCACCGTAGGATCTTCGCAGCTTTCTTCTTCCCCTTACTGGATGAAGCATGCTTACTAGCAACAGATGCCTCATTTGTTTTCCACCTTGAAGCTTTACAACAAGGACACGCCTCGAGGTTAACATTTTGCTTCCAAAACAGCATACAATCATTGGGACAAGCATGGATCTTCTCATAACCCAAACCCAAATCTCGAACTATCTTCTTAGCCTCATAATGGTCCTTTGGCAACTTAGCGTCTGAAGGAAGCATATCCATCAGGACTTGAAGCAACAGAGTAAATGACTTATTTGTCCAACCACACAGAGTCTTCAACTGGAACAACACGACAATGGCTGAGAAAATGCTAAATTTTGTACAACCTTCATATAAAGGTTTCTCTACATCATCTACCATCTTGTAAAACTTCTTGGCGTCATCATTCGGACCTTCACCCGGATCTTGCGCAGTTGGACCTTCTTCCATTGGTTCGGGTGGGATTTCATGCGGGGGGCACAAATCGTGCAACATCCCATGGAAATCACCATATGGATTTTGGGTTTCTTGCACATGAGAGCTCCCACATTCAGTAGCCGGCGTAGCAGCCACCGATTCACCATGAAATTTCCAAACTTTGTAATTTTTAAGCATCCCGGAAGCCCAACAGTGCTCACGTACCACATTTAGCGGTTGTATAAGCAAATTCACACATTTCACACAAGGACATAAGATCTTCCCATTGCGTGCGGATGGAGCAGCAAATTCCACGAATTGGTTTACACCTTCAAAATATTCCCTTGTACCCCTCCGCTTCTCCATCCAACTTTTGTCCATTACGATACAATATTGACGGAATTTTACCTACACCAAGATTTGTTACTACAAAGATACTAATTATTATAATTACATTCATTTGTCATTTGTTAAGAACAAACATACCCAAGTATGCGGCTATTTTCTTAGAACATATAACACTTGTCCTAGACTAACTCAATGTGAGAAGTTGGAAAAGTAGTTAAGCATAAGTGTTTACAAACTTAGGAAACAAATACCAAGAGTGAGTTCAAAACATTTTGGGTCTATAATACCATGATGCTCAATTACTTGGGTCATTGGTCAAAAGTGAGTTCAAAACATTTTGGTTCACACTTTCATTCGTAATGAAGGTGTTTGAAAATGTGCCGATTAACCAGAGTGGATGCAAGAGTGTGATGTTGGTTTCATACCAATCATGTGCTTTGAAATGACCTATATGAACCTAATACATCAACAATGTATAAATAAAAGACTCATTTTGTTTGCTTTCTGTTTTAGTGGGTGTCATTGCAGAAGTAAATAATGCAATGACACCCAATAAATGACAACAAGTTGGCAGCTTTTGAAAAGAAAAGTAAACAAATTTGTTAAAAACTAGGTGGATATAAAATTATTGGAAAAATATATCCAAATCAAATTAATTTATGTTGATAAAAACGGATAAATCAGAACTTACTTGTGAATATCTTTTTGTTTTTGTCATACACAAATTTTTTTCTTCCCAATTGTGGTAGTTAGGAAATTTATTTCAAATATTCATTTCATTATAGTTAGGTTGGGATATTTTCATAAATGCATGAACTGTTTATAAATAAGAGAAAACATTAATGATACCATTCAAATATGAGTATATATAGCATTTATGCAAGATACCATTCAAATATGAACGTTAACAAAATTTGTGATCAAGTGAAACACCACATATGCCTAGAGAAGTTTCATTCACCACAACTGAATCTGAGGACAGTAGTATCAAATTAGCAAGTGCTCAAACTCCATATTTGTACTCACTGATTCTCCAAATTTGACATAACAAGAGGGTAACATGCAGAGCCTATAACTAATGACATGGCCTATCTATATACAATTCTAGTATATTTGAGACATTTACAGGACTCACAGAGTGAAAAACTTACAAACTCTTGTGAAGAACATGCATTGAATATGTAAATAGAGAGTTCACTAAATCACTCTGACAGAAGCAGTCACACCTATTGTGGTTAAAACATAATGTAATTGTAAAAGGGAGGCCAAAAAACAAAATGTACATAATAGCCTCCAACTCTGGCATTCCTTTTTCTTCAATTCTTATGTAATTAATGTTATTTCTACAAAACTTCAAGCTGTGTGAATGAAGATCATATTAATTTTATCACTGTGAGCATGACACAAATTATGAGTAGCCAAAGGGAAAAAAAATCAAATATTCTACGAAGTCCATCACTAAAATTCTATCAAACAGAACACAAAAATTCTACCCTCAATATAGCTGTTAAAAACAATTAATTAACAATAGAATACCCAATTCAATGCTCAAGCTCAGGAATTGACAACTTTCGTAGATCTGAGTGGTAAAGAATACTCACAATTCTTTCAAAAAAGGGTGTTTATAGAAGTCTAAGTCAATTCTCCCTGTAATCGGGTTGTGATCCAAGTACCTGAGATAGAATCAAAGAATCCTTTAGAGTATATACGAAGACAATTTCCTGTCCATGGACATGAACAATGATATCATAATCCAACGACACATGTATCCAAAAATTTTTAAATGAAGAAAGAAAATGCATTCCATTAATTGCCATTTCATCATGTGTAGTAATGTAAATTCTATTCAAATAAGCATCATCATGTGTTGTTAAATTAATATCAAGCAATTTATACTAGTAATTATTATTGAAATTCCTTTATTTTAAATCCAGATATCCAAACTCCAAATGCAACCTAAAGGATATGCTAATCATTTTACCCATTTCATTCTTTGATAATTGATAGCATATTCCTGGTAATAATTCATTTCTTCATAAATGTTTATAATTGTTCCTAATCCATTTATTAAATCTAATCCATTTATTAAATGTCACCCAGAACCAATCAATAGAGTCACCCATATATCAGCACCTAAACAAGTGCTGAAGGAGTTGACAGCGAAAAGCTTTTAAAATCTAAAAAGAAAAACTCCAAACTCATCATTACATCAAGCACGTGGAAGCGTATTCCGCCCGTGGGGGGGCAGGTTGGAGATAACTAAAGCTAGTAGATCACTTATTTGTAGAAGGTTGATGACATGGCCATTACAGTATTTCTACCATTAGATTTATTACAACTCAATGACTTATAGAAGTTGTAACTCTTTCAAAGTTACACCAGATATAACTTGAACTCACTCATATATATATATATATATATATGTTAATTAAAAAGAAAAGAAGATTAATATGTCTATGAAGTCAATTATGCATAAAAATGACATGACCTTCTCAAATCAAACAAAGTCTGTTGATGAACAGTATCTCCAGAAGTGTATTGAGGTATTATTCATAAATTATTTTGCTCCATAGTTTGTTCAGTATAAAGTATTTCTGTCTTTGAGTAAGTTTAGCTATATTTAGTAAAAGCGGGGTTTATTGAGCCTACTGGGAATGCTCTTATGCCAAAAGAACTTATATAGAAATATGTAAAATAAGTTGGTGTTTTCCCTTATACATATTATCACGATCTATTTCAAGAATGTTTTTGAATTTTTTTCTTTTCTTTTTTTTTTTGGCCAATTTCAGATTGGTAAGAAAAAGAAAAAAGAAATAAGAGAAATACAACAAATTTAGCTAGCTACGAAGGTTAGCAAATTGACTAATATCCCACTTCAATCAAATTAAGATCACCTATCGAAACTAATATATATAAGGAGAGGATTACTTGTTAAAATAAACTATTTGAGGAAGTGGCCAAGATGAGATGATGATATCTCTAACATGAAAATGCCGGCAACAGAAATGAAATGAAGATATGTTATATGGAATTTGCACTTTATTCTTTTGGCAAAACCAAACTGCCCAATGAGAAAGACATATGGGACTTTTCAAACCCATAATTAATATCGTATATGGGTGCGGGATGCTTTTATTGACTTAGACATATATATGAATATTTCACATGCATATCGTATTTGAAACAACATAATAATTTCTTAATACTGTGAGTTTAAACTTGAAACCACCAATTATTTCCTTTCTCACACTTGAGAATTGAGGGTATGATATCAACTTATCACTGAACCAGTGAATCTCAGGCAGAGTAAACATTAACCTGAGTACTCCTTTAAAACTGTGTTTTCTAAAGCAACTTCAAGAAGTAATGACTAATGATAGCTATAATGACCCCTAAACCGTTACGATTGTCCTCTTCATTTTAATATTAAAGCCGTAAAGTAACGTTTAGACTTAGAAGGATTGCTATGGAATTTCAAGGATTACATATTATGATTGGGCTTGGAACTTAGAAACCACTTCTTGTTCCAAAATCCAAATAAAGGGGGTCAACTGTTCGTAGATTTGTTGAGAATACAAATTCATAGTATTCGGACATGCCTATATCCTACACAAACATGGCAAAAGTTTTAGAGTGGCCGTGTGCTTCTCAAATTCTAAAACAAAGATAAGGTAGTATAGCCTTACAGTTAACACTATTTAGGGGTCCTTAAATTCCTTTCTAGCAAAGAACTCCAAAGGTGATATGGTGTAGGTGTACATAGGTGGGGAGGGTTTGGGCCACTATCTTTATCATTGTTCATCTTTATTCATGAGAGAAATTTGTTTCAATCTTAGCTTCCAACCTTTTACTTTCAAGACAACTAGTCAAATTTACTCACAACAACTAAAGAGGGAGGTTTGAACTTTAGTTCTCCTAATAAAAGAGAACATATAACGCCAATGATATATAAAGCTTTTGACCAAACCACCATATAATTTAAATGAAGTATTTTTTTTGTTGTTATGAAACTTTGGTTACGACTTATGTAACAGTTTTTTTTTTTTTTTGGAGAAAATTAACAAATTTAAAAGTGATATATATATATATATATATATATGTGTGTGTTGGGGGGGGGGGGGGGGGGGGATGGGGGGTTAAGATCATTTCAGAAGAAAATGACATGGCATGCCCCCACATCTTAAAGGATGGACCTTGCCACAGATGCGTGGGCAACTAGGCGTGTTTAAGATAATGCCAAATTGTTTTAATCTAACCTAATAATAATAATAATAATAATAATAATAAATTTAATGGGCTTTAGTAATAGTTTCGGATATATACTACAGTATTATATATGATTATATTCTATATACTGTATTCCATGAAATAAAAGAAAGGGAAAAGAAGTAAAGATCACATACCGTCTTCTTATTAACCAGTGGACGGAGTCTAATTTATAAAAGAGAAATGATATGTTCACAATATTTTCACAACAAATCCTAAATGGCAGGTTGTTATTGGTTGTTATTATTGAGCAAAAAAGTAATTTTAGTGTTAGGTTCAAATTTGAACCAACAATTACTAATCACTTATGATTTGTTGTATAATGTTGTGGATGTGTGGCACATCTCTTTTCGAAATCACAAAATCCCTCAAAAGTAGGAAGTTATAAGTTAGTTGGCAAAATGAAGTCTACTTATACACAACAAAATCTTACAACTTATTCATTACTATGCAATCTTAAGGGAAGGATTTAAACTCAGATATCTCTTAAAAACATTATGAGCATGGTCCGCTAACAAATTGTGTTACAAGACTTTTATCGGGAAAAAAAATAGTCATTTTGGCATTACTTAACATTAAAGTGCTTAAAATTAACATGGCCTCAACTATTAATATCTTTTCTTTACACAAGCTTTCTATTCATCTTATATATGCTCATGTGTCTTCCATTCTCTAAAAAGTGTAGAAAGAAAAGATTAATTTGAGTCGTCAAAAGTTTTTAAATTAGTGAGTTGGGGCCCGTTAATAAAATTTGGTGTCTTTGAATAAGGGACTAGGTTTGAATCCTAGCTACACCTAAAATCAATTACTATATCCTGACTTGATGGGGTAAAAAATAATAATTATAGAGCCGACGTCACACATTTAGACCATATTATATCTATATAAAAAAAAAGTTTATAAAGTAATTCAATTTTCCAAGTCAAAATATTGGGTTCATACTCATACATATGGTGGATCCAAATCATTGTCTATTTTCTACTACCCTAGGATCTTGAATTTGTAAAATTGAAGCTTCATCTCTTTCTGTGTTCATTGATTTGTTATATGTATATCTCATTGCCGAACCCTCACTATTGAATCTAGAAATAGTGATCAAGGTGAAGACTATAAGCATGACATATCTCACTTTAAAGAGAGTGTGATGATTTGGCCATGATGGTGATGGTACTTCTTGGAATGGCTCAAATCAAGGAAGCAGCTATTCCCAAAACAGTACTCATGGCTCTAATGAGTTTGGATTAGTTTTTTTTTTTTTTTTTTGTTATACAGTTTTTAAAATAATTTTTTATACACAACTATACTTTTATCAATCTTCAACAAATAAATTTTTAGTAAAAAATTAATCCTGACACAGATGTGATAAGAATTGAGTTTGCCACTTTTAGTTCATGAACCTCCCTCAGAGTTTAGTCAGCTGTTGTTTCATTTTTCTCCCTTAATTTGGCAGAAAAATGACCGCTCCATTCGTCCAAACAAAACTTAATTAATATATTCAAAGATAAACCATAAAAACATATCGTTTGTATCTACTTATAACCTTCTTACAAATAATTAAGGATATATATGACAATAAGAAAAGTTGAGGCTAGCAGATCAAGGTGTCCCGTCCCTCATTAAAGCTAATAAGATGGGAAAAACATGTATGAGATGGGAGGAATAGGATTGGGTGGAGACAAATTGTCATTCTCAATAAGGTGACTCTAACATTGATGATAGAGAGATGGGTCGGAGGGGGAAAAAAAAAAAGGAGTGCTGGCAATGATAATGTTGAGAAAGTACAAGAAGTGAGTGTGATGAGAGATGATAATAGAATATATATTAAAAAGAATATAATATATAATATATGTAAATAAAATATTATATATATATATATATATATAGGGGAATATAGTTCTTTAATATCTTCAAAACTTCAAAAAATAACTGTAGGTGCTCAAGAATTTTTGCCTTTGGCTTTGGCTTTTTTGGCTTTGGCTTGATTGCCTTGCCTTGCCTTGCCTTTGGCATGAATTCTTGTTGTCCCACATTGGAAAGATACCTTTCCTCATTCTAGCTTATAAGGGATGAGCCAATTAGAAAGAGTACCAAGAATGAGGAAAGGTATCTTTCCAATGTGGGACAACAAGAATTCATGCCAAAGGCAAGGCAAGGCAAGGCAAGGCAATCAAGCCAAAGCCAAAAAAGCCAAAGCCAAAGGCAAAAATTCTTGAGCACCTACAATAACCTATTATGGAATTGAAAATAATTTAACATTTTCTATTTGTTTAGTTGAAAAATATTACTTAAAGATAGTTTTCTGTATTTTTTAATATTAATTAATAGTATATAAATAATTGGTCAAAGAAAAATTAGTTATAGCCAACAAAAAAAGTATAACTTATTTTTTAGTGGTTGGTTTCTAATAGAATTTTTGGGAAAATAATTTAATCTCAATTCAAGTTAAATAAAGGAAATTAAAAAATTATTTTTCAACTCATTTAAAATTGTTAAAACGTACAACTGAAAGGCTAAGCCCTACAAGTGAGGGACTAGGGTGGTGGGGGAACCCAACTAAAAGCCCACTAAAGCCAGTGGGTCCATCAGCACTTAAACCTATGAGAGAAGGGACATCTGAAGAGGTCCCCCTTCTTATTATTATAGGGCCCTATCTACTGTGGTTTTTCATGTGGCATTAAGAAACAAGTGGATGTCATGCCCACCAACGCTTTTAACTTAATTTTGGTTTTAGTTGAAAGGTTGTGGCTATGCTATGCATGCAAACACAGACTGATTGATTAGAGATGACAAAAAACCAAACGTATTGAATAAAACTCCATAATTGAATCATAGTACAGAGAGAGAGAGAGAGAGAGAGAGAGAGAGAGATTATGACAAAAAATGTGTCATATATATCTTCTTTATCATTTTTTTGAGGTGCATTATAGAGATTAGAAAAGGCCAGCATACACCCACTCATGAGAAATGGAAAGTCAGTGAAAATCATGGTGAGACTGATGTGCTTTGAGAAGATCATGGTGGTATTTTTTGAGTAAGAATATACTGAGGTTAAAGGTCCCATTTCCTTACATTGTGTTTGATTTATTATTAGAGAAGAGAAAATAATAAAACATTTTTAACTATTTATTATTCTTCATTGTTTGGTTATAAATGAAAAAAAAAGAAAAGAAAAAAAAAGACCTAATGAATAACAGTTTAAACCTTTTCTTTAAAGAAGGAAGTAGGTAACAAAAACTAGGAAAATTGGACTTTAAACCGTATAATTTATGGGGGTGTTTTAAATTAAATTCTATAGTTTCATAAATTGCAAATTAAATCCAATTTTAACTATACATGTTAAATACTATGCCGAAATAGTTTTCTAGTTTCACTTTAGGTTCCATCACTTTTATGAATTGTAGAGCAAAACTTTCACTACACAATTCAATGCCCCAGATTGAATAGGACTCATAAATCATAACCTTATTAAGCATCAACATATACTGCAAATAGAGACCTAACCCCTTCTTCCCAAACTTTAGTACTATAGTTTATACAACCACCATAAGTTAGTCAATTTTTATTGTTAATACAATAATATTAGGAGTACTATAAATTTTATCATATAAATTTTATAAACCTATGTATCAAGATTTAAACATAAAATAAAAAATTAATTAAATTCAAATTTAACTTTCCAAACCCTTCTTCTTCTTCTTCTTCTTCTTCTTCTTCTTTTCTTTTTCTTCTCATTTTTTTTTTTTTTTTTTGGGTTTTGGGTAGGGGGGGCCTCCAAACTTTTCTGTGAAACAGAAATACGAAAAATACTGTTTGAGATGCTCAGAAAATGGCTATATAGCGAATCTGCTACAGTATAGAGCTTGGATTCCATCACTTTATATGACCGGACGTGCTCCAATGGCGCGTGTAGCTACTTTATCTCTCATTTCTCACAGTGTCCCACGCACACTCGCACTCACATTCACATTTCACATGCACAGCCACAGCCACACAGCACCTAACCCTAGTCACTAACCAGTCACTACCATCTCCAATTTCTCCAAATTCCCAATTTTGATCAAGACCCAGATTCCTAATTCCATTTCTGATCAAGACCCAGATTCCCAATTCTTCTATAATAGCAACTGACAGTGTCAAAATTTTCAGTAACTGATTTTTTATAGTGACCCCCAAGAGTTCCAAGTCAACTAATTTCCTCACTGGTACTATTTATCTTTAAGGGGAATCGTGATGGATTTCAGATCAGGAGAGGATTCAGATATTAGTGAATCTGAAATGGATGAGTATGAAGATAAAACTTATGAAAAATTGAAGAATGGGAATCACAATGTCAAAAACTCAAATGAGACATTCACTTGCCCCTACTGCCTGAAGAAGAAAAAACGAGATTATCTATAAAAGAAGTGCAAACCCAAACTCTCCAAATTTTTTTTTTACCCACCAAACTTCCTTCTTCAACCTATCTTTTCAACTCAAACCCTAGAGAGAGAGCAAAGGTTGCAGTGATCTAGAAAAAACTAAGGAAATTGAAATTCAAACCCAACCCCCACAAACTGTTTACCTTTGTTGTACTAATAGTACAAATCCTTTATTAATAAATTATAAAAGGAAAAGGCAAAATTTAACCTTTCAAACATGCACAATATTATAGTTATACTTGTATACTAGATAGCTTTTAGTCTATACGCATGATATAAAATAATCAAAGGTCTGATAGTCATGAAACACGATGGTAAGCCGTGTGCACTATCCCAACCCTCAAAAACACCACCCTCTCTTCACGAATAATCCTCATGTTCTTGTACCCTTCTTGGATATCAATCTGTACACCGAAAACCAAGTCCCAGACCTCACTTCCTTTGCCTCTCCAAGGCTCTTTTCAACTCATTTACCTTATGTGTCATTACCTATGTCAACAAAGGACTCGGCTTGCAAGATTGTGTATTTGAGTAGGAACCCTAAGGACACTTTTGTGTCACTTTGGCACTTCACAAACGGCTTGAGATCACCAGCCAGTAAAGGCCCCAATTCACTTCAAAAGGCTTTTGATAAGTTTTGTAGGGGAGTGAGTTTGTATGGGCCTTATTGGGACCATGTTTTGGGCTATTGGATGGAAAGCTTAGAAAACCCTGAGAGCCTATCATTAAGAATGGAACAACAGATTTAATTTGTATTTTCTAATCCTCCTATTTGCTGTTAGGGTGAGAGAATTCCTAACCCAAAATTAACAATTTGTTCATTCATTTTAAAATGCGACCATCTAACTAACCATCTAACTATAAGTCTATAACTAACCCAAAACTAACATTTGCTACCACGTGGCTCACCCTAATGAAGTCTACTGAGCTAAAAAACCTGCAACTCTGCTTAAAAGATTTTATGACCAAAAGATCAAAAAAGAATAAAAAAGTAAAAGAAATCTTGAATCCACATCAGATCAAATCTAGTTTTATAGTTTAGCTGCTTGTTCCCAAACAAACTAAGATAATTAAACTCCATTAACATAATTAAACTAAGAACTGTGCAAATTCAGAACATATTAATCTGCTTTACAGAGTGATATACCAATAATTATGTACCTCAATGAAAATTCAATATCATACAAAGTTTGCCCACAGACAGCTTAGTCAGTCCAAAATCATGCTTACTGTGGCTTTCACACATTTTGGGAAAGTATAATTTATTAGCGAAGTTTGAATGTACAGAGTCAAAATTTTCATTTCTGATGCCTTCCCTCGTTAGATGCGTGAAACAGATCGCTTCTACAGTCTGTCTTAATCCATTTCCAACAATTATTATGAGATTGTTGAAACTGTTCCCTATTAAGAGTTTTATATTAATTTCATCACATACAGTTGTCAGTCCAAATTATTTTTTTTGGCTTACTTAATTCAATACTATAATATGATATATGACTTGCAATAGAACATCGATCAGAAAGGGTTGTATATCAACACAATGCAGGTTCATACCAAATATAAAATTATAAAATTGCTTCAGTCCAAAAAGAAAGAAAAATATTAAAAATAATTGATTAAAAGATAAAGAAACGAATATGAACAATGCAAGCAAAATCTTCTTTTTCTAACCCCAATAAATATGTACCACACCTGTAACAAGTTTTATCTTAGATCATCTTTGGAAGGGAAAAGAAAAAAATGAAAGAAGAAGAAGAAGCAGAAAAAAGCCCTCCCCCCCCACCCCCAACCCCGCCCCCCCCCACCCCCAGCCACCAAAAAAAAAAAAAATCATTAGCATGCAGACAGCTTATTTAGGAATTTAATGATTATTTAGTTTATAAATTAAATTACAAACTTTCTAGTTTATAAACTAGAAACTTTCTAGCCATTGTCTTCAAAAAGGGCATCTGTTAATTTCTGAAAAGAAACGGAAACAATTTCAAAATCAAACAATTTCAAAACCCTAGAAATTCAAATATAATAACATCGAAACAAATAAGAAACGGAAAATAATCAGAACCTAAAGAACTTTGCCCTAAATTTCTATTCAAATCAAACACAGAACTTAAAACCCTAAATTCAAAAATTGAAAACAAAAAATAAAAACATAATTACCTCTCTTAGCTTCCCTCTCTTTCTCTTCGACTCTTTCGGTTTCGCTCTGTCGCTCCTTCTCTGCGAATCAGCCGAAGATTTGAACGGTTTAGAGGTCCGACATGAAAGGTTTCGAAGTGGAGGGTGAGGGATAGCTTGAGATCAGAGAGACGGAGGGTTGAGATCGATTGGCGATGGAGGAGGGTGAGGGTTGAGATCGATTGGCGATGAAGGGAGAGGGTTGAGATCGGGCTTCAGAGATGGAGGAAGATATCAGATGGGTGGAAAATTATTTTTAGTTTAGTATTTATACCAATCCTAAAGCCACAGTTTTAACCCGCGGCTTTAGGCAAAACCTGGAGCTGCGTTTGAGAAATGCGGCCCCATCCCAAAGTAAAGCCGCATTTTTAAAATGGGGCTTTAGGCCAAACCTGAGGCCGCGTTTTTTGAGATAAAAACGCGGCCTCAGAACCAGTCTATGGCCCCGTGTTCAAAACGGGGCTTTAAGGTTGTCTGAAGCCGCGTTTTTTGAAACGGGCCTTTAGGCCAAACCTTAGGCCGCGTTTTTTGAGATAAAAACGCGGCCTCAGAACCTGTCTATGGCCCCGTGTTCAAAACGGGGCTTTAAGGTTCTTTGAAGCCGCGTTTCTTGAAACGGGGCTTTAGGCTCAACCTTGGGCCGCGTTTTTTATGGCTGCGGCTAAAAAACGCGGCCCAAGGCCCCCGCTTTTTGTAGTGTTATTATTATTATTATTATTATTATTATTATTATTATTATTATTTTATGGTTCTAATAACGTGGGCTAAGTCTAAGAGGCAAAGAAACTAGGTGCTCCTTTACTGGTGGTAATCCAAGCATGCCACGCGCTGCTGTGCCAAAGGGATTGTGTTTTTTGTTTGCTAAAAGGATGTCTTTGTCTACAACCTTAATAACTGGTAGTTAGATTGATCATCCATAACTAATGTCCAATTAATAGATGTGAAACTTCGTCGTGATGACTATCTAAATCTTAGCTGCCTACTTTCTTATTTTTTTAATCTTACTTGCAAGAAACATATTTGCAATTAATCGTGGTTCACTGTCCCCCCCCTACGTGTTAAGGCATATATGTGTACACAGTACAAACTCTCCAATATTTATTATCAAAGTGATCGATAATCATAGTGTTAATTTCCAAAATTCTGTATAAACAAGAGTTATTATATATATGCAAACGAATAAAGCATATGCTATGTGTGTACAATGAGTTAATGGTTTTTGTATACGTTGCGTTGGTGTTATTTAGAGCTCAAAAGTTAAACAACAAAGACCATCCAATATAATAATTCACAATGCAAAGAGTGAACAAAATAGACTTCCTTATTTTGAATGACATACCGTCTGGGTGGAAAATTTATTAGTTTTTGATGAAATCAAGTTTTTATTTATTTTTTAATAAACTTGTTACTCATTAATATTATGAGCATGTTTAACCTAAAAATAGCCAGAGTTAGTAGTCACCTGTAATGGTGGTTTAGTAGTAAGAAGTTCTTGTGACTCATCATACTTGGAAGTTCAGAAG
This sequence comes from Quercus tomentella, assembly GCA_028535165.1. Taxonomy (NCBI): domain Eukaryota; kingdom Viridiplantae; phylum Streptophyta; class Magnoliopsida; order Fagales; family Fagaceae; genus Quercus; species Quercus tomentella. Next base: position 45,538,257 of record JAPQVY010000156.1, read on the forward strand.
TTGTGAGTTCAAATAATAACAAGCTCCACTATTGCGTGAATGGTTCCACACCATGCATTATAGAGTTTAAGTGGATCGAAAACAATGACTACACCTAAAGTCCCTTTTTTATTCATTAAAAAATAAAAACCAAATAGTTCACTTCATTGATTAGGCATCATGACTCGGCATTATTTTTCTCATCCCGCAAATAGGATTTACAAATTATAAGTTTCTACTGCGCAGTTTGGGCTCACGACCTATACTACTCTACCGCATTATAAGAATTGAGCTCATGGCCAATGTTCTCTCTCTTTTCACAAGTTAGGCTCCACAACCAGAATCCCTTATTTACATAAATGGGCCAACAAATGAAAAATACTCAAACCCATATTTTTAGATGCTAAATGGATTGACTTGTTAAGAAAAAACCAAAGCCCATGATTCTTTCATAGCAAACATGCCATTGGGTCCTTAAAAATGAAATCTTTAAGTTTAAGTCATTTATGAAGCAAAACAAGTTAAAATTTATTGAAAATAAAAAAACGTCAAAGCCCACGACGCACATAAGTGAGCTTATGGGTAAACAAGTGCACTGATGCCTAGAGTTAGATTATCAACTATCAACTAGACATGACAAAATTGGTCAAAATTTTCTGACCTGGCCCGACCATCCGAAAAATACACGACCCGAACCCGATTTTTTTGACCCGAAACAAAAATGGGTTGACCCGTGACCCGACTCATGTTTTTTACAGGTCAACCCGACCCGAACCCGAATCATTTTTTTAAAATTTTTTTTTTTTGTAAAAAAAAAATAGTAAAATTAAGACAATATTGGTTTAATTGTTTATTGTGAGTTTTAAGGAAACAATTGATACATTTACATAATTGGTTGAGCATTATGTAATAAGTAAAGATTTTTAGATATCAAATAGCAAAGTATATGACAAGATAATCTGGTTATAGTAGAGTTAAAAACATAGATTTAAAATTGTAGACATGTGTGAGAAACATTCACAAGTGTGAAATAGTGAAGCCAAAGTATCAAATTAGCATAAATTATGAATGCTTAGACCTATTTTTTAACAATTTATGTTCAAAATAAACGGCTATTCAAAATAAATTATGATATTTCCTAGAGTGTGTGTTGCTTAACAATGATATGATATTCATAAAAGAGACCATGTATAAATAAGTAAGCAATCAAACTTTAATGTATATCTCAAATTGAAATAGAATGCCAACCACAATTGATAATAGATTATAAAATTAATTTTCAAGATTTTAAATTTCTTATATGTTCTTATTCTTTATCAAATGAGTTATCCAATAAGTCATTTGTAATTTTGTTTTATATTTTGGAATGTTGATATTGTGTAGAAATAAAACTTGTGTATTTGTTTTACTTATCTTTGTATTATTTTGTTTTAGATAGCAATTGCTAGGATTTGCATAATTTTAAAATTATTGAATAAGTATTAATAAGTTTAACTGAGTTCATTCTTGATATAAGTGGTGAATTGAAAATAATGATTTTACATCAAGTAATTTGTTGCATAACTTTCCAAATGGCAAATACATGTTGTTTTCTTTATAAAAATAAAAAATAAAAATTTATGTGTAAAATACGGGTCAACCCGACCCGATCCAACTCGACCCGCAACCCGATTAACCCGAACCCATTTTTAACCTGCTTAAAATGACCCGTTTTTAACCCGTGACCTGTTTGACCCGCAACCCAATTGACCCAAACCCAACCCCGACCCGACCTGACCCGCCTGTTTTGCCATGTCTACTATCAACAATCAAAAAAGTTGGCCAGTTCATCTTCTTCTCTCCTTCCTTGAACAAGAAAACACAAGACAAGAATTGAATGATCTTTCGGTCAAATCAAGGAACACCATGGCCAAGACACTTAAAGCAAGTTGACTTTTCACAAAACTCACCCATGACAAAAGAACATGATGCGTCTCTTCAAACATGAATGAAGCTTAATTATGCATTTTCATAAAGTTAGTTGGGTTTTGTTGTTTTGATGACCTAAGTCCCTATCTACAGTACAGAAGCCTCTCAGCATTGTCAAGGGAGGAGAGGAGGGAGTAAAACATAAAATGGTTTTTCTTTTTTCTTTTTTTTTCTCGTATATACAACTTCCATATTATATGTAATAATCTAAAATAGTATTCTAAATATAATTTAGTATACAATACAACTATATTGTACAATAGTTTAAAAAAATTATAGTATTTTAAAGATCGGTAAAACAACAACCTTTAAATGCATAAACAAATATAACTAAATAACTAATAATATGTTTTTGTCAAATTAATAATAACTTATTATATTTATATATAATATCAATTGAATAAAAATATATGATAAAAAAGAATAGTCAAACATCTAGGAGTAGAACAAAAAGTAAAAGTGAAACTAAGGAAAAAAAAATAGTAACTAATATAGGTTTTTGCTTTTGAAGTATATGGCTTTTTAACTATACATGTGGTCACTCTCTTGGAATTGGAGTAAACACTAGAAGACTTCTTAGATTTGGAAATCTGTAGAGCACTTATCAAACTACTTGATCGGACAGGGAGAAAACTAAAAGAACATAGAAATGAGAAAGAGAGATAGAGAGAATGAGGAAATAATCACAGACATAGATACAAATCTGTTGGTTGTACTCGTAATGTAATTTTAATTTTGCAGATGAAGAAGAAAAGTGCAGAAAAAAATAGCTTTATTCCGTTGTCAAAGCCTAAGTAAGCCAAAGTACCAGAATTTTTTTTTTTTTTTTTTTTTTTAATGAATGAGCAAAAATTTGAAACATTTTTTTCTTTCCTATAAAATTAAATATTGTAAAAGTAGGGCTACTGACACAACACCTTTCCAAATTTTCACAACAAAATCTAGGTGGCAAGTTGTTTTTTGAAACCAGGTGGCAAGTTGTTAGAGGTTAGTAAAAAAGTGATGTTAGTTGTGTGTCCAAATAAAAACTAGTTACAACTTACCATTTAACCTTTATTGTGAAATTATTGTGAAAAATATTGTAAAAGTGACACTAAGATGATCATATTCAAGTTATTTCAGATGGGTTAAAAAAATAGGGTGAGAGTGTTCAAATTTTCATTTTAGGGGGTCAAAATTATAAATTTTATATATATATATATATATATATATATTGGCCAAGTCAGGGAGTTCATTCGAACCCCCTAGGTAGTTTGTAACACCTCTCTCTCTCTCTCTCTCTCTCTCTCTCTCTCTCTCTCTCTCTCTCTCTCTCTATATATATATATATATATATATAATAATAAAAAGGGAGTTCATGCATGTGGTCACTGTCCCCGCTTACTTAAACCCTATCACGCGTGGTGTGGGACCTCTCGAGCAAGAATAGAACTTACAACTATTCGAACCACAACTTCTGAACTTACAAGTATAATAAGTTACAAAGACTTTTCTACCACTAAGTCATGCATATCAACAAATTCACTAATATGTCACAAGTGAGCTTGTCACATCTCTATTTGTCGGGTGAATTTTGGAAAAAGGTAAGTGTAAGGGAGGGTTGCTCATTGGTTTGATCATCAATCACCATGTGGGTTTTTTTTAGTCAAATTGGGTTTCAATTTATTTCTGTTCAGCGCCAAATTCAAGTCGGCTCTTGAATTATCTCTATCAAAGTAATCATCAATCAATTTTATCTTATCTTGTAAGTATTATTTGTTTTGATAATGTTCATGGTAAGCTCCTTTATAGACACATTAAAATCAAATCCTAGCCTCCTAGATTCAACAATCAAACTAGCAGAAAATAATATTATGCATTTTAACTCAATATCAAACTATAAACCCATGTTTTGACCAATTAAAATTCAACTTTTAATCATTTAGGTCAAAACTCTAATTTCCATTATATGAAACTACAATTTTACCTCTATTAAAAAAAATAGCAAATTGAGATTAGATTTTTTTTTTTTTTAAAAGCCAAAACACAAGAACCTCTCATACTTGAAATGAGGTGTATATAGGTTGGAAGCAATCCAAATGAATTAAAAGTATATTCAAATTGGAAGAATAGTTGGCACAAATTGTAATTGATTTAATATTTAATTTGAGATACTTAATATAAAATTAGAGCGGATTAGTTTTTTATTATTATTATTTTTTTTTAAAGCAGCTTTATTACGAAGAAAATAAATTCAATACATCCTGAGCCAAAACAAACTCAATCATACTAGGATTTTCCTCTATCCAAGTTACTTAACCATCAATGTTCTTGGCATATTTTGCCAAGATGCGTGCTGGGCGATTGCCCTATCTTTTGACGTGGGAAATAAGAATGTGCCTAAACTCTAATAATTTGAGCTATGTCCCTCAATGATATTTGCAATAAACATTGGTGCTATACCATCACCTTTTAAAGCATCGATAACAATCTGTGAATCACTCTCCACCACCAAGTCTCGAATGCCAACATCCCAAGCAAAGTTAACCCCCTCCTCTAAAGCTTTTACTTCAATCTCCATAGGACCTAGAGGAGCATACAATTTCTTGCTCAACGCTGCCTCCACCCTCCCTGCATGATCACATATAACAGCTCCTATTCCAGCTGACTTGTGAGTAGAGAAAGTCACCCCATCCACATTAAGCTTGAACACTACAAGAAAAGAGTCTACTAGCGAGGACCATATGCCCTCGCAAAAATTAAAATATCGTCGCAAAAGGTTATTAGCGAGGGCATATGGCCCTCGAAGGCCGTTGTATTTAAACTTGTCACTAAAAGAAATTTTGCGACCATACCTTTGCAAATAAATAATTTACGAGGGCAATCTACTGTCACTATTGAACAAATTCGCCCTCACAAATATATTACCAAACGACGAGAAAAATCGACAACTTATTTTTAGCGAGGGGAAACAGTCATCGTTAACAACTATATGTGAGGACCCTTATACCCTCGCAATTAGTTATTTGCGAATTCCAAATTGACGACATACTTTTTAGTGACAAATAATGACATCGCTAAAATTTATTTGTGATGGCTTTTAACCCCTTGTAACTTATTTTTAACGAGGGGAAACAGCTGTCGTTGATAACTATTTGTGAGGACATTTATACCCTCGCAATAATAGCATCGCTAAAATTTATTTGTGAAAGCTTTTAACCCCTCGCAACTTATTTTTAACGAGGGAATGTAGTCGTGGTTAATAACTACTTGTGAGAACATTTATACCCTCGCAATAATGGCATCACTAAAATTTATTTGTGAGAGTTTTTAATCCCTCATAACTTATTTTTAGCGAGGAAAAACAGTCGTCATTAATAAATATTTGTAAGGATAGTTATACCCTCGCAACTTATTTTTAGCGAGAAAAAACTTTTAGTGAGAAAAAACCGTTGTCGTTACTAACTATTTGTGAGGACATTTATACCCTCACAATATTATCGCTAAAATTTATTTGTGAGGACTTTTAACCCCTCGCAACTTATTTTTAGCGATAGGTTAGGGATGTCACTATTTTATTAATTGCGAGAGACTTTGTCATCACTATAAAGTTATTTATGACCAAATTCTTACGTCATCGATAGTAATATTTTATATAATTTTTGAAATATTTTATTATTTATTTTTAATTTATTTTATATCATTTTTGTTTAATTTATTTTATATCATTTTTGTTTAACTACCATGTTACAATAAATTGATCCATCGAAAGATAAAAATTTATTTCGAACTTTAAAATATAAAAAATACAAAGAAATCCTGAAATTCAACTTTGTTTTAAACTTAAACAACTATTCTATGACAAGATCTATATTAGTCTTCCTCTGAGTCACTCTCCAAGTTGTTTTCAACCTCTATGTTATTGTTTGAGTTGTCCTCTTCATCTCCGCTAGTACCATCCTAAAAAATAAATAAATAAAAAAAAACATTAAACATGAGTTAAAATGAAACAATTGAAATGAATTCTAGTATCCCAAACCGCTCAAAGTAACTTTTTTTTTTTTGAATTTAACAATAACAATAACTTAATTTGATTACTTAAACTACTATCAAAATTAAATATAAATTAAAATAATATAACAATTATGAAAAATGTAAACCACAAAACACATGATATACAAAATTAAATACAAAACCTATACACAGTTGTCAAAACTCAAAACAATAGATAATGTCATAATAGTCCTATTATCATTTATCAAAACTAAATATAAAATAATAAAATATTATAATAGATGCAAGCTGTAAACCACATCAAACCAATAAAAAGTTGTAGAAGATCAAAGAGGCAAAAGCATAAGTTTGAAATTGTACCGTGGTAGCTGGATCTATGTCAGATTGTTGTAGTATGCCCATCAACTGCAACTTTTGAGCAAACTTCTCCTCAAGCTTCTCCACAACTTTTGCAAGTTTGGAATCCATTTCCTCTCTAAGACGAGCCTCCAAATCTTCTTTTTCTTTTGTAAAATATTCTCTGCAACGTTTGCTACATCCTTTACTAGATGAAGTTAAGCCGTACACATCCTTAGCCTTAATACCTATTCCCATGCCAAGAACACGACCATGACTTGGTTCACCAACCACTTCACGAAAGATCTGATAATCATTTGTCTTAGTACCTTCAGAAACAGCTTTGGCCTTTATGGCATCCATTTTTTCCTACACATAAATAAAAACCACGTGGATAATCAAAACAACAAAAAAACTAAAGTTGATAACAAAATTAAAACTTTGGTATAAGTTGCATACATATAATGTCTTAGCATGATCAGTTGCCCATTCTTTGCCATCCTTCTTTGTGTGAAATTTCTTAAAGCAATCAATGGGGCTAGGCTTAGAGCCCGTCTCAAGATACTGCAATATTTAAAAGAATAAAAAAACATTGGTAAAGTTATTAAACTATGTAAATACACAATAAAATGTAAAACTATTTGATGATAGTATAATATACCATTTCATATCTATACTTGGCCATTGGTACAGAACCTGTAGTGGAGAAAATTTTAGACTTATTTCTGTTGCCCTTATTTTTCAAACTTGTCTCCTACATGCATAATTCATACAATAAAACATTAGTTTCTATGAAAATATTAACAAATAATGGTTAGAAAGAGAGTGAGAGAATTTATGCCTTGTATTTCATTTATAGTCACCCCCCCAATCTCCCATCATCCATTTATCCACCATCTCTTTCTAAAAAGGTGTAGGAATGAAGGACGGACCATTCTTGTAACGATCTTCTTTCGCTTCGTACTTCTGAAAAATAGGATTTCTAATGCGAAACATCCAATCAGAATAGCGGTGTTTCACTGATTCTATAAATGCCTTCTTGACTTCCTCATCAGGCTGCTTATGCTTAAAGCGTTGACCTCTGTATCGAGCATATAAAGTCTCTAGCTCAAAATTTGGGTATTCTGTAAAAGTTGTCCAAGCTCCTTTAAGTTTTTGGTGAAAAAGAATGGTAATCTCTCGAGTGGCTTTTGGTGTAATAATTCTGAAAATAGAAATCAAACATGTTAACAATATCATATGACTATAATACCATAATTAATTTCAATAAACCAACATAGCAATAAGTCACTCACTTGCCATCATAAATCTCAACCTCTATTTCACCATCTCCAGCATTGATGCCTTTAGCCTTTCCTCGACCCCTCTTTTTTGATCCAACATTAGTACCTATTGATAAAACAAATAATAATAAAAATTTGATAAAGAACATATACTTATTGACATAATTATCTAGAATTATGTCAATTGTTTAAGTAAATGCGATAAAAAAAAAAAAAAAAAAAAGGTATATAATGTAATACTACCTATTAAAAGGGAATTGGAGGCCTGATGTGCTCCTTCATCAGTTTGAGGCTTAGATGATGGACGTAGAGTTTGTGAGAGCTCCTGCTCAGAAACTTCATTATGATCAAAGGAAGGCCTAGTTGACTGAGTTTCTTGTAGTTGAGAGTCTTGAGACTCACTAATGCCTTTACCTTTCCTCTTACCTTTCCTTGCCATGCCTACCTACTATTAGAAAAACTAACACTTGTAAACAACACAATGAAAGTAGAATATAAATTTGTTAATGCGGTCACAAAAAATAAAGAACACTAGCAATTATGAATATTAATGTGAAATTACACATGAAACACAACTCTACCTAACCCACAAAGCTTTTACTTCAATGACATTATTGTGAAAAAAAAAATATAACTCAATTTTTTCAAAACTAAATACATGCTTATCATCCTATCACATTGATAAATTGAAACAAAAAGAAATTCATTATATTACAATACAAAAAGATATCACAGGATTCAAAAAATTATATACCTATAAAATAAACCAAACGAACTATTCTATCACATTAATTCTTAAGATTAATGCTGTAAAGCTAGTCATCCTTGTAACATTAGTTTATTCAAAGTTAAAGTAGGTCTTATTTATATAGATAGTAAAACATTAATCTAGATGTATACCTTTGATTGATGGATCACCAAAAGCTGTAATAGATTGAGCAAATCTGCTAATAGAAAACAGAAATATGAAATTAGGAATAGAGAGGGAGATATATAAATTAGAGACACAAAGAATAAAACTAGAGGGGATAAATCAATACCTAGTACCCTTGTACTTGGTTTCGTTCTCTAGCCTCTCTGTGATGAACTAAAGGTGTAGACAAAACAAGAAATATATAGCAGGCTTTGTGCGGGAAATTTTAGCAGAAAGTAGCGGCAAAAGAGTGAAAAAATTATGGGAAATAGCGGCAAAGAGTGAAAAAATTATGGGAAGAGAAAAATAAAAAATAAATAAAACTCAGAGTAGGAAATATTTTAGGAAACATCTGAAAGTTTATTCAAAAATCCTATAACCATATACAAAACCCATTAAAAATAAAATATAAACCATAAATTAGATATTGAGAAAAAAATAATAAGAGCATCTCCAGTACAAACAATTAAGTAAAAAGTAATTTTTGGGAGAGCAGACCCCAAAAATCAGCTCCTTTCCTTATTCTTCACTCTTTCCCTTCTCAACCGAGCTCATCTCTCTCTCCCAAGTGTAATGGTAACACAATCTAAATTTTTTAAAAAAAAAAATTTAATTAGAACAACAACAACAGATCAAGAACATGGAAAAAGACATATTTAATTAGAACAACAAATCTAAAACCAATCTAAGTTGGCTAATCTTTAAGAGGCAGCAGAAAAGAGGCGGTAGTGATCGAGCGGCGGTGAAGAGGCAGCAGTGGACGGACTATTTCTCCTCTCCTCCGTGTCTGCCTATAATGAAACCAAGAAGGAAGGGGTTAGGGTTTCATATTATAAATCTTTGGGTTTACCTGATTTTAACTTTGGATTTCCATAACAAATGAAAGTATGAAACCAACGACACTAACAAAAAAGTAAGATCAGAGAAACAGAGTAGTACTGACACCGGCGGTAGCTACGGAGAGAGGAGTGGACAGCGGCAGTAGCAGCTAGGCATTGGAGGCGAAGAGGGGAGTGGGCTATGGCATTGGAGGCGGCTAGGGTTTGGATTTGGAGCATCGGTTTGAGGATTGAGACTGTGAGAGTTTGAGAGAGGCAAGTAGAGAACTGAGACGGAGTCCCATGACCACGGACAGGAGCATTCAATCTGAACTCTGAGACTGAGTCCGAAGTGAAAAGTGAAGAGAGTCAAGAGAGTGAAGAGAGCCATTTGAGATAATGGAGAATTGTCACCGTTAGATTGGGTTGATATTTTGAAGTTACAAATTTATTACCGTTGATTCAATTTTTTGTTATTATATTTATGCCACACGTGACACAGCCCACACACTGAAATCAGTCTTCAGTGCTCAGTTTTTACTCTCCTATAAACCGTTGATTTGAATATTAAGTTAAGTTAATGGTTGAAATGGGTATTGGGAATTTGTGTGAGAAAAAGTAAGCTGCTGGCATGTCAATTACTGTACATGACATTTGTATCCCAAAGCAGACATGACAAGCTAGAAAAAGCTACGAGCTTAAGCTCCTTCACTCTCTATGTGGGTGTGTGTGGGGTTTGGTATTAAATGTGACACACGGAGAAAACAAAGATACTTAGAGCCTGTTTAGGTAAGGATTTTTCATCACTCAATTTCCGTCACTCAATTTCCATCACTCATCACTCATCACTCATCACTCATCACTCATTTTTTCACACTCATTTGGCAACATCACTTTTATTTTCATCACTCAATTTTTTCACACTATTCATGGGTCCCACACCTATCAGCCAGTACAATTTTTTTTTTTTTTTTTAGTACCCAACTCACCGAAGCTAATATATATATATATATATATAAAAAAAAAAATAAAAAAAAAAAAAACCTAACAGCCAACCCAAGAAAAGAAAAAGAAAAAGAAAAAAAAAAGAACAACGCCAACCCAAAAAAAAAAAAAAAACAAACAGCCAACGCCAACCCAGAAAAAAAAAAAAAAAAAAAAAAAAAAAAAAAAAAAAAAAGTCAAAAGGTGGTCAAAAATTACGGCTGTGGGTCTCTCATGTGTGTTTATTTACGGAAATGCAATTGAGTTATGAGTTATGGAAACTGAAAACAACCTTTTGTTGTTTTCAGTTTCCATAACTCATAACTCAAAAATCAGAGAATTGAGTGATGGAAACAGAGTTATCGTTTGGCCAAACAACCTTTTTACTATGGGTCCCACCATTTTTGAGTTATGAGTTATGGAAACAGAGAATTGAGTTATCAAAAAACTCAATCCAAACAGCCTCTTATTTTTACCGTGTAATCTTAAATCTGAACTATAATAAGTTATTACTATAATTTTTTTTTTAAGTAATAATAATAACTATACACATTAATTTATAATTTTTTATAATAATGATTGTCATGATTAGAGTACCATTATTTATACCTAGATTCACTACGGATTATTACACCAATTACATGTATTTACTCAAAAAGAAAAACTATTTAGCATTACTCGTAGATATAACTTTTTTTTTAATAATAACGATTCCAATTTTTTATTTGGTAAAAATAAATCAAAAAAAGTTAAAAGAAGAAGACAAAATTTAAATATATAATATGATGAGATTTAATTAAACCAGTCAGTTATGCCATTCTAAATAATTACAGCTCCCATCAAAAAATAATAATAATAATAATAATTACAGCTGAAATGGGAAAAATTAAATCTGAATTACTTAGTTTTTGATTGACCTTTTAGGGTCGATGACTACCAAAACACACTAATGGATCCACATAAAATGAAATGAAAGGCACAAACCTTTTTTCCTTCTTCCTCATCTGCATTTTCCTTCTTCCTCTTTTCCGTTTTGCTCCTTCTTTCTTCTTCTATCACCAGACGCCAGTCCCTAGTATACCCAAAACCGATAGCCAAGTTTTTTTTTTCTTTTTCAATTAGTGTCTATCACTCTAGCATTGGCTGGCAGGCACTACCCTTTCTCCATGTGAAGAGTTTGACACGTGGCTACCACTTTACCTTTCATTTGGTTTGTAAATTTTTTTAAACTTATTTGATTTTTTTTTTGAGAGGTAAACTTATTTGATTTGATTGCTTCTACATTCAGTAAAATCCCACCAATTCCCACAAATTTACTTATTGCATTTATATTGTCAATGTAAATGTTACTATAGATTAAAAAAATGCACAAAACACATGGCATATATTTATAAAAAGTGTACAATTTTATATATATTTACATGAAATGAAAGTGTACAATGTTGTAAATATTTATATAATTTATAATGCAAAATCTTGCTTTGATAGTATATTATAAATAAATAATTTTCTTTTTTCTTTTTATAATTATTATTTTGTTTAACAATTGATAATATAGCGTTATTTTTTGAAATACTATAATGAAAGTTGTTATATGAAAAATACATTTGAAAGATGATCTTTATATTTATTTGGTTTATTTTAGTTAAATTTTCTATTTATATTTGTAAGGACTCAATTTGTAACGACCCCAAAATGGTATTGGGTTCGCACGTTTGAGGCCCAAACAATATAATTTGTAGAGCGTGGGTTTGAAAGGCTAGGCCTTGGTCACCGGACGGTGGTTAGTTATGGTACTCATACAGAAATGAACCATGTTCGCTCGAGAAGTCTTTCTCCTCGGCATGGCCTGGGAGGCTCTGGTTCTTGGCCTTTTTTCCCAGCCCCTTTTTCTGGATTGCTTACTTCTCTTTTTATATTAGCCTTTACTCTTCCTCCAACGTCCACGTGTAGGTTCAACTTTCCAAGGCTGATACTTGTCCCATCAGCCAATACCCAAAGTGGTTGGGGGTGGTTGTAAAAACTGAAAAGCATTGCTCTGTCTAACGCATAGTATTTAATTGCAGTAATGACAACCTTTCCTTTGTCTTTTGTCGCCATATTGTCCAAGGGTCCTTTCTCCATCAACGTGAATGTGTTCGGTTTTTCCCAAAACTGTTCCTATACCATTCTTACTCTTTCTTTTAGGAGTGTCTTGGGGATGCTAAGGACAGAATCATCATCAACTATGTCTCAAGACTATTTGGGCTTTCATTGTATGTCCTCGGCAATTCCTCTCCTCGGCTCGGGCCTTGGGCCCTAATGTAAAGTGGACCGGGGTCACAAATTCTCTGGCCCCACAATACTAATTTAATATATTTATTTATATTAAATTAATTATGACATCATCATAGTTCGATCCCGGTTTAACCTCAATTCAACCTCAAAAACCCTGAACCTCTCCCTTTTATGGTTCGATGAACGATCCGGGTCTGAAAATCTTGATTTTTTTAGTATTGTATCTAAGAATAAATCGTATACTTTTATTTATGGCTATGATTTATTTTTTGATTGACCTTTTAGGGTCGGTGACTACCAATAATGCTGAGTTTTATAGCATTATAAAACTTGATCCAAGGTTAACTTTCCTCTTTTTTTTTTTTCCTTAAGGCTTACAACTTTTTCGATCAAAATGATGTTGTATTTAGTGTAATGGGGCATATATGTCCGATTCATATAAGATTCTCTTCTCAAATAACAACCTCTTTTCAATAGTAATAATTTTTACTTATTGAATATATGCATTTTTCATCTCATAATATATTAACTCTACAATTATTTTCAATACATTAGATACCTTTTGCCATTGAATTCTTTATATGCATGTGTAATATAGGAGTTACCTCAAATAGATAATAGTTCTATAAAAAATAAATCTAACTTCCTTCTTTTTTCTAGATTTCTCAATTCTTGGATATCAAATTAAATTTTTTTTAATCAACAAATTTAAGTAGTGGTCTATCATAAACATAAAGCTGACCTAAATCAATTTTAAATTTTAATCTTTTCTTTATAATATTCTTGTTATTGATGTCACTCACTCACTTACGGTTGTTTCTTTTCTTATATTAATATTAATATTAAAAAGTGGAATTGAAATTAGAAAATACCAACCAAAGATGCTCCCAACAAGTTCTCTATATGTAATGTGCTTCTTGACCACGTCAGTGGTACATTACCATAGGAGGTCGCACTGTAGAGGAAAGGCTTCAAGGAGGAGGTCAGTCTTGTCATGTCTGAAGGGATGGAAGCTACAACCACATTTATTGCACCCCACCAAACCCTCTGGCTGCATTTATGTGAAGAAGACTCCTGAACAATGCTATCTAGGTAGCCGCAACTCACAAAAGGTTTAGGGAAACGTCTGATGGGACAAGTACTCGAGGGTGGCCTACATAATCAACAAAAGGAGAGCCAAGATCAATAGAAAGAGGCTATATAACATAAAAAACCCTCCAGAGGAAAGGGAGGATCTGAGAATTGGTGGAGAAAATATTGTAGCATGGTAAGAACTGGAATTGTAATCAAGTCTAGAGAGAATATATTCAAGAACTACTCTCCTCTGTTTTTGCTGAGGAAGGATTTCTTTGCATAAAGCTTGTTTTTCTTTATTTACTTCCCACCTTTAATCCGTTGTAAGCGTCGGTCAATTCATTAAAGCCTAGTTTTTGGCCCACTCTCTACAAATTCATTGTGTTGGGTTATTTGGGTCTTAATCCTATTACTTCTTGGGCTTATGACCCAAACCGCGCACTTACACGCGTGCTTAGATATAAATGGTTTTGATTTTAGAGGGGGAAAATGTTCTTACTTTAAATTCTTTTTAAAAAACCCATGGCTAGCGAGGGTTAATGTCGAGATAAAATAAAAATCTCAATGTGTGAGGGCTACCTTGGTCACTCTTATGTGTGATCCATGGGATGCCTACTACCTCAATGTACACCTATTTATTATTGTTTATTATAAAAAATTATACTAACTGTTTAAACTTTAAACCTTATAAGCTTTAAACCACATGCCGCTACATATATTCTAAAATTTAAATTAACAAAAAAAAAAAATATCTTATAACATGCAATTTCTTATAAAACTTTTTCTGAGCTATAGAAATCTTTTATTAAATGTCAAATATAGTCATACAAAGTAAACTAGTGCATACACTAGCGTAGGTGGGACATTCACTACATGCAGTGTAGTCCCAAATAAAACACCACAGAGAGCCATTAAGACCAAAAGAAAGACAACTCCATGCCCAACACCACTATATAATTTTATTTTTTTAAAAAAAACACCACCATATAATTTCTTATAAAACTTTTTTTTTTTAAATCAAATTTCTTAAAATTTCTCAAACCTTAGCGCCGCATGTCCATCAATTCCCCTTTCCCTCAAAATTTTTTTCACTTTTCCCTCTAACACTCCCTACTCCCAACAGCCTCATAACACAATTCCCCTTTCCCTCTAAAGTTTTTCACTTTTCCCTCTAACACTCCCAACTCACGCCAACTGACAGACCGCAATTGCGCGGCAAGACACCCAAATTCTGAACTCCTCACGCCATGGCCTAACTCACTTCTTCTCCATTATCCCAATCACTTTCCTCCTCCTTCTTCTTCTTCTATCTTTCCCTCTTACACTTACACACCACCACCACCCGTCTCTCGCTACTGCTTCTCTCTCCAAACGACGCCGTTTCCATTTCTCCGCCGGCTGCGGCAGGCCCGTCGTCTCCACTTTCTCCGGCGTCGGTGTTACCAACTCTCTCCCGGTGAGTCTTTTATGATTTCAGAGAAAGTAGTTATTGGACCAGAGGGATTTTCATTTTCATTTGTTTATTTATTTATTTGTCACAGTTAAAATTGGAAAGGCTTTTGATGGATATAGTTTTGTTTTATTTTATTTTTATATTAATATAATATGGTTTTCACCGTGTCTGCTTAAGAAATGTCTGAACTTTTTTTTTTTTTTTTTGAAACATGTCTGAACTTGAACTTACCGAACATGAATGAATACAAAATATAATACATATATCTCAATATCTGTGTCTGCCATTAATTTCTACTATAAATTTTATATGGTGATATTGAAAAATTTTATATGCATTCTGTTTTACTTTTTGTTTTTGTTTTTGGCCAGATGTTATTTGTTCAAATCTTTTGTTGCATTGTCTCTTTATCAATCTTCCGATTTCTGAATGTCAAAATTTGTCACTATGAGATCTTTTAGATGGTTTTCAAATGCATACCCAGAACTCAAATGAGTGAGACTCAACCTAAACATTTCCTTAGGGTAGCTTGTCCTTCATAGTCAAGTTATTGCACATAAAGTGCATATCATCATGGAGCAACAAGTCCTTTAGTATGTTAATGGAGTTGTTAAAGGATGCATTTCCTATGTGTGAGAGACTACCTAGCTCGAACTATGAGGCAAAAAAGATTGTCAACGATCTAGGCCTCCATTATGAGAAGATAGATGTGTGCAAAGATGATTGTGCACTTTATTATAAGGAGTATTCAGAAGCAACTCAATGTCCAATTTGTAAACTTTCAAGATGGCAGCCAAATAAGGGTGGTAAAGGGAAAAATAAAAAGGTACCATGGAAGGTTTTGCGGTATTTTCCACTTAAATCAAGGCTACAACGATTGTTTGTCAACAAAGACTGCTGCGGATATGAAATGGCACCATGAAAAACGTGTTAATGATGGAGTGTTACGACATCCAGCAGATTGTGAAGCTTGGAAAAAATTTGACCAAATTCATGAGTCATTCGCAATGGATCCCCGTAATGTTAGGCTTGGACTAGCTACAGATGGATTTAACCCATTTGGAAATATGAGTATTAAATACAGTGTCTGGCCTATTATCTTATTTCCATATAATCTTCCCCCTTGGATGTGCATGAAGGAGCCTTACTCATTGATGTCATTACTTATACCAGGTCCAAAGGGTCTTGGGAATGACATTGATGTATTCTTGAGGCCGTTGATTGATGAGCTGAAAGAATTGTGGGAAGATGGGGTGTGTACATATGATGCTTCAACAAAGGAGAACTTTCAGATGAGAGCAGCAGTGTTGTGGACTATCCATGACTTTCCTGCATATGCTGTTATTTCTGGTTGGAGTACAAAGGGAAATTTGGCGTGTCCTTGTTGTCATAATGAAACTACTCATTGCAGGTTACGAAATGGATATAAGATATGTTATATGGGACATCGTCGTTTTTTGGCCTTAGACCACAAATGGCGTAATAAAAAGTTGCAATTTAATGGTAAAAAAGAAAGGAAGACAGCACCTAAACGGTTATCTGGTGATGATGTGTTAAAACAAATTCGTCCATTAAAGCCAATTATATTTGGGAAAGGCCAGAAAAAGCAATTTCTAGAAGGGCATGGGCAGTTTCATAATTGGAAGAAGCATAGCATTTTTTTTGAATTGCCATATTGGAGAACACTTTTGTTACGTCACAATTTGGATGTGATGCATGTTGAAAAAAATTTATTTGACAGTATGATTGGGACAATTATGAATATTAAAGATAAGACGAAGGATTCTTTAAGCACTCGTCTTGATCTAAAAGAAATGGGTATACGACATACGCTCCACCCCATAAAGGTTAATGGGAAGATAGAGCTACCCCCAGCTTGCTATACACTGTCAAATGATGAGAAAAGGGCCATATGCTTATGGCTAAAAAATCTTAAATTTCCAGATGGCTATTCTGCAAATTTATCTCGATGTGTGAATATTGAGGAGAGAAAAATTTCTGGTATGAAGACTCATGATTGTCATGTTTTCCTAGAAAGATTATTCCCACTTGCAGTGCGTGACTTTTTACCTAAAAACGTATCTGATGCTTTGACTGAGTTAAGTAACTTTTTCAAAGAATTGTGTTCTAAAGTGTTACGAGTGGATGATTTGGATCGTCTTGAAACCCAAATTACAATAACCCTCTGCAAATTAGAACAAATTTTTCCACCTTCTTTCTTTGATGTAATGGTTCACTTGGCCATTCACCTATCTTGGGAAGCTAAAGTTGCAGGTCCAGTGCAATACAGATGGATGTATCCAGTTGAGAGGTAAAGTTTACAAAATTTCATTATAATCTAAATTACAATTGCACACTAGTATTTTATTTTTGATAAAATTTCATATTATGCCTTCAAATATAGGTATTTGCGCAAGCTTAAGAATTATATCCGTAATAAGGCACACGCAGAAGGGTCTATTGCAGAAAAGTATTTAGCAGATGAATGTCTAACATTTTGTTCTCGCTATTTACATGGAATAGAAACCAAATTTAATCGGGTAGAGCGAAATTATGATGGAGGTACTTCCGCATGTGCAAATACCTCTCAATTGTCCATATTCTCAACACCTGGACGACATTTAGGGAAAGCAATAAGGTGTGAGTTGAATGATGATCTTCACAATGCAGCAACATTTTATGTTCTTCAAAATTGTGTCGACGCTGACCGATTTGTTGAGTAAGATGATCTTCACAAAAATTACTTTTTTGATATTCTCATGATATGATATTAAAACTGATTAGAATATTTAACTATGTGCAGAGAACATAAGAACATCCTTACAAATGGAGGTGTTCTTGACATTGACAGGGTGCATAAACAAGAATTTATTGCGTGGTTTGAAAAAAGAGTAAGATAGTAGTTTATTTTGAAAATGTATGTTTGTTTATATTTTAATTACTACAACTTGAGTTTAACCTTATTTAGGTTTTATTGTAGATCACCGACTTATATAATACAAGGCAAGTTGATGGGCATATGCTTTCATTAGCTCGGGGTCCTGAGAAAAGGGCTATTTTTTATCGTGGTTACAATGTTAATGGGTTTAGATTTCATACAAATCAATGTGATGAAAGTAAAAGAACACAAAATAATGGAGTTATGGTGAGAAGGGAGGATCAAAGTTGCAATGTGCCTTATTATGGACAACTAACATACATTGTTGAACTTCAATATACTGAAGGGAACAAAGTTGTGTTGTTTAAATGTGATTGGTATGATGTATCTCGTGAAGGAATTGGTTATAAGAGAGATCGGCACGGAACCACTATTGTTAATACATCATGAAAGTTGAAAACCGTAGAGCCATTTGTATTAGCAAGTCAAGCAACTCAAGTTTACTATGTTAATGGAATAAAAGATCCCACATGGAATGTTGTGATTGAAACCAAACCACGAAACCTTTATGAAATGCCATCAGATGAAGAAGAGCCATACCAAGAAGAAGACAATTTACATTGTAATGCAAATGTGCTGCAAGAAGAAAATGAGGATGATGATATAGATTGGAGAAGGAGTGGTGTTGAGAATATGATAATCGAGTGATTTCAAAAGCTTACAGGCTCAACTCCATCACCATATTTGGCTTCATCTAGATTAGTTATCCATGTGCATAATACTAAGGATGCTTATTGAAATAGAAATTTAGTCACAGACAAGGTACGGGCAGTTATCTCTCTTGCTCTCTTTCTTAATTCTCTAAGGTTATTACCCTAGTATAGAATGCTCTCATTAACCCCATTGAGTTTAATATGTGATTATACTATCTATTTTTATTCTGTCTGAGCTTGAACCATGACTTGCCAGGTCATTTGCTCAGTTATCCCATTCATATCACTAAAAAAGGAGAGGTTAAAGTGCTATCTGAGACAGAATTCTCCCCAGACACAAAGGCTAAAGTTCTTGGATCCAAGTCTAAATTACTGCCTCCAATTCTCACCACTTAATTGCCTTGCACTGATTTTAAAACTGAGCTTTTTTTTTTTTTTTTTTTTTTGTTTATATTATTTCCCAGTACTGAGTGATTGGCATTCACTAATTGCTATGTGTTGTGGATATGTAAATTACATTTTCTCTTTAGTCTAGTTCATGCAACTTTCCAAAGAAGTGATCATGTAGTTCTTGTAGCGGTTAATTACACAGATAGAAAATGATGGATAAATTAGAATTATGAAGTTCAAAGTCAAGTTGAGTCCAAAGGTTTCAAAGAATTTGAGCAAACCATCTATAAGTTGGTGGCCTAATTGAAAACCAGAGATGAAAAACAAGATATTATGAATTTTAATAGGCATAATTTTGAATACAAATTTCCTATCACTTTATGTTTCACCAATCATTATATTTTTGGAATTTTAAAATAACTCTTATCTCCAAAGAAAATTAATAATTTCATGATTATTTGCGAAGGCTAATTGTGGCCCTCGCAAATAATTTAGTATTAGTGAGGGTATATTTTTAACTCACACAAAAAATAAACTTTTTGCAAGGAATTTTTATTGTCCCTCGGAAATAATTTGGTGGGAACATTTCCCTCCAAAATTTTTTACATTTTAATAATTATTTGTGAAGGTCAATCTTAGCCCTCGCAAATAATTTAGTATTAGTGACAGTATTTTTTTAACCGTCACAAATAATACACTTTTTGCGAGAGGTTTTAATTGTCCCTCGCAAATAATATGGAGGGAAAATTTCCCTCCAAAATATTAGCATTTGTGACGGTTATAACACATAATTGCGACGGCTTTTTTTGTTGGTCACAAATATTTCACATTTTATCAAGTATTTGCGATGACTTTATTTTGCCATCACAAATAAGATTTTTTGAGAGGGCTTTTTGGGTCCGTCATAAATTTTTGGTCGCTAATAGGCATTTTTTTTGTAGTGGAACCAAAGCTCAGCCGAAGATGACCGCTATACCACATCCTCATTTCACCTGGTGGGAAATAACTAAGTTGGCTGTTTGGAATTCCTCCAACAGATTTTGAGCTTTTCGTAATATCGTTAATGCTGAAGATCTAGCTCTACCCTACCTTACCTCATTTCAACTAAACCAAAGACTCCATGCCACCGTAATAACCAATCCTAGCAATTCATCATCCATCTTCTGCCCAAACTTCAAGTGCCAAACGAAGTCCCTCAAACTCCACGAAGTGAAAACTAGGGGTGTCAAAGTCAATTCCGGACAGGGTCCATACTTCACGAGCCGTAGGACATCCCCAGAAAACATGGCCACTACTCTCAGCTTCATCTCGCAAGCTTCACACCTGGGATTATCAATTACCTTCCGACAGCATAAATTTTCTTTGGTTGGTAGAATATTTCGGCAAGCTCTCCAAGCAAATGATTTAATCTTGTTTGGAACATTTAGTCTCCAAATGGTCCTCAAAAAAGTTGTGTGATTCTGACCATTGGATGATTCACTTACACTACCATTGTTGCAGGAAGACAGCCACCTTATACGCACTTCAAACTGTGAATACTCCCCAAGGTGTATATGCCCAAGCCAAGTGATCCATGGGTAACTGAGAACTTAGCAGAATACATAGAATAGCTGCTGCATCATCAGGAGAGAAAAATTGGTGAACCATGTTAGTCCTCCAAGCCGCTGTATGTGGGTCAATAAGCAATGAAACCTTAGCACCAGAGGGTACAGCAATAGGTTGGGAGGTGAGTCGAAAGGTTGAAAGTTGATGTAGCCATTTGTCCCCATAGATTTCAATAGAATGGCCATTGCCAAATTGCCACTGAGTTCCTTGTCAGACAATTGATTGAGCTGCCATTATGCTACGCCATGCATAGGAGGGGTTGGTCCCTACCTCCGTGAACAGAAAATCTCCAATAGGGAAATACCTCGCCTTGAGTACCCGATGAACTAAAGAATTTGTACATGTCTAAAGTCTCCATCCTTGCTTCGCCAATAGAGCTAGATTGGAAGCCTTTAAGTCCTGAAAGCCAAGTCCTCCTTCCTCCTTAGGCCTACACATTTTATCCCAACTTAGCCTTGCCATCTTGCTTTTCTCACTTGTTTGACCCCACCAAAACTTTCGGACCATACTAGTCGACTCCTCAATTAGGATTTTTAAAGACGCTCATTGTATATGTTGGGACTGCTTATGCCACGGTCTTAATAAGGATCTCTTTTCCCACATTTAATAATAATTTTTCCTTCCACCATGATAATTTGTTATTCAACCTTTCAATCAACTAATGAAAAGTATTGCACTTATTCTTCCGTACTAGTGATGAGAGCCCCAAATACTTTTCATGTTGCTTGATAATCTCAACTCCAAAGTGGCTTTTGATGTCCTCTTGAACTTCTTGAGGTGTATTTCTGCTGAAGAACAGTGATGTTTTCTCTTAGTTTAATTGTTGACCCGAGGCTTGCTTATATTTTTCCAAGATAGATATCAAAGTGGAACATTCTTCCTTTGTTGCCCAACATAAAATTAAGCTATCATCCACAAAGAGTAGGTGGGAAATATCTGGTTCCCTCACACGCTGCAACTCCCTTCAGTGTTCCAAGTTCTGTCAATTTTCTGAGAAGTTCTGAA
Source organism: Quercus tomentella (assembly GCA_028535165.1). Classification (NCBI taxonomy): domain Eukaryota; kingdom Viridiplantae; phylum Streptophyta; class Magnoliopsida; order Fagales; family Fagaceae; genus Quercus; species Quercus tomentella. The sequence goes on from JAPQVY010000156.1 coordinate 45,559,926, forward strand.
GGCCTTCTGCACATATTAAAAACAAAGAGAGGGACAAAGGGTCTCCTTGGCGTGAACCCCTAGTGAGGGTAATATTGCCTCGGGGTTTCCCATTAATTTTTACAGAATATGTAACAGTTTGAACAGATCTCATCATGATATCTACCCACTTTGTATGAAAACTCATCTTGACCAAAATACTCACTAGGCAACCCCATTCAACTCTATCATAAGCTTTACTCATATCTAGTTTAAGCGTCATCTCTCCCACTTTCCCACTCTTCTTTTGATTTATCTAATGCATAGTCTCAAACACAACCAAGACATTATTAGGGATAATACAATTTGACATGAAAGCACTATGATTTTCACTAATAATGTGGGGAAATAACTATTTCAATCTATTGGCTAGGACTTTTGAGGCCAACATAGAAATCAAATTGCTAAAGCTAATAGGCCGATATTGGGTAATTTTTGTAGGATTCTTAACTTTAGGAATGAGAACAATATGAGTTTCATTGAACTTAGGGCGAACAATACCATGGTTTAGAAAATCAATTACAGTATGTATAACACAATTTCCTACTAAAGACCAATAATGTTGGTAAAAAAGATGGGGCATACCATCAGGTCCTGGTACTTTCTTGGGATGCATTTATTTGAGGGCTCGGGCTACTTCTTCATCTTTAAATTTGGTTGTCAAGGATGTGTTCATAGTCTGAGATACAACTGGTTCAATAGCCTCCACTACTTTAGTAACATTCGTGGGACCACTTAAACTAAAAATGCCTTAAAATAGTCCAGCACAATACACTCCATAACCCTATCTTCTGTTTGCCACAAGCTGGCCTCATCACACAGCCCAACTATTGTTTTTCATTGAAAACATTGGGATGCCTTCGTGTGAAAGAAACTAGTATTTCAGTCCTCACTCACCAACCACATATTCCTTAATCTCTACTTCCACATTGTGCTTTCAGCATCCAACCACACATTTAAACTTGGCCTAACCTCACTTATTTCCTCCTCAAGTTTTTTTATAATAATTTGTTGAGCTTCCATTTATTAATATGATACAAATTGATCTCCAAATTTGATGTGACATTGACAAGGAATCTCAAGCCTACGTAATATTCATTCCTATCCTTTGCAATTTAGATTGTGACCTCCACATTCTTCTCCCAAAAACAAAAAAGGGATAATTACACATAACCCACCTGTGGTTTGGGTGAAAATCACTTTGCCTACCCGTGATTTAAAAAGTATCACTTAACCCACCTAAGGTGTGTTTCCGTCACTCTCCGTAACCCACCTCGGTCTCTGCCGTTACAAAAACACCTTTTAACCCCAAAACAGAACATAACGCGAATCAAAACACCCAAAACTCAAACACTTTTCGAGAGAGAGACCCAAGGTGCGATCAAGCTTGTTCTTCGTGGTTTGGAGCGTCTGGAAAGGGAGAAAACACTTTTTTTGCATCATCGAAGCTAGGCAAGGTATGTGTGATTGCTCTTCATCTGCATTTGGGTTCTTGATGTCATTTTTTTATCGTGAACCACCCACGTAGTTAGGTTTTGTTGTTCATCTGCACAATAAAAAATTTGTTGTATGTTAAATGTGCATTTTGCTATTTATATGTAGAATCACTTAGGATGTAGCTAATGTACTGCTATGGTTGTTTATATAATGCATATACCTGAAAGAATCGAGTTTATTTGTCAATGATTGCACTTGTTTGTGAACTGTGGGTAGTGTGGTCCCTATGAATTTGTTGGGAATCTGGTTTTGCATGTACTTTATGTGGTCCTTTGTCCGTGTGTTGTTGTCTCTTTTGGCTTCTTGTCATTTTCTGCATGTCAGTGTGTAAACAAACTACTTATTTTAATTGCAGATGGTTGACTTCACATTTAACATTGAAATTCATGTTGGGGGATGTTTTGTGGAGGAGCCAACCATACAATATATGGGTGGGTCTGTACGTTTACTGACAGAGATTGACCCTGACAAGTTGAGCTACTTTGAAATTCGGGATTTATGCCATCTAGTTGGTGCTCCTAAAGAACACAGTAAATATAAGTATTTACTTCCTGAAGGTGATCTACAACATGATTTAAGAGACATAGAAACAAATGCAGATGTCATAAACATGACTAACCTTCATAGGGCATGGCCTGCTGAAAAAATCATAATCTATACTGACATAGATGTGGAGCCACTGGCAGTTGAGTATCCTGATGCAAGGGAAGTGACAGATGGTGGTGTAGGTGGTGATGGAGGGGGAGTGGCAGATGGTGTAGGTGGTGATGCAGGTGGTGATGCAGCAAGGGTTGAAATAGATTTGGATAGTGATTATGATGAAGATGATGAGAATGATGATGAGAGTGATGATGAGAGTGATGATGAAGAAGATGTTGAGATTGATGCAAGAGATGAAGAATAGAATGTTGAAGGAGAAGATGATGATGATGATGATGATGATTGGCTAAATGAAGGCCTAGAGGGGGATGACTTTGGTGATGATATATTTGCTGCTCAAAACTCAGCTCCACAAGGTTCTGCTCCCAATACAGCCCCAGAATCAAGTAATGCACCCCACACAGCCCCAGAATCAAGCAATGCATTCCATGCAGACCCTGAGTGGGCTGAGCCAGCCCTTGAGGATGACCTGGTAAGCATGGATGGGTCTGATGATGAGCAGGTACCTGAGCAAGTAAAGTTTAATGCTAAGAGTGACATGAGAAATGTTGTACTGAAGAAGGAGATGAAGTTCCCTAATGCAAAGGTGTTCAGAGCTGCTTTGAGGGAGTATGCAGTCAAAAAACCTATTGACATCAAATTCAAGCTTAATGAGAGGACCAAGATATCAGTTCACTGCAAGAATGGGTGCGGGTGGAGATGTTATGCATCTCAAATAAGTGGAGAGCTAACATTTCAAATTAAGACCTTAACTGATGATTGTACTTGCCCCAAGTCTTTTAAAAACAGCCAAGCAATATCAGCTTATGTTGCTAAGAGGTTCATTGAGGATTTTAGCAAAAATCCAAATTGGGAGGTGAGTGGTGTACACAACCATGTGATGCAAAATTTATCTGTTGACCTGAGTGTAAACAAAGTGTATAAGTCAAAGAGAAAGGCAAAGGATTTGATAAATGGAGATGAGCAACTGCAATATGGTGTCCTTAGGGACTATGCACAAATGATAACCACTGTAGACAAGGGGAGTAGGGTTATACTGCAGACAGAAATGACTGATGAGACTTCCCAGCCAAAATTTAAAAGGATGTATGTTAGGTTCAATGCTCAGAAGGTAGGATTTTTAGGTGGATGCAGGCCATTTATAGGTTTAGATGGTTGTCACATAAAGCACAGATTTGGTGGGCAAATCTTATCTGCCACTGTCAAGGATGCAAATGACAACATTTTTCCAGTAGCCATGGCTGTTGTGGAACAAGAAACCAGGGAGTCTTGGATATGGTTTTTGGAAATTTTTGCCGATGATATAGGGAGGTCAGAGGAGCTTCAGTTGGTCTTCATTTCTGATAGGCAAAAGGTATGCAAGTTTTGTTTTGTTCAATTACACTTGAATAGTTTACTTTGTTTGCTGAACTAACTTGTTTTGTTTGTTTGTTTGCTTATTTGCAGGGGCTTATACCTGTAATAGAGATACTATTCCCTACTGTGGAGCATAGATACTGTGTGAAACACATCTACAATAATTTCAAAGTTGATCACAAGGGATTGGAGCTGAATGATACATTGTGGAGGTGTGCTGCTGCCACAACAGTAAGGGAGTTTGAGAGATGCATGCAGTACATAAGGGATTTTGATGAAAAGGCATATGAGTATCTTGCAAACATTGCACCTACACAGTGGACAAGGTCACACTTCACTCCTAGGGCCTTAACAAATTGTTTGGTAAATAATTTGAGTGAGTCTTTTAATGCAATGATATTGAAGTCTAGGGACAAGCCTATCTTAGCAATGTTGGAGTGGATTAGAGTTAGACTTATGACTAGGCTTTACACAAAAAATGAAGGGATACAGAAGTATGCTGGAAAGTTATGTCCAAGCATACAAGATAGGTTGGAGAAATTGAAGGTTGAAAGTAAGTCATTTAGTGCTACCCCAGCTGGCAGGTTCCTTTATGAGGTAGGCAGTCAGTATGAGAGGCATGTAGTTGATTTGGTGAAGAAGACATGTAGCTGTAGGTCTTGGGATTTAAATGGCATTCCCTGCAAACATGCCATAACAGCCATTTATACAAACATTAAGACACCAGAAGACTATATCCACCCATGCTACTTCAAAGAAACTTACATGGAGATATACAAGGAGGTACTTCCTCCCATGCCTGGCCAGTCAGAATGGGCTGAGACTGGACAGCCTGCTCCCCTGGCACCTCACATATACAAACCACCAGGCAGACCACCCAAGCAAAGAAAGAGGGCTTCTAATGAGCCTAGGAACCCTTACAAAGCAAGTAGGCTGAACAGACCTGTAAGATGTGGGAAATGCAAAAAGGAAGGGCATAACTCAAGAGGGTGCAAGGCTGGCATCACTGGGGAGACACCATGGCAGAGGAGACAGAGATTTCAAAGAGAAAAAGCTGTAAGTAATTAGGATTTAAATGGCAAAAAAAAAAAAAAAACTTTTTTTTAAACTTACAATAACCACTGTATTGAAACTGGGTTTTGTTGCAGGCAAGGGGAGGGGTGCCTGCACCTAGATCTGCACCTCAGCCTGCACCCCAGCCACCATCCCAGCAGCCTACCCAGACCTACAACATGATGTCTGCCACTCAGCCTTCATCCTCACAGTAAGGAAATCAACCTAGGCCATCTCACAGGAGAGCAGGATGGTTCTCTTCCTCACAACCAGAGTTTCACACACCTAGGGAGACTTGGGATACCTTACCAAGTTCTTCACAGGTAACTTAGTTGAGTAACCTCTTTCTCTTTCCTGGATGGTTGTGTAGACTGGGATATTTTTTAACAAGTGGATCTATTTTTTATTTTGTAGCCTTCACATGCAAATAGGAGCACTGGTGGTGTGAGGACTAGAGGACAGCTTGCTGCACAAAGGCCACCAAAAATGAATCCAGTGGGTGGAAAGAGGAAAGAGTAAAGGCAAGAAATGAATGAAGCTAGTGGGTACGCATGCCAGCATTGGGAGTAAAGCTAGTGGGAACATGTGGGCCTTTTTGTTTTTTTGTGAAGACCACTGTTGGCCTTTGTAATTATCAATTAGTGTAAAAAACAATCACCTTGTTTTGAGCAATTATATGTATGTGTATAGATGTATATATATATATATATAGCTGGCCTTGGAATGTGATTTTTTGTAATTAAGGTACAATACACTCCAGGTTGTTATATGGAAGTTGTGGTATTACAGTTTGTATGAAACAATATTTGTCCAAACTAGATTATATGAAAGTTTATTTATTACTACTACAGATTGTGTCCAAGTATATTTTTCCAATATAGTGTATGGAAGTTTTTATTGTGGAATGGTTGTTATGGTATGCACAGCCAAATTATATGGAAGCTTATTTATTGCTACTACAGATTGTGTCCAAGTATATTTTTCCAATATAGTGTATGGAAGTTTTTATTGTGGAATGGTTGTTATGGTATGCACAGGTCATTGATAATTGACCAATACTTCTTTCATTAAATGCCCACAAACTAGTGGCATGACCAATATTTCTTCCATTGAATGGTTGTTATGATATGCACAAAATACTTAATAATTGACCAATTCTTCATTCATTGACACATCAAAACATTACATCAGTAGGCTAGTGCTATTACAATGCAAATTCATTAACACCATTGCCATAACTATCTCTACTAACCAATTAACTACTTCAGGGGCAACAATCTAGGTCTCTTCACTCCAGAGAACTCAATTGAGCCAAAACACAACAACATAACAATAACAAAAAAGATCCATGACAAAATGCATGCAGACTTCCACATTCTTTGCTTCTCTTCAGCAAACATGACTTTTTCCTTAGCTTTTGCACAGACAGCTCGAGCCTTTCTCTCCCTCTCCTTGGCTTTGGCTTCCTCTTCAAGAGCCTTTTCTGCCATTTGCCTAGCTTCTTCTGCCGTTTCCAGAGCTGTCCTTTCCCTCTCATTGGCAAGTTGGAGAGCACTTTGAAGCCTAGACATCTTCTCTAGAGCCAAAGGTGCAGTTTCATTCCCACGAGGACAGGTTGGGTTATCAATCCAAACAAAGAAAGGACACTTAGGACCAACCTTATAACGGCTGCAACCCAAGAACCTCCTCCCAAAATTGTACAAACTCAAACTTGTTCTCAAAACACAAGTCTGCTCATTGCACATATGTCCACATGAACCCGAGAAATTACCACTTGATGAAGACATATCAACATAACACGATTCTTGGGAAGTAGAAATTTAGACTTTCACACAGTAAGTTCACACTTGAACAAAATCTGAAACCCTAAATCAAGAACAGACCCAAATGCAGATGAAGAGCAGTCACACATACCTTGCCTAGCTTCGATGATGCAAAACAAGTGTTTTCTCCCTCTCCAAACACTCCAAACCACGAAGAATAAGCTGGTCGCACCTCGGGTCTCTCTCTCGAAAAGTGTTTGAGTTTTGGGTGTTTTGATTCGCGTTATGTTCTGTTTTGGGGTTAAAAGGTGTTTTTATAACGACAAAGACCGAGGTGGGTTACGGAGAGTGACGGAAACACACCTCAGGTGGGTTAAGTGATACTTTTCAAACCACAGGTAGGCAAAGTGATTTTCGCCCAAACCACAGGTGGGTTATGTGTAATTATCCCAAAAAAAAAAGATTGTGACCTCCACATCAAAAGGGTTAAGGCCAAGAGAAATCATAAGCAACCCAATCAAATTTAAAAGGTGGGAGGAAAACCCATCAAGCCACTAGTTTCACCGTCAATTGTCAAAGAAAATCAAGTAGAAAATAAGAGCTTGTTTGGTTTGAGAGTGAGCCATATTCCATCACTCATCACCTAAAACTCATCATCTTATAATTCATTTTTTTAACTTGAAAACTCCCAAGACCCATCTCAGCTCTGTTTGGCTCATAAAACCAATAGAATTTTCTTTCTAAAAACTCAAATTTTTTAACTTTATGTGGGACCCACTGATTGACTGGGTTCAGAAACACCAGAACAGCACCCTCGTGTATACCTCTCTGTTCAAGACCCATTGTTGAAGTTCAGTTGACAACCTCAGAGAGAAGTCGTTCCTCTGTTCAATTGGATTCGCAAATCGGGATGAGAGATAGCTATTACCTGTGGGTATAGAGAGAGGAAGGGGACGGCTTAGGAAGAGGGTTGGGAAGAGAAGAGGAAGAAAATAAAGGGAGGGGTCTTGAATGAAGGAGAGGTTTGGTATGGATTGAGAAAGATTCTTTTGGGGGGGGGGGGGGGGGGAGTAAAGTGGCTGGCAATGATGTGACAAAACACTGACCGTGGGCCCCAATTGTTGAGTGGAATTACAAAAATGCCACCATCACTTTATTTCCATAACTTAGAAACACCATTTTTTTTGTTTTCATTCTCACTCACCCATCACACATTTTGGTGAGTTTTGAGTGATGAGAACTGAAAATGAGAACAAATCTAGACAACCATCCTAGACATGGGACCCATCAATTTTGAACAATGGGTGATGGAAATTGAGTTATGGGTGAGTGAAAACACTAAATCCAAACAGACTCTAAAATTCTGGAAATCAAATTCTCATATCGCAGCCTGTAGGTATTGGGAGAAATTATTCGATGCATGCAAAATCCAATTTTATGTGAGAGGAAGATGTTGTATTGCAATAATAGTATATACTGTGTGCATCAAATAATTTCACAGGTAGTGGAAAGTGAATTGAATTAACATTAATAACACGCATTGCACTAAAATTTTGAACTAGTTACTAATGGTTTATTATTTGTATAACTTATTTAAAATGTCATTTCATATAAATTTTTTGGATTCATTCAATATAAGATGTAAAAATTCAAAATCCACTTAATCCATTTTGTGTGTTAATCAATTTTAACTATGATTTTATCAATTTAATTTTGAATAACTTATTTTTGTTAAAGCAATGCAATTATAACAAGTATTATTAGTAAACGTTAGTGAGTGATACTAATATTTAGAAAAGAATCAAATCATTTATATGATTTACAGGCATCCCAGGTAATTTAGTATTATGGTTCCTCATTATTTGCTATGGTATTTTTTTCCTACATTCTCATTTTGTATAGGTTTGGAGAGGCTTGTATCCAGTGACCAGTTCCACTGGACACGTTAGGATACGAACACGTGTCCACATCTCAACATGACACATGTCCGGTGGAACTTGCCACTAGGATCACCCAAATGACCTCAACCTTCTCAAGTAAAGATAATTCATTTAAATGTAAAATAATATTAGAATTTTTCATGTCAATTGTATATAAAATATTATACGTATAAAAAATTTAGACCAACTTATTTACTTTCCTCCTTAAAAAAAAAAAAAAAAAAAAAAAAAAAAAAAAAAAAAAAATTTAAAAATCTTTTTCTTTAGATGTGACTTGTGAGAATAAGTTTAGGTATACGAAAGTGAAAAAATGTGGGTCTAATGATAATTAGCTGTCAAGAGATGCTATATTATGGGCATTTAGGTTGATGGGTATGAAATGTATTTACTTTAGATCCCTATAAAATATGTAATTATACCGATTATACTATATAAGACCAAAATTACATATGAGGTTATTTTTTCAATTGAAGCCATAGAGAATCGCCTAAATAACCTTGTGTTAGCGCCGGCCCAACACTAAAAACAATACCATATCTCAGTTTTTAAAATAATTGACATGTAGTTTGCATAATGTTAGCATGAATTGTTTGCATGTGAGTCTCATGCAGTCGTCAATCGTTTATATTTGACGGTTAGTACTTTCATAGTCAAATTGCTGGTGGTGGGTGATTATCATCGAGGAAGAAAATTATGATTATTCTCATTTTTCTACTATCCCATCATCATTATTATTGTTAGTGAGTGACTTTTGTGACATTGTTGCTGGTGAGTTGGCAATATTATCACGATTTCAGAAAATCCAAATCAGAAAACAACTTCTTCTTCTTTATTTTTTTGACGGCAATCAGAAAAACAACTTAATTATGCATTAAAAGGAATGGGTTTTAAATGCGATAAAAAAGGAAACAGGCATTGTACTTTAATATGGGGCCTAAACAAAATTGATATTGTTAAGAAAAGCATTAGATCCTTGATAAGTAGCAACCATTACTTTCATAAGTAAGTTGAAATAGAAAGCAACCATTATTAGCCTCACGACTTAATCATGCCAACCGTGTTCGAACCATATGCAATATTAAAAGCACATGCTAGCATCCAGAACCCGGACCTGTGTTTGTGGGAGAAAAGAAACAAAATATGGATTTATTTGTGGGTGGTTGGATCAATCCCCAATATTATTCATTGTTTCCTCTTAGGTTTCTATTAATAACAAGAGGTGTCGAGAGTCTTGTAATTTAACTGATTGATAGCTTTTGGTGTTTTCAATATATAGAGATATCTACATCGGCAAGTAACACAGATTTCTAAGAAGAGTACAACAAATAAGCTAGTTTACTATGGTGCACACTTAATCAACTTTATCAACTTTATGTCAATAAGCGTAAAAAATACAAAAAATAAAAAAATAAAAGTTAAAATAAAAGAACAAGTGACATGTTAGATGTTTATAAATTTTAGTACCATCTTACAAACTTATAATTAATTAATTGTCATGTCCCCAACTGGGCCTTATATTTTTCAAATATATATTATTATATCAATTATATGTTGTGTCCTGTACGTGCCTTTTAGTGAACACGTTTTTCTTGCTGGAGTGTCGTACTTCAAATTATAAAGTTCTGAGCATCACTGAAAGCTTTGTGAGATTGTAGTTTGTGGGATCACAAGGAGCGTGCCTCAGTTGATATTGTGTGGCACAGATCTCCCAAATGACCTCAACCTTCTCAAGTAAAGATAATTCATTTAAATGTAAAATAATATTAGAATTTTTCATGTCAATTGTATATAAAATATTATACGTATAAAAAATTTAGACCAACTTATTTACTTTCCTCCTTTAAAAAAAAAAAAAAAAAAAAAAATCATTTTCTTTAGATGTGACTTGTGAGAATAAGTTTAGGGATGAAAGTGAAAAAATGTGGGTCTAATGATAATTAGCTGTCAAGAGATGCTAATTATGGGCATTTAGGTTGATGGATATGAAATGTATTTACTTTAGATCCCTATTAAATATGTAATTATACCGATTATACTATATAAGACCAAAATTATATATAAGGTTATTTTTTCAATTGAAGCCATAGAGAATCGCCTAAAAATAACCTTGTGTTAGCGCCGGCCCAACACTAAAAACAATACCATATCTCAGTTTTTAAAATAATTGACATGTAGTTAGCATAATGCATATGAAATGTTGGCATGTAATGTTTGCATGTGAGTCTCATGCAGTCGTATATTTGATGGTTAGTACTTTCATAATCAAATTGCTAGTGGTGGGTGATTATCATCGAGGAAGAAAATTATGATTATTCTCATTTTTCTACTATCCCATCCAGGGGCGGCCAACAAACTTTAAGACTTAAGGCGATATATTTAAATGGGGCATTTTTGTTATTAATTAAATAATATTTAACTAGTTTTCAATATCATAATTTTTTTATAACAAAAATGCATTCTTTTTATCTTGTAATATATATATATATATATATATATATATATATATATATATATTTTTGAAGAAATGCTAAAACTATAACAAATTTTACTAAAAAAAAATTACAAATGTTGTAGCAATGAAGGTGATTTATGACACTTCAAGAAGATAATAAATAAGTATTTGAATGAATGATGTTAGAGATATTATAAATTTTACAACATGATGCTTATAAAGATGTATCACTAAGTAATTTAAAAAATGCATTTAATAGGTTGTTGACGTTTACAAATCATATTAATTGTCACATCAATTTGTATAAAGATTTTAAAGTAAATTCATAGTATTTATAGTATTTTCTTATCTAAATTATTTCTTGTAATTAGTGACACATATTTGTAAGCCCTATGTATTTAAAGTTGTATTATCTCTAGCATTACTCAATTTTTTGGTACTTCTTAAAAGTAAAAAAAAAAAAATGTAAAACTAATTTTTTTCCTTTATCTCAAAAAAAATATTTAAATATATATATATATATATATATTTCAATTTTTGCCCCAAAATTTGGGGGTCGTTCTCTAGTAGGGGGCCTAGGCGATTGCCAAAGTGGCCTAAGCCTAGGGCCGGCCCTGATCCCATCATCATTATTATTGTTAGTGAGTGACTTTTGTGACATTGTTGCTGGTGAGTTGGCAATATTATCACGATTTCAGAAAATCCAAATCAGAAAACAACTTTTTTTTTTATTTTGACGGCAATCAGAAAAACAACTTAATTATGCATAAAAAGGAATGGGTTTTAAATGTGATAAAAAGGGAAACAGGCATTGTACTTTAATATGGGGCCTAAACAAAATTGATATTGTTAAGAAAAGCATTGGATCCTTGTTAAGTAGCAACCATTACTTTCATAAGTAAGTTGAAATAGAAAGCAACCATTATTAGCCCCACGACTTAATCATCCCAACCATGTACGAACCATATGCAATATTAAAAGCACATGCTAGCATCCAGAACCCGGATCTGTGTTTGTGGGAGAAAAGAAACAAAACATGGATTAATTTGTGGGTGGTTGGATCAATCTCCAATATTATTCATTGTTTCCTCTTAGGTTTCTATTAATAACAATAGGTGTCGAGAGTCTTGTAATTTTAACTGATTGACAGCTTTTGGTGTTTTCAATATATAAAGAAGCTAGCTTATTTTGGTGCACACTTAATCAACCTTATGTCAATGAACGTAAAAAATACAGAAAAATAAAAGTTAAAATAAAAGAACAAGTGACACGTTAGATGTTTATAAATTTTAGTACCATCTTACAAATTTATAATTAATTAATTGTCATGTCCCCAACTGGACCTTATTTTTCAAATATATATTATTATATCAATTATATGTTGTGTCCTTTACGTGCCTTTTAGTGAACACATTTTTCTTGCTAGAGTGTCGTACTTCAAATTATAAAGTTCTGAGCATCACTGAAAGCTTTGTGAGATTGTAGTTTGTGGGATCACAAGGAGCGTGCCTCAGTTGATATTGTGTGGCACAGATCTCCCAGGCCATAATTGCTCTCAACTGCTTGAGTTGAGAAGAGGCCAAAAAAGAGAGAGTCTCTACGCAAATTGTCACCCATGCTTCAGAGCTAAGGCAGCATATTATTCTTTACTCTTTAGAATGTGACATAGATATTAGATTAGACTAGTCGGTGTAATGGTTGAACACATGAGCTCGTTAAAGAAAGTAACAGGGACCACTAGTAGTTCACTACACAACCAAATCAGTAATAGTGTGAATTTGAACCGTGGAGCTTGTAATGGACTAACCAAAAGATTGTAGTTTTTCTTACTTTGATAATGTGATTATTTGTATGGACTCATTTTTTGTGGGTGCTCTATGCACAAAATCCTTATGAATTTGATGTTTTTCCTAATGATTGTAGACTTCTTTAAAAAATAAAAAATAATTAAATAAAGTAATGTTACATCAACAATATTTTCACAAAAAATCTTAGATAACAGACTGCTATTAGTAGGTAAAAAAAATGATGTAAATGATAAACTTAGATTAGAATCAATCATAACCAATATATAACTTAAGACTTGTTATGAAAATATCTTAGACATAAAGTTACTATTAAAAATTAATCTTAATTCAAGTTGAGATGAAAGATCTCTATCACATAATTAAAAGAGTGGGGCTATTATTAAGGGCAACCTGGAATGGGAATCTTCTATGAGCATGCTTGTTTGGCAGAATATCAATATCAACCCACTTGTGCATGCCAATTTAGGTTAGTTGGCCGCTAGTTATATAGTATATAAATTAGTAATATGTCTTTTCAATATATGGGGTTAATTAATAAAAATGAATATATAAATTTAAAAACAATGCACAAGACAAAAATTATTTTTCTATTATTATTTTTTTTAATATGAATCTATTGTGGTTTAACTAATTATTTTGACCAAAAAAATTTTAATATGAACCTATAGTGGTTTAACCAACTCTTTTGACAAAAAAACAGAAAGAAAGAAAGAAAGATAGCTATGTTTCATTGATTTGAAATATTTGTTACATAAAAAATGACTCTGGACAAGAGGAAAGGAAAAATATCAATTTATATTAGTTACAGCTTTTGATAGCAGAAATCTTAAATATAATAAAGTAAACAATGTTTCAATTTCTATACTACAACTTTTGGGGAAGTAGTTCCTGGTTAGAGTTAATTATTTATATATTTTTCATTTAAAAAGTATAAAAAAGTTTTAATTAATGACATCTTGAAAAATAAAAAAATAAAACCCACAATGAGTTGCTCGAGCCATGTGTGTAATAGAACATGTGAGATCCAACTCTATATAAAATGAGACAGGTCAGTCCTGCAATGTCCAATCCCAGTAACTTATGCCAATTATGCATAAAGAACAAATAAAACACATTAGTATAGTACTAATATCTTTGACAGATTCCAAATCAATGGGTATTTACTGACTTTGGCTAAATATGTAAAAACAAAACTCAAGTACAATACTTTTAAATTTAGAATTTTAAATTCTACAATTGAATTCAATCACATGATTAAATAATCTAGATCTTCAAAGCAAGCATTTCGAAAAAAAAAAAAAAAAAACATTTCAGTCTAAAGCAGGAAAAGGCTAACCGATTCACAAGTGCAAGTTTATGCTTTATATCAAATTATATCCAGGATCTCTTTTCTTTTGGGTATCTCTAATATGTTACAGAACCAAAGATATTGTGGGTATTATACATCTAGAAGAAAAAAAAAAAATCAATTTGGAATGTCAGAAATACTTCCTTTCCCATACCTTGTGAACATAAATCTTCCTGTGGAAATCGACCTCTTCATTCCTTTTCTATTATCTGCCTTGCAATGACTTTCTTCAAGTCCCTTTGAGGATCCAATGTCCAAAATCTCGATTGCACATTCCTCACCATTGTCGCCTTCGCGTAATATGTCAGCAATTGAAACATGGCCTTGACACACAGAATAATTCATTGAAAAAGACCTCCTCAATGGCTGAAGTCCATCTTGTCTAATTTCAATCATGTTATCTCTTGTTTGATAAATGTCTCCATGTCCAAGACCTGGAATTGAAGTTTTAGGCATAACATCACCACTAAGTACAAGGCTAACAACAGCCTCTTCATGAGCACCACCTTCTAAATCTTGTACCACTAGAATAGTATCATTGGCATGTTGGTATTGGAGAGCAGAAACATTAGTTGCTGGTGGAGTTTCTTGGCTTGGATGAGCTGGTACTTGAGGTGGCAAAGAATTGGTAGAAGCAATAATATTAATATTGGAGCGGCAAAGAGGACAACTTGAATGAGATTTCAACCAAGTATCAATGCATGGGAGATGAAAAGCATGGTTGCACTTTGGTAACAACCTTAGACTCTCATTTTCTTTGAACTCACTTAGACAAACAGGGCAGTCAGTGCCTTCAACTGACCCGTCACCTTTCTTGTACTTGCAAACTTTGATTGACTTGATAAGGGTCTCATCCAATCCTGAAGAAGCAGTTTGCAATGATTCATGATTGATTAAATCACGATCATGGTTAAGTTCCATGGTTGTGTTACTGTTTCTACCTCTTCTCCTACAGTATTTTGAGATGATTGTGTAGTAACATACCAAGATAAAAGCACTTGCTAAGATGCCAATGACTGCTACTATGAGAGGAGAGAATTGAAAGCCTGAAGGATCATTATCATCTCCAAGACCAAAACGAAAAGAAGGGGGAGGAGGCATAATGATGGAGCACCATTGTGGGCAATATATGCTACAAATTCCTTGGTTACAATCCCTATATGTCGCATAGGGTGACCAAGGATTTGGGTTGTTCATAGAACCCATCAACCCCTGGATTAGAACTCAATGACTAGTAGATCTTGCAACAGTTTATGTTTACTTTCTTTCTATGTGTCTTCACTTTGCCACAAAAGAAAGAGAGAGTGTGAAAAGTTAGGGGAGGTAGGCTAGTTGTTATAGAAAAAAAAAAAAAAATGAGAGCAAAAAAAGGGGCTTACATGTGAAGGGAAGCAAAGTAGAGGAGGTGGGAAATTGATGTATCTTCTTATCTTCTAGTATTTCTTTCATTCCTATCTCTCTCTCTCTCTCTCTGCCCCCACAACCTTTTTTTTTTCTTTGTTTTATTAGTGGTCTTTGCTTTTTAGCTTTCTTTGTGGGAGATGATTGTTTGTTGATAAAGTAGATGATTTGTTGTTTGTGTTTTTCTTTTTCTTTTTCTTTTTATTTAAATCAAAGTGACTATGGAAAATTGCAAAAGTATGGTCCAAGTTAAATGGCTATTGGTTGGTCAAGTGTTGGTGAGAATGGACACTTTGCATTCCCCTGTGAAAGCTACAAGCTACCACGCGTCAAAGCAGCCCTACCAATGAAAATTTGACAAGATCGAGGACGTGTTACCTTCAAATCTTGTAATAAAAAATCATATTACACACAAGCTATTCACGTTTTCTCCTCACTCTCTTTTGAAATCATGTTTTAGAAGCACGTTTTTTCAGTCTATATAAAAGTATATGTACCGTGAATATACATAACAAGGAATGTGTGGCCATAGAATATTAATTACTTATCTTTATAAAAAGTTTGAGGGAGTAGTCACGTACAACCACGTGAGTTCTTTGACACGGAAAATATTTATAGGTTAGTTAAGTATGGGGTATGAAAGCCTAGGAAAGATTAAAAGCTGGAAATGAATGTCAATGGTTGCACATGGCATAAAAGCAATTTCCATTTTCCAATCAAAGCATGACACTCTATCCTACATGTTACTCCGTCCTACTTTCAAGATTCTTTTTGTTTACCTTTTAATTTCGAGTGCTATGAGGAGGTCAGAAGTCTATACAATGGGATAGCCTTCTTTTTCGGTTTGAAATTCCCATATCTCATCCGCTATGTGTGATTCAATGCTATATAATGCAGACACCTTTTAAAAAGAAGAGAGAAGAAACCAAAAAAAAAAACTGAAATAGAAAACAACTGAATAAAGAAAGGAAAATGTTAACGAGTGCCCTTAGTGCATTGGTTAATAATCCATATAAAGAAATTTTTTATAGAAAATGAAAAAAAAGTAATTAATATTTTGACAGCTTTTTTCATTTCCCATAAAAGTGGTATCAAAACTTTCCTAAAGTTAATTATTAAGAAGTGCCCTAAGGGCACTCGTTAGCAAAACCCATAAAGAAATTGTACTTTATGAGGTGGAATTCACTATTTATGCTACTATATCCTCGTTTGAACTACAAATATAAGATCGTTTCCCAAAAAAAAAAAAAAAACTAAAACTATAGGATCCTTTAATTTGGTTTAGATTTTTACCCTATCTCATTAACTTGCGTGACAATTGAAGGCGGTAGTACATGGGAGATCTCAGGGGGGAAAAAATTGACTATTCCTATTTTCGTATTTATAATTAAATTATAATGATATGGTAAAATTTAATCAACTCATTTCAAAATGAATAGATAAAATTTTAAGAATTTTGCAATGGTTACTGTAGGTTCCAAAGGACCGAGGATGAAGTTGAAGAGTTGCAACATTGGTGTGGGAATGCTACGAGCCACGAGCCCGAGGAGGAAAGTCGCCCGAGGAAAGGTAAAAGTGAGTCAAGGAACTCTAAGGCATTCTAAGTGGGAGCTAGAATCTGAAGAGAGAGAATTTGTAGACATCAGGGAAGCTTCTGGTCTAGTATAGCCTGTTGCATCCACATTAAATCGTGGGCAACAGCTTTATCAGCCGCATTAATGAAGAAATGACCTAAACAATGTAAGTCACAAACTGTATTTTGGTCATTTTTGGGTTTCGGGAGGTATTTTGGTCATTTTTGGGTTTCAGGGGTATTTTGGTCATTTTATGGGTTTTAGGGGTATTTTGGTAATTTTTTGGGTTTCAGGGGTATTTTGGTCGTTTTCTGGATTTTGGGGGTATTTTGGTAATTTTTGAGTTTTAGGGGTATTTTGGTCATTTTTGAAGATTTTAGAGTACTTTGGTCATTTTCACTTTAGTGGCATTTTGGTAATTTTGATAATTGAGTAATTGGGCGGGTTGGGGTTTACCCATAATAATTGGGTGGGGTTGGATTTGGGTTAGAAGCAATTAATTAAATGGGTTTTAAATGGGTAAATGGGTTTTATATACCCAACCCAATTATGCCCACCCCAAACCCACCCATTTGCCACCCCTAATCACAGCTAAACAGATTCCTTCCACCATCTTCTTCAGGTGTTAAAAGCGACAAGTATCATGAGAGTAGAGAGGTTAGGTGAGAATTCGGTTGAGATATGATAGAAGTAGAGGTATATAAAGAAAAGAAGGTGCACTGAGAAAAAAAAAAGAGACACAAGTATCAAAAAGACATAAGCACAAAACGGAAGAAGAGAGAGAAAGGAGAGTGAACAGTGTAACTATTTGTACAAACTTAGCCTCCTCAGGTAAGCTTGTGGAGGGATATATGCCCCTTTTATTCAATAAAATTAACATTTTCTTCTCTATCTTAATCCTCGGGCAGAATCCCCTCTTGTTGTTCATTTCCTTCTCTTACAAATTCTATTAATTTGGGCCAAGGTTTAATTGTACGACTCACTGTTCTAGGTGGGTTTGGTCCGCAAGATTTTTTGGTCTTTACAGTTACCTTAAGAGTTTTAGAGAATCTTAATCCAAAATATTAACGGTTGACACACCCTTATTTTTATGAGCCGTTACAAAGTTCCAAGAAGAGGTTGACCAATATTTAAAACTTTTATAACTAGTTATTAATTTATTTTTTTCATTTAAAAAGAATTAATATTAAATTTTCTTTGAGGAAAATTTTCAAAAATAAGAAAGTTTTTTTCTTTTTCCAGCATTTGACTGTTAGCCAATTCATGAAGGTTTGAACCTGACTTCCTGCGAGAGACAATTTTCTTCATGCCTCAGACCCATGTTTCAACTTTCAACCAGAAAGCCTAGATAAGGAATTCGTGTTGGAAAAGGTTAGGCGTGGACTACTTCAAGATACATTTGGAAAGGTTTCTCCAAGTCTCCAACCTATTATGCAATTGAAATAAATTACTTATGGACATGCTTTAGAATCTCACACACAAACACAAAAGCCCAAACAAGGAAACTTTTCAGATTTTTTTAGTTACGTCCATGTGCATCACTAACCAGCAATAGGCTCCAGAAACATCCCCTAATTTACCCGTGAAGCCTCGTAGTAGTTTGAGGATTGGAATGAATTGTAAACCCAGACATCATAGGTTTAATCCTAAGTAGGAGTTTTCCTAGATTACCCAATATATGGTTCTGGCGGGTGTTTTCTCAAGTTTTAAAAAAATTAGTAATAAAAAATCTCCTAATTAAGAAAATCCAATATCATGCCCACAATTTTGATGACTTTATGAACAAATACATTGGTTAGAACATTCACATTAAGAAAGCTAAAAAATATAATTTTTACAACTCAAAACACTACTTTATCTATTTTAACACCTCACTTTATAATGCAATCAACATCACAAGTTTTATTTTAACATTCAACACATTAAAATAATATAAACAACATATTAAAATAATATATCCAACACAATAAACAACCACAACCATCAACACATTAAAATACTATTTTTTTAACACCCCACATTAACTTTGCCCTCTTTGCCAAAGTTGTTTTTAGGGTATTGGTTGCTAAATTGACTTTTTAGTCAATTTAGCAACCTTATTAGGATGCTAATGCCATTTGATTAGCCAAGATTGAGTGTTGTATAGAAATTCACATCCACTCAGAATATTTCAGGTGGGCAGCTTGCGAAACAGCATCCACATGATCAAAAAAACTATCCTTAAAAGTGAAAAATATTGGGAGATTTCAGCCAAAATCAATTGCAAAGATATCTCTTGATTGCTTGGGAAACATAGAGTCATGGAATCAACAAAAACTCTCTAGCATTATCTTACCAATTTCTTTTCCTTTTTCTTTTTATTAGTAAATTGCAAATTACACCCCTAAAGTTTAGAGGTGTTTGAATTTTACACCTTGAAGTTTAAGAATTAGAATTTTACCTCCTGAAGTTTGAGGATGTTTGAATTTTATATCTGAAATTTAAGAATTTGAATTTTTTACCTCCTGAAGTTTGAAAGTGTTTGAATTTCACCCCTTAGCGTTTTAAAATTTAAATTTTACCTCATAAATTTTACAGGTGTTTGGATTTTACTCCCTAAGAAAGGGGTGTAAAATCAAAACACTTCCAAACTTTAGAAAGTAAAATTCAAATTCTAAAACATTAAGGTGTAAAATCCAAACACCCCCAAACTTCATGAGGTAAAATCCAAATTCTAAAACTTCAAGGTGTAAAATCCAAACACCCCTAAACTTAAGAGGTGTAACTTGCAATTTACCCTTTTCTTTTTCTTTCTCTCTTTTAAACTTTACCATAGTTTCAAGTTGAATAAGTGATTGATAGTCTCATAGTCAAGAGGAAAGAAATCTGCCATTCAAACAATCAATCAAGTAATGAAAGAAGAATCCAGTCCTAGGGGCGCAAAAAATAGAAGGCATATCAATCACATACAAGTTTGTTATACATGCCGCTATGAGCTAAAATGTTATACAATTGTTATGCTTTTAGCTATGAGTTTCAATGATAATTTAAAATACAATGAAAATAAAAAATAAAAAAATTTGAGCGCATTCTTCTGTCAATCTAAATGAAGATACAAAGTGTGATTCAGATTTATTCTCTTTTACTATCACCAATAAATAATGCCTATGAACATTATTTGGACGGAGAGGAGTCTAGGCTCTTCCTTTCCTCTTTTCATCTAGTGCCTGCTCAAAATGTAGAAGTTCCAAGTATGAAGGTCAGATAATCTAATTCTTAGCCATATCAAAGTATTTTGAGTCAAAGCACATAACTATGCAAGCAGTACTAGTTTCTAATCAATATAAGATAAACAAAATTGCATCTATAGTTTTAGTAATATTCAGCTTCAGCCAGAAGGCTATAAAACCAAAGGTATTCAAAACAACAACCGTTCTCGTTGAATAACTAGGCATCATAGATAAAATTATGAAAATTGCACTCTCAGTAGCGTATCTTCATGTCCTCTTAACAACTATTCTTTTTCTATAACCATTACAGTCAACAGCACTGAACTAAGAGTTTAGTATTTGCCAGTAAGTGATTACAGTTTACAAGTAAAGTATATACGACAGTTCTCTCTAACAAGGATAAAAAAAGTAGTCAACAATCAGGAATACCACCCACACAAATGTATGGAAAACTTCAATATTTTAATATTTTTTAGCAAGAAACAATACCTTGCTTTGAAACATTCTCGTAGTCAACACAAGAGTGTCGCGCAATCTACAATAGAAATAAAACGGCATCACAATAGGCATCATTACAGTTAAGGCAAAACAAATAGATTTTAGTGCATTGAAGAACATTTTTCTTTCTTCTTTTTATTTCAAACTAAACTTGGCAGTACAATATTAAAGGCATAAGGACCTTTACCATGAGGCTGATGAGGGGCATTAATATGGCAAGCAGTCAATGGCAGAGGGAAGGACATTGTTTTATGGAGGGGTGGGAGGGGTGAACTTGATGTGCAAGCAATGAAATCTTAATTCTACCAATATTAAAAGTCTTGTAACTCTAGTTAGTCTAGGATTTGACCAACTATAAATACTCATCAACTAGTTCATTGTAACACATAGTGCTTAATATTAAAGATGTAGCCATTAAGGGCTTTTCTCTATGGACGTTGGCTGTCAAGCCAAACCACATAAATTCTCTCTTTTCATTTCTTTCTCTTTCTACTGCTTAGTCTCTCAACATTATTTTATTTTCTTCTTTATAATTTCACACAGTATCACCACTCAATTTATTTCTCACAGAATCACCATAGCCAAATTCAGTCTTGCCTAAAAAAATCCAAGTCTTCTAGTCAAAGGCTACCACTGCCACCACTATTCGTCACAAAAAAAATTCCAAGTTTTCTCTTCATGGGCCAAGCAAGACTCTTTCACCTCAAGGACTGCCATGTTCCTGCACTCTCATTCTGATGATGATGGTTTTGATTCTGGAGTCAAATGTAGACATTTTATTTTTTACAAAGAGCATGAACAAGCATATTCCACTCAACATATGTGCTTGCATCAATTGGCCTGGCTGCTGATTTTGTTTTCTGTCATATGGAACCTGGCAATCAAAGAATATAGGATCATTCCCCCACCTCTTAGTTTTACAGAATATTTACGGTTCTTTTACAAAGTAGGCGTGGAGATACCAAAAGAGTCATAAACATCGTAGTGCGCAATCACCCAAGTCAAGGAGCTGAAATCTATAAATGGTGGCTTCCTATATGGGCCACAGGTGTGGGGGCCAAGTTGTGCCATTGCTATGCATAGTGAGATTCTTTCTATGATCCAGGCTTTTACATGTTCCGTGTAAAGCTTACGTGGCCTCTATTAAGTGCTAGATCAAGGCCCTCTCTTTCACCATCGTTGTCAACCACTCTATAGGATCATCATAATTTATTCCCTGTCATGGATAGCATATGGACATATTCATAAGCATCTTTCTCATGTCAACCTCATACATGTCAACTACATTTAATGGGCACACGCATCTTTCTTTTGCGCTTGGTTTTTTGACTTTGCTTATGATCAAATGTCTTCAATATCTTGGCTCAGTATCATGGACCAAACTGATTGGTGGCCCGATCACATTGATCGGTTGCCCCCTCCTCTATCGGTGTTCTTTTTACTCATGCCTCTTCATCATCCTCAGGCTGCCCTACTCAGACCACACCTCTAATCAGTATCCTTTTTTTGGCTTTCTTTCTGATCAAACGTCTTTATCATCTTCGAGCAAAGTACCACACCTCTGATCAATAGCCTCCACAAGTATAATATGCATTGTGCTCATCATTCAACCTTAATCATCGCACGCAACTGACCTTCATTCTAGCCTGTCATCTGCACTTCATTTGGTCCGCATCCAACTCATCTGGTCCAATTTGGTCAGGATTTCCTTCAAGGTCTTACTTTTTCTCCAACTCAAGTTGTCTTCAAGTTTCCAACTTGAGTTTGTAAGGAAATGTTATAGATATCAAGGCCCAATCATTATCAAGCCCAAGTCCAATCCTACTTGGTGTGCAAGCAAAAAAATCCTACTTCTACTTTTATGGCTGGCAAGTCTTGTAACTCTAGTTAGTCTAAGATTTAGCCTACTATAAAACTTCATCAACGGGTCATTGTAACACCTAATGCTTAATAGTAAAGATGTAGCCATCAAGGGCTTTCCTCCATAGATATATGTCATCAGGCCAAACCATATAAATTGTCTCTCTTTCTCTTGCTTCCGCTTTGACTCTCTACATTATTTTATTTTCTTCTTTCTATTTTCACATGTTATCAAAGCTATATCTAATCTTTTTTAACAATTTGATCTTTGGTTGCATTGGAACTAATAACATGAATATAGACATAAGAATTGTAAGCCTCAAGAATAAACTATAATAAGTATAATTCACTCCAAGATAAAAAGGATATAGACATTAATATGAATTCAACAAAAATTTCATGCTTAAAATTAACAAATTACCGAACATTGTATGTGTTTAAGGGATGAGAAGCTCCATCAGAAGATGTCAAAACAAATTGAGTTGAAAGCCCACTGGGAATTTTTATCTGCAACAACAATGACAAAGGAAATAATTACAATATCTTCTAATCAATAAAGAAAAACCTTCTCAAACAATTTCAGAACATTTTGAAATAACAGATGCAAGTTCATTAAAGCATAGCATTCAAAAATGTCATGCATAGGCCAAGTCACTTAAGAATTTACATAGCCTCATCACATTTTTTGGTAATTGAAAAACAAAGTGCAAATTCTTGAAGATTTTATGAGAAACTAGATTACAATACTATTATTTTTTAAGGATCTTGCAAGTGAAAACAAAGGAATTTTGATAAGGCAGTTATCTACTATAAGAAATTTTGAACTTTCAAGACACCTCTAAACAAGATTTATCAAAATAGACCCTATAATAATCGTTGACTTTAAAACTCTTCTATTAGAATCATACGATACAATTGAATATAAAATGAATTCAAAAGGATATACTACCATACTCAGTGTATGCTCAAACAATTTCTTTGCTACCATGAAATAAAATTGTGTTGATGAAAATTACAAATGAACATTACCAAACAAGAAATAGAATTAAGATAAAATACAGGCATGCTTCTCAAAGTAAAGAACATACTGATAGATCCTTCGAAAATTTCTCTTGAATTCCCACAGCTTCTGAGCTATTGATCTTAATTTGGTAGCTTGACCGTTTCAAAAACAAAGTAGCTGGCTCCCAATTCTCAGAAGAATCCATCTGTAAAATATGATTTGGAAAGTGTCACATTATATTTAAAGCTATAAGGAGGTCGCAAAATAATCTTTAATAACATTGCACCAAAGTTAGCGACCGACATTCAGAAAGTTAGAGGTTCATATCACTTCTATTCTGTTTGCATTCTCTTTCCTGGCAGGGGCTGGAACCTCATGCCTTCTTCCTCTTTTTCTTTTTTCTTTTTTCCTTTTTTATTTTGGATAAGTAGGGACCTCATGCCTAGTGAAAAGAAAGGCATTAAAAATTGCTAGAAAGAATGTAAGAGGTGTTTGGCACCGAAATCTATTGGAAACTCTCTCTTCAGCCATTCTTTGTTCATTGGAAAATAATTCATTAGAAAAAATTATTGTTCCCTCAATATATATGCTAGTAGGATATCTGGTCCCCCACCCTTCCCCCCCCCCCCCCCCAAAAAAAAAAAAAAAAAAAAAAAGGTTGTATGGAAATCATGATTTTTCCCCAAACAATCTGTGTGTGGGTGCACGCATACATGAGAGAGAGAGAGAAGATTTTTTACCTGACTAAATATGAAAATTTAGGAAAATAACCACTTTTAACCAAGCCTTGTTGGTTAAGTGGTTATGGAGGTTTAAAGAGGAGTGCGATCACATTTGAGAATGTGTTATTGCTGCTGAATATGGGGAAGCAGAGGGTGGCTGGACTACTTCGGTTGTTCATAGCCCACATGGATGTAACCAGTGGAAAGGAATAAGAGGGGTACAAAGTAATCTACTTTTTTCCTACAAAGTAGGGGATGGTGAGAGGATTAGATTTTCCTTAAAGAAGATGTGCTTAGACTAGTTTTCAATTGCTGAAAGCAAGGATATTTCTGTGCTGTCCTAGCTATGCACCAGAAGTGCGGATGGGCTCCATTATTGGAATTTAAGAAACACTTGCAATTTTCATGATTGGGAGTTGAGTTGGATGAATTCCCTCTTGGATTCATTATATTCTTATCTGCCTTTTTCTAAAGGAGCTGATTGTATGAAGTGGAGCCTCAATAGCAATGGCCAAGTTCAGTGTTCGTGAGTATTATGCATTTTGAGATATGCTAATGGAAGTAATTTCCCTTGGAAGTGTGTTCAGAACAGTAGAGTGCCCAAGATAGTAGCTTTCTTTGTGTGGACAGCTACGTTGAATAAGATTTTTGACAATCAATAATCTTATCAAGAACAATCTTATCGAGAGATACATGGCTCTGGTAAACTGCAGATGTATGTGTAAGGACAATGAAGAATCTATGGATCATCTTTTGCTTCATCAATTGCTCATGAGTTTTCTGCTTTTGGGTGCTACATGTGATGCCAAATAGGGTGATACGTGTCTTATCTTGCTGGAAAAGGATGTATTGACTTCCTGTCAGCCCATTGTATTACTTGGGTAATTTGGAAGGAGCAGAACTGTCATACTTTTGAAGACATGGAGAAATCCATAATTCAACTTATGGATGCTTTTTTGTGTTTTTTACTTAAATGCTGTACGATGATTGAGGGGTTTCTTGTAATTCTTTAGTTGAGTTTAGTTTTGGATTATTTAGATATTCGGCTGTAATCTTTTGGAAGCAATTTATTTAGAGCTTATCTTTATTAATAACTTTTTATTATTACAGAAAAAAAAAAACAAAACCGAAAAAAGGCCATTAAGCTAAATTTATTTCCCTTTTTTCAAACTTCACAATGCTAACTCATACATCCTCTAAAGGTATCATAACTAAAAGGAAAACTTCAATGACACAGAACTATTAAATCAGAAGCAGACCTACCAGAAATAGAACACTAAACATGGCTTGTCCTCGAGCAATATTTTCATCAATCTCCTTTTGCATTTCAGGGTCTGAAAAGTAGCTCATCAGAGAAATGCAAATAATATAACACTGGGGGAAGGGGGTGGGGGTAATGCATATAAAGAAGAAATATAAACATCTAAAAATCATTCATGCACACTGCTATATAGCTGAGAATTAATATGGAATAACTTTTATAAAACTGTACCCTATAACACCTCCTATATATCATATCCTTCTTCATTAATTCTAACCCAATTAGTTGGATCTATATTGACTTGAGTTGAGTTTCAGTGACTAGCACCCTTTTTGTCCAACAAAGGCTAGAAAAACTTAAGCCTTCCAGTTACTTGATGCAACTTTCTCAGCTTCTCTCTATATTAAATGCATTAAAACATTGGTAATAAACCACAGTTATCACAATCATTGTTTTTAAGTACAAAACAACAGTTATTAAATCAAATTATAAGAAGCTTTGATACTGAGTGGCAAAAATTATAGGCCTTTCCAAAATGTAAGGATATACAAAACACAATTGCCATTTCAAACACTACTGCAGTCTGTCTCCATCATGGAAAGTCAAGGAACATGTTTGATGCACAACCATGACATTTTGACCATCAAAAGGACCTCTAACCTAGGAAGCACGGGTGCGGATTCAGGTTCAGGTGCAGTGCGGCGACATGGCAATTTTTGAAAACATAGGACACGGGTGCGGTGGGATACGTTTATTAATTAATTATTAAATATATTTTTATTTACATTTTCTACATATTACTAAGCATTTTTTTTTTCCATATAATGGTAAACATATACCAATTTAAGAGTAATAATAGATAATAAAGAGAATTGAGATGATTTTAGGGTTTTTCCTTTAAAGTCTGCTGACAAAACGGTGTGTTTTGATCTAATTTTTAAGTTTTTTTTTTTTAACAAGAA
This sequence comes from Quercus tomentella, assembly GCA_028535165.1. Classification (NCBI taxonomy): domain Eukaryota; kingdom Viridiplantae; phylum Streptophyta; class Magnoliopsida; order Fagales; family Fagaceae; genus Quercus; species Quercus tomentella. The sequence continues at coordinate 45,586,311 of JAPQVY010000156.1, forward strand.
TTTCGGCCCATATCAGACCGATTTGGGTCCTGTTTTGGACCATTTCGGACCGAATCGGACTGAATTGGACTGTATCGGTCCTGTTTTGGGTCCATGGCCGCACGGCATGTCCATGCGAATCCAACTCGGGTGTGCTGGCCAAATCGGCGCACCCGTACTTCCCAGCCTCTTAACACTACAAAAAGGATTAAGTAAAACTAGAAGAATATTTTTATTCTTGGTCAAACTCATAAGAGAGAGAGATTTCTAAATTTAAATCATGTCAATAACATAACAAGAAAAGAATAAACTTCAATTTCCAAACTTTCAGCATGTGGTAACAACACTATAATCTCATTCCTAATTAGAAACTTGCCCAATGCTTGAGAAATATTGTGAAGAGATCTATTACACATGAATATGCGAAAATTGGTGAGTCACATTAATTATTAAAAACTCTTAGTTAAAGGACAATTCGGTACAGGACACTTACCACATTTTATTTTGTTCTGATCATTAGCAAAACGCTTCACGAGTTCCCCCTAGTGACAGTAAATAATTTAGCAAAAATAATCAGGAAGACACAATTGTTGCACACAACTTATATAAAAGCTCTCATTGGTAATGACAGATGCTTTTAGCCACAGCAAGTTATAAGAAAGACATTAACTTCGCGAATTTTAAATATATAATTTCATTTGTTACAAACCAGAACATAACTTACAAGGGATCTAATGACACTGCCAAAAATAAAGAAATAAGCGCTAGTTTTTCTCTCCCAGGGAGCATCATGCAAATGTGCAATCAAAGAAGGCAGCACTATAAGAATGACTACTTTCGGCAAATCTTTGGATCCTCAAAACTTTGCAAATTTTATGAGTTAAAACTAGCTACATTATATAGCACTCACAGGGAAGTGGAGAATCCTATTACTTATGAGAGAGAGATAGCGATCAGGTCTTAACACCATGCAAAGATTTTCAGCAGGACATAAACCATTCAACACATAAAATGTACATACGATCTATGAATTTATAAATTACATAGAAAACCTGATGGCCTATGTCATCCATTGGTATGCACTCAACAGCAATCAGTTTATCAACATCATCAGCTGTAACAATATATTCTGGATTTGTGGCTCCTGAATCAGAAAACACTAAATAAATCAATAAAATATACGATAAGCTTCTAAAAAATAACTATGCCACACAAAAAAGCATCTAATTTACAAAAACACTACTGCAAAACTCAAGGTTCGTATATATGCTTACCTTCGATGTACTGCCTGGTGCCATCCTGAAGATGACGAACCCACTGATTGCAAACAAATATTGTGGACATAAATAAACCGTAGAACATTAATGCTGAAAAAATAGTAGAAATTGTGACCGAAAAGGATTTTTTGAGGAATTTTACCTGAAACATACACAGAGAAGTCCCACGTACAGGATATCCACATCCAAGAAGCTTGCATCCTGGTATTGCATCACCAATAATCTGAAAGTTCTCTATGCCAGGGCCCTCTAGATTGAAAAATTCAAATTAGATTCTAATAACAGTTATCTCATTCTTTCTTGGATAAAAACACTAATTACCTTCAGAAACAGAGCCATTGTCTGCAGGATCAAGCACTGGTTCTGTTTCTGCTTTGCCCCTCACATTGCCATTATAAATTGAGCCACGGGTTAGAGGGTCAGCCATCTTCCTACAAGAATATGATTTATAGTAAGAAGAAACATGTCACAGAGTCTAAATGAGTAACTATTTACTATGTCAAAAAGAAGTAATTTCTTAGTTACAATAATAGATATTATTAGTATAACTTATTTCATAATACGTCCATTCCTTCAGAATTCAAAATGGATTTAGCAACAAATTCTTCAGTTAAGGTAACTCTAACTCAGATAACGGTTCATATTAAGGGTACAATTTTGCAGGTAGTCTGCTGAATTTCAGGGAATCAATCAAGAAACATATAGAGGAGAAGAGGCAACCATTGGCATTTGAAATGGTCCTGCAACTCCACATTTTATGGGTTTGGCAATATTTGTGATGTTAGTCATGTTATGCAATGACAAATGGACCAAGGTGATACATAATAACATAAACACTAAAAAACATTCAGTTGTACCTTTTACAAAGATGGTAGTCAATAAAAGCCTAGAGCAAACCAGCGCTGAAAATTCCACTTACTAAGGATTTATTCTCATAGACAGAACAAGTTCATAATGTTCAGAAACAATCTTTTCTAATTACAAGACATATAGCAAAGAAATAACACAGTATAACCATTCAGAAGGAGACTATAAATCATTTTCACAATGTTCAAAAACAATCTTTTCTAATTGCAAGACATAAAGGAAAGAAATAATGCAGCATAACCATTCAGAAGGAGACTACAAATAAATTTCCAAACAGAACTGCATAGAAGTCATGGGAAAAGAGGATCAAGACATTTTTTACAACTAGAACCAAACAGATTAAATCATGCAAACAGCCAACCTATCAATATTGGATGATATATTTGCAAGATCATTATGCTGCATATATCTCGGCATATCCCCAGTTGGTTGTGGACCCTGCATTGGGAGCCCCAAAAATTAAAGGAAGAATATTAACAAAAAAGACACTGATGATAACATGATAAGCACAAGTTTTTTTTTTTTTTTGGATAGGTATCATAAGCACAAGTTGATAAAATGAATAATAAAATATAATGAGAGGTACACAAGTAGATTACATGCCCATAGTACCATGGGTGTATGATGAAGTTGATCCCTCAAATTGTCAAAATCTGGGCTGTCATTATCATGAGAGCTATTTCCACCAAGATTGTCCAGTACAGATATTAATTCTCTCATTCTATCCTGTGACAAGAGTACGCACATGCTTTAATTATATCTCAAGTACAACCAATGAGAAAAAAGTTATATTATAATCCAGTTAAAGTACGAACTCATGAACAAGAAGAAAGCATCTCCACGTTAAAAATTTAGGGGTAAAGAAAACTCAAAAAGCAGAAGGCAGAAATAGTCTTGACGTACTAATTCAGAAGGCATGCAAAGAAATTATGAAAATGCACATATATTTGTGTAACCCTTTTTTCTTTTTTTTCTTTTTTTTTTTTTTTTTTTGATGAGCAACAAAAAAATTTATTTTAAAAAAAAAAACTAAATCCACCGGGGTGAACTCAGGGTAAAGTACAATCAAACTTTCAAACTACAATGCTCAATCATATCTAAAAGAGAAAAACAAGGAGAAGGGTGAAAAGCAACACTCCAGTCTAACAAGGTACGAAAGAAGAAGGCTTTAACATCTAGGATAGACCATTCACATCCCTCAAAACTTCTTTCATTCCGTCACACCATAGACACACCCCACAATACAATGTGGCACAACCTTCCAAAAGGCTATATTTCTATGCCTTCCAAAGGGTCCTTGCCAAGCTGCGAATAAATCGATGACCCTCTTTGGCATAACCAATTGGAGCCCAAATAGACAAAACACCATTGTCCACAACTCTTAAGCTAATGGGCAATGAGGAAGAAGGTGGTCCACAAACTCTCACACCTTTTACACATGCAACACCAATCCAATATAATAATACCTCTCTTCTGGAGATTTTCAGTGGATAAAATCTTCCCTAGAGAAGCAGCCCAAGAAAAGAAGGCCACCCAAGGCGGGACCTTTGATCATCAAACCAAGTTCCAAGGGAACGACGTGCTATACAGAGAACATATCGCTGCATGCCAATGTATACATATATATGTATGCCGTTTGTGTCTATCTATCAATATACATACATATACACATATGCCTCTGTCTGTGCAGAAACATATATAAATAGATAAGACACATCAAAAAACCTAAGGGGAAGCTTCATTTTAGTCGGACTCTGAATTTCATCAATTATATCAAGTTTCTTCCACCACGGATTGAGTAGATAATTCTTTTTGTATGGAGTAAAATTAATTTAAAAGCACCAAAAGAGGCAGAACCCATGTACATAGGAACTTTACAAAAGACACATTTTCTTTAAGATATTGTTGTAGGTAAGAAGCAAAGTAATTGGAGTTATAACATTAAACAGTGTCACACAAGTCATCCAAGAAAAGTGCTAATCACATCTAGGTTATACCCCAAAAAGAGAAGTCAAGTTACAATTAGGAATCCTCGTAATCACTTACATAGCCAGATCAACCTTGTATAAACTCCATGTGAGACTGAGCACATGCTAGCACAGCACCTTCAGAATCCAAATCCAAAAAATTCAGGGTATTACAATTTTGTAACGGCCCAAGAAAAAGTGTTAATCTTCTAAAGGACTAGTCAAGTTTCAATTGGATAATCGCTAATATAACCTAGATTGACCTAATACATATCCAATAGACCTAGCTTTGGGTCAAAATTACCCATATGTTAATGGGTAATTATTTTTAGACCTTTGACTGGTTGGCAAGAGTTTGACTCGACCCAGAGGTCCTCTCTTGATTTGCTCTCCAAAACATTTAATCAATTAATTAGTAGCATAAACAAAATAAAAATATGATATATCCCAATCACTAGGTGGTATATAATTTGATTATTATAAAAGATGTGTGCTGAGTTTCATACCGAGCATGTAATAGGTAGATTTTGGCTATATAAACAATTGCAAGGAGCCCTACTTGTAACTTGACTAGTCCTTTTCAAGTATAGCGTAGATGTGACTAGTGTTTTCCTCACATTATGACATATAAGTCTTACAAGATCTAGTTTTATGACTTACAACCAGGTATTTTATGAGCAAGACATACCTTTGAGAGGAAGGTAACTAAAGAGATGATAATATATGCCATATATAAAGGATTCCCAGAAGAAATATAAACATAACTGCTATGCATTGTCAACTATAATCTACATCCTATGCACCACGAAAGTACTCATGCGAAACAAAAGTCGAGTGACTATTAAAGATGAGTTCATCTCAGATATAAGTACATGGAAGCAGTTTTCTGTATATTATACTAGGGGAAAAAAGACAAAGGGTGCTACAAAAAAATACATGGGATAAATTATAATTTAAACATCATAATAGGGTTCATTTCAAATTAAACCTTACACTTTGAGAAGTTTAGAATTAGACGCTACACTTTCAAAGACGTTTCAATTCAAACCATAAACCCATTACATGCGATGCGGTTAATGGAAAATGCTTAAAGTTTAAACAGAACAACACCATGTGGCCTAGAGTGAATTAGAGACCACATATAATATACACATGTACATGAAATGTAGGTTTAGTAAAAGTAGAAACAAAGATGGAGGGGATTAAGACTTGATGATCAAGAGATACTAAAGAACGAGAGCTTTCGATATCTTGGATCAATAATCCATAAAGCTAGAGAGATTGAAGACGATGTGAATCATAGGATAAGAGCAAGGTCAATGAAGCGGAGATAAGCATCATGGGTACTGTGTGATCGTAGAACACCTATTAAGTTAAAGGGAAAATTTTATAAGACTGCTATAAGACAAACTACACTCTATGGATGGTACTAAATTTTGGGCTATTAAAAAGCAACATATTCATCTATCTGAAATGAGAATGTTAAGATGGATAAGGAGAAATACACGGAAAGATAGGATTCAAAATAAGGAAACCCACTTAAAAATAGGGGTGACCCCTATTGATGAAAAGACAAGGGAGAATCACTTAAAACAATTTGCTTATGTTCTAGTGAGAGCAATCAACACACCGGTAAGAAAGACTGAGTTGATTCAAGTTAAGGGGAAGGAAAAAAGGAAAAGTAAAACCAAAAATAACATTAGTAAAAGTAGTAAAAAATGCCATCAATTAAGAAAGTAACAAAGAGTATGACTTAAGGTAAAATAAAATGAAGGAAAAGAATATATGTTGTCAAACCTAACTAATTTGTTAAAGATCCATAACCAACCCCAAAAATTTGGAACTAAGATATACGTATTGAAGAAATAACCACACAGCATCGTTTTGTTTACATATTTTCTATTAAAAACGTCATTGTAAATGGTTATATGGTTTTAATTGAAATCTTTAAGAGTATAGGCTTTAATTTGAAACTTCTGAAAGTGTGGGTACTTCTAAACTATGGGGTTTAAAACAAAATTTGCCCAAAAACTTAAATATTAAGAAGAAAAAGAACTGCAAAGTGATGGAATGAGAATGACAATTATATATAAAGGGAAAAAACAGGTCACTGCATAATTACTACATCAAGAGCTACAACTAACTAAAAAAAAAACATGAAACCATAAGTGGCAGGCTTACATGTGAAGTTCTGAACTTCCATTGCAGTTGATCATGTAACCGCTACAGAGATTCAAGAAAATTGGTTAATTGACTGATATTTAGCAACATATAGCACAGTCTCCAACCGCTCCTATAGGCCAAAAACGCAGAGGCCTAAATGGAGCAAAAAGAAAAATATAAAGAGAAAATACCTTTCAAGCTAGGGACCAGGGAAAGAAAAACGAAGGAAAAAATACCAGTAAGTGGAACAGATAATAACTGAGATTTAAATATTGCATCCTTAAATATACTGCCCCTTTAGTACATTTCCTATGTACGGGGCTGTGTTATTTTTTTAATAAAATCTTTATGTTACTTATCAAAAAAAAAAAAATATATATATATATATATATACTAGAATCATATCTACACTTTTAGCTCAAGAATTTGCAATACTAAGGTTGTTACATTTGTCCAACAAAAATGTTCAACTCTAACACCACTCAAAAATCAACGACATGGATTTCAATCTGTTTTCAACCATACATCGACTTTGAGAACATTTAAAATAAATAAAAAATAAAAATTGTTCATCGTTATAAAGCTTAACTAAATTCCATCTACAATAAGATTCTTGTTTTATTTGTCCCAATAATACCATAAAGTCTCTTATCAGAATGACTAAAGTGGTTAATGTAGTGCATAGAAGCACTGCATGGGACCTTTGGATGGTTTTTGGCAAAGCATGTTAAGGTTTGGGACCACCAGATCTGCTTCCTTGATGAACCATAGCATAGGGTTTGTGCTCAGTGAAAAGGATAAGTAGCACTTAAATGATATGCAAGACAATTCCATACAGTTTATCATTACATATACTTGTGTTCCATACTATTGATACCTTTAAATTATCGGATATAACAGAGGCATTTAGAACGCGCGGCCAAATACCATATTCAGCCAATAACCCAAGCATGGAAGACATGAAGACATATCTCTCGTCCTCTGCAGCCTAGAGAATAAGTATACCATTAAAAAACAGCTAACCAAAAAAAATTATAAACAAGATGTGAATAGAAGACAAAAAAAGACAACAGATAAGGAGCATTGCAAGAAAATATAAAATGATTTGATTCATCCAAAGCATTCAAGGCATCACCCATTAAGCACTTAAATTCATATATCACTATCAGAGCAATCAACCAGGTTTTCTAGATTATCTTCTAAATATTCGGGCACTGACCTCAAGTAACTTTATTAATGAAAGATAATCTCTGACATCATAATCAAGAGTACATTAATATATACAATGACATGTGACAGAAAATACATGTTTTCCAAATATTACCATTTTCTGTTTGACTATATCATGTAGCTAGCAAGGGCTCAACTTTACACGTTATACAAAGATTAACATATTAACTTTTACTTGAAGGACAAATTGCAAAACCTTTCAAAAAAGGTGGCCTCACTGGACAAAAAAAAAATGTCTAATCTGATCAGGATAATAATAGCTCACACAGTTCTTCAGATTTTGAAGTTTCCAAAAGCACATCCAGACATCCTGGTCTTGGAATGAGGAATAGCCCGAGTCTCATCTAAGACAACTAAATGCACCTTGAAGAGCTGCTGACGAACTGGGGGACCTTTTTGAGCACAGGATAGGCAATTGAGAGATAGAGCTAGCCTATTTGTTATGGGTAATCAATGCTCCAAGCTGAATAGACTTATCTCCGGCAACTTTGTGGTCTTTTGATCTGTCGGCAACTTTTGTAAAAGGCTAATGAGCATTTACAGGTAAAAGTGTTTACAAACTCAGATTGTACAGAATCACCCTTAGATAGAAGATCAACTACTAGAGATTGCACCTTTCTATGAGGGAACTTGATTACTGGAAGAGTAAGAAGCAAAGAGTGAAAGTGATATGTCCCAGTCTAGTGTAGAAGCTGAGTATAGCCATAGCTCATACCTCATACGCCATATGAGCTTATGTGGATTAAGCACCTACTTTGAGGAGTTAAATCTTAACGCTAAGTTACCTTTGACCATGTAATGTGGCAACCAGAAAGCAATCCATATTGTTTCAAATCCTGTCTTTCATGAGCAGACTAAGCATATAGAAGTGGATTGCCATCTTGTTCAAGAAAAGATAGAAAGTAAAGTTATTGCTACCCCAAATGCATTTACAACAACTCTAATTGCAAATATGTTTACTAAACCCTTATGAAGACTAGATTAGATTTACTATGTAACAATCTGGGATTATATGATATACCATTTATTCCCAGCTTCAGGTGGGGTTTTTATGAGCAGTGTTTACATAATAAGGAGTAAATGTGTAATAATGTACAAATGTTATTAGCATAAATACTAAGAATATGTGTTAGGTAAATTAACATTCCCTAAAAGGACTTTTCCTATATGCAACAGATATAACAAACTATCAACATTATTGCAAGGGTACAGAGAGGCATGAGTTGACTGAGAATATATAAATTTACCTTCAAATCATGAGCCAATTTCAAATTTCCTTCAAGGTCAGATTTTCTCCTAACCAACTCATTTAAGGCAGAGGTAATGGCTTCATTTTGCTTCTCATCAATAGCCTAAAAAATAAGATTAAATTCATCAATCCAATTTCCAACACCACCAAGTACAACCAAAGGAGAGAGAGAGAGAGAGAATATATAGATACTCTCAAAAAAATAAACAACCATTCGCAAGTCAGAGAATTTCATCTCTAATGCATACTTCTCATTCAATAGCCGCATTTCCTGATCCAAAAGACATGTTATTTCCTCTCATGTCAAAAATGTAGAATTACAGTGACTAACAAATTAACATAAGCATGTAACTAAAAGCCTTTGAGGAAATGCTATACCTTCAAACACGCAAGAGCAATTTGTTCACGAAGAAATTGGATCTCCTCTTCCTGCGCTCTGGCTCGTGAATAAAGTTCCTATTTATGAACTTACTTAGTGTAAAGGAAGGATATCAAGCATTATTGTAAATTCAAATTCAAATATTTTGCATGGAAATGTTAGTTAACAATACCATAGCCTCTCGGTCTTGAAGATGACTAAAATTGACATCTCCTTTCAAATTCCTGGAATCAAGTTGTTTCTCAATATTAGTCCTACAGAATACAAGAAAAAAGATACACAAACACAAACGTTTCAATATTGACTTGCTTCCTACCTAAAGTGGTAAAGATAGAAAGCTCTATAATGCAGACTACAAGAAGCTCAAGGAAGAGTGAGCTTAGAGACTACAAAAATAAATAAAAAATATACATGCTAAATTTTCCATGCATCCCAGTTAGGATTCTTCACAAACTTGTTTATATTACTGAGTCTATGATTCTAATTCCCTTTGCAAAAGTATGCAACAAGCTTATCATTGGCTTTATTCAAATATCAACATCAATAGTAATTTGTAATCTTACAGATTTTGGATGTCTAGTTTCATAGTTAGTAGCTAATAATGGACTTCTATAAAGTCCTGCCAAGAGCCTTGTAGCTCAACTGGCACCCCCTTGTGTTCTCTTTATTGGAGACATCCAAGATTCAATTCCCCTCTCTCCCATTGAATCTATTGAATTATAAAAATAATAATAATAATAATAATAATAATGATGATGATGATATTTTTTTTTTTTTTAAAAAAAGGCTTTCTGTAAAGTCCCATTTCAGATGAGTTTGGTTAGAGTTCTATTTATTATCACAGTCATTTATTTGTTAGAGCAGAAGCTTTTTCAAGAAACTTCCAATCTTTTGATACTTTCTGTGGCGGTATTTCTAAATTCTGCCAATCAAAAGAGAAAGAAAAGGAGCAATTAGCACCTAAATCAAAGCATATTGACCATACATACAGTTCAGAGAAGGCACACCCCAACCACTCCCCCCCCCCCCCCACAAAGAAAAAAAAAAAAAAAAAAAAAAACCTCCCATAAAGAAAAGTTGTATCTAGTATGCTGAGTCCCAACCAACCCAATCAAATCAATAAGGTTGAATTCAGAATCATTGAATCAAACCAGAGACCTACCCCAACCTCATCCCACTCAATTGTCACCAAGACTTTGCACAATTGAAAGGTAAAACTGTCTCCACATATGTATAAATACTTGCACGACACATTTCTTCTTTAACAAACTTAATTCAAGTAGTACCTATCTACAAAATCAGTGCTTTGTTTCTGAACCCCATTATCATCAAGCCCATGCGAAGCACTCTTACTTGAAGACATTGGATTGTATAAGATCCTCTTCCAGATAACCTCTCATTGCATCATAGCTGGAATTTTCCATCATCACCAACAGAATCCTGCATTTTACCTTACTTTATCTCCTCTTCCACATTTCTTCATCCAAGCAAAATTAAATTTTCTGTACTATCCGATCCCCACTCCCAGATGTTGCAAGAATCTATAACTAACAATGACAACTACATTATCAGATATGAAGAAAGAACAAAATAATCAAACTTCTGTTTTCATTAGGAAAAACACAATTACAAAATTTATAACATAAAACCAAATATTGCTAGAAAAAAGAAGAAAAAAATCAACAAATATTAGTGTTAACAGTCCATATCAATAAATAAGACAACCTATCACAATTGCTTTTTCATTAGCTGAACAAGATTTGCACCTAATAGTAAGAGCACTTCATATTGATGATACTGCAGGTGCATGATGATTGCTAAACTATCAGACAACCAACATCCACATGGTTCGTAACGAATATTAACTTGGTATCAGTAAATCCCACAATCTAATAGGAAACAACCATCAAATGGTTAAGAGCTAATTTATGGCCACCTGATGAAATTAGTGTACCACAATGAGACAATATTCTCAATTAAAACACATCAAAAGAACATGCCCATAGCAATAAACCAATTATTGTGGGAATATTGTATACACCTCATCTCAATATCAACAGCTAATGCAAATTTGAGGCTTCTTATTTTTTTTGGGTAAGTTTACACACACACAAAATGGGTTTTGAACCCAAAAATTTACCCTTAACCCTTTCTTATGAGGAAAGGAGGAATGGTTGAGCTAGAGCTCATTGGCTTCTTCCCTTACCCCCCCCCAAGAGTTAGATAGAACAGAAAATTGCATAGACAAAGCTGACAGAAAAGCTTTTGCTGTGCACAAAACTTTCGTATTTTCCAGCAATTGTTAAACAATCTGACAGCCAACAGAAACAGAAAATTCAAACCAAATAAATATAGCATAGTAAAGTGAATTCAGGAGTAGTCTATGTTGAAGGTAAACTTCGAAGAGTACAACAACAGATGGATACAAGCACAATTAAGCACGGCATATTAGACTATCCCAATAAGCCAATTAGGGCTGCGGGTAAAATGTGTCACACAGAGCAGATTTTTTTTTTCTTTTTTTCTTTTTTCTTTTTCAGAAATAAATATTAATAAAAAGACAAAAAGGCCAAGTAATATATGGAGAGTAAATAAAAGTACAACACAAATCTACTTGCTGGTAGAATGGGTATGGTGAAAGGTGGAAGCATTGGATTCATTCCTGTATAACTACAGTGCATGGGTAGAATGGGTTTGATTTGGCTAATGGCTCTCCATCAGGAGTCTTGAAGAATTCTGTGTCATACCTATACAAAAAAAAAAGGGGGGGGAGGGGGGTTCCAGGTGGTAGTGACAAGGAGACCCACATTCACCTTTGGCTTTTCTTGCTATGAAAATATTGAGTAGAATGCTAATGAAAACTATGGAAGAGGGTTTCATATTAGGCTTTCAGATTGAGGATGGATCTAGTGATAGCTTGATGATTTTTCACCCACTTTTTCTGATAATACCATACTTTTTTCCTGTTGCAAATGTTGAACATCTCCTTTATATTAGATATGTTTTGCTATACTTTGAAAAGGTATCAAGCCTGACAAAGAGACAAGAGTGAGATTGTTCATGTTGAGAAGAAGATGATACAGATGACTTGGCAGATATCTTGCATTGTAAGGTTGGATGTTTGCCAATGAATTATCTTGCATGCCATTGGGATCATCATTCAAAGTGAGAAGAATTTGGAATCCTACCCTAAAGAAAATATGCAAAGTTATCAAGATGGTAGAAGTTTAAAATATCCAAGAGCGGAAGGTTGACTCTTATAAAGAGTCTGTTATCCAATTTTAGCAGCTTACTGTCTATTATTATTTACCATTCCTACCTGTGTGGATAATCAATTGAAGAGATTGCTGCAGAATTTTTTGTGGGTGGACCTGGGATGAGTTTTTTCCTTTGTTTGGTAGAGAACAAAACTCGTTAAAAGGAAGAAAGGTGGGGAAGTATTTTTCTCCCAAAGCCCACAAAATATTTTCTCTCCAAATCAGAGAGAAAACTTACAGGAATGACTAGCACCAAGTGACTAGCCCATTTGGTACAGCTTATTTTTCAGATTATTGAAAATGGGATTGTTTGAAAAGGTTGTACCTAAAAAGAGTGAAGTTGTAAGTTGAAAAAGTGCAGTTTGAAACTGTTTTACCAAAAGGGTTATTGACAAGAATTTCATTTCACAGCACCACCAGAAAAAAAAATAAATAAATAAATAAAAAAATAAAAAAATAAAAAATAAAAAAAAAATAAATAAAATTGAAAGGATTTGGAGCACAAACCATGACAGTACACCATTTCAGAGAAAAAGAGAACCCATTTGCTTAAAATCGGTATTTGACAGGCTTGCACCTGTTAATAAGAGAAACTGACTGACAAATCTATCCTTAATATCAAAACCCACTTCATCATTTCATCAACTACACCAAACTTCATAAATACAACATAGAATAGATCAGTCCAAATCTCACACACTATAAAAAAATTAATTAATTAATTAATGTAGCCACAAGCATTAATTGTGGACAGTAAAGCCATGTGTGAATACCCAGAAAGAAAAAAATAATAATAAAAACTAAAAAAAAATAAAAACAGTGATTCTAGGACTAACATTAAAATTTCAGAAAAGTAGGGAACAGATATATAGAAAGCAGTTATAACTGAAATACACAAATGGGTATGTACCTGTGGTTTGTTGAATTAACAGGTGAAAGATCTCAAGGCTCTATTCTATATATATAAGGAAAAGTTTGAAGTGTACCCAAAATTGAAATGGGTTATTAATATGTATTCCAGGGAAAGAAAGAAAGAGAGAGAGAGAGAGAGAGAGAGACCAGATAGATAGGAGAAGGAAATGATGATGGTGGTGAAGAGAAGAGAAGGTGTGGGCTTTTTTTGGTTTAAAAGTCAATGCGGCAAGGTCGTTATATTTTGCTCCTTCCACGTATTTCCTGCTATTCTTGGTATAATGAGGACAAAGTAGTGTCTCGTGTGTGTGTGTGTGTGTGTGAATATGGGACTTGTTGAAGAGAATTGTGAAAATGATGCTTTGAGCTAATCAGGGGGCAAGATTTTCAGGTTATTGGATTATTAGTTGACTTGTTAGGTCTCTAGATAGATCTGGAGTGATTAAGGGTTTATACGATGATTATCTCTTCGATTTTAAATCCTCCTATTTTCTCCTATTTTTAGTCGAATGAATGAGTGATATTTATTTTAAATGCTACATATTTTGCATCTAAATAAAAAATCTTATTGAGGAATTTGCGTCCAATTGAGGAACTCAATAGGAATGAATCTTATCCAATTATCCGATCTCTTGTTTGTGATTCAAATGCCGTTTCACCTTCCCCACTATTTATCTATAAAAATAAAAAATTAGATTGAAGTTGTTTTCATTTCTTATCCTTTCATATTTTAAAATTTTCATTTTGACCATTTTGACCATTTATGTTAGGGTAAATTACGTATTTGATCTCAATACTTTACACCATAATTTAATTTGGTCCCCAACCTTTCAATTGTGTCAATTTGGTCCTTAACTTTTTAATATCGTGTCAATTTAGTCTCTATTATTATCTCTTGAATGAAAATTAATAACATGGCAAACGGCCAAAATAAAAAAAATTATTTTCCGCAATTGAAAGGTTATGGACCAAATTAAAATATGGTGTAACAGATAAAGACCAAATTGAAATATAACGAAAATGTGACAAACCATAATGGAAGGGATGTTAAGTTGTGAACTTCCACAGTTGTTTTGTTAGCTTTATTCAATGTCAAATTTGTTGTAATTTCGTGCATTTTTTTCCTTGTATTGTGTGGGATTTTAATGTAATTGGGTTGGGTTTAGAATTGATAAAGAATTGCAAAATTTGTGGAACACAGGACTGATTCATAAGTGGTTCATGACTAGCAGCACCCATGAGTTTTCATGTGAGAAGCACGTAAGGAATTTTGAAAGTCAGTAAGAGTTGGATAAGCCATGAGTGACTCACTAGTGTGCCCACTCGCGAGTGCTCCTAGACAGCTCATGTTTAAAACTTTCAACTGTGCCTTTTTTTCTCCTCTATATATGCATCTCTTTCCCACAAGTTTTAACCTTAAAAGACAAATAGTTTTATAGATTATAAACACTCACCTTGAGAGTTGTCTTTCATTGTGAAAGCCAAACACCTTTGTTTCTCTACACATCTTCCTTCTCTCAATTTCCATATCCGTGAGAGGAAATTCTATCATTCACCTTCTTCACCATATTGAGTGTTGATTGTTGTTTGGACATTTAGGAAGTATTGGAGCTTGATCGCTTTTTCTAACATGGAGGATCAGCGATGCAACTGAGAGGTGTGAGATTTGGAAAGCTAATGAAGTCTATTAAAAGCTCAAACTTGTTTATTTAATTTTATTTTGAACATGAGTCGAGTTCAAGCTCATCACCAAACAAGATCGGGTGTTATCTTTGGTTTGCTCTCTCTTTACCTTTTGTCCTTTACTTTATTGCAGTGTTCAATTATGTTCACCCTTGCAATTGTCTGGTGGTTCAGTTAATTAATTAGCTAATTATGTAAATTCCTCTTTTAATTGTGTTTATCCTAAAATTAATTAAGTTTTAACTAATAGATACCCTACCCAATTACTATGTGTATTACTGTTGCTTTTAATAATAGTTTTATTAGTAATTACCAGGGATTATGTTTTTTGTTTATCTCTTCTTTTTTTTTTTTTTTTAAATCTCCATATAGAGAGAAATTAATACAATTTCTTTTGTTATTATCAACTTTTTTTAATACACGGTTATGCATAATTTCTTTTGTTTTTACACAGAAAACTTTGATTAGGAACCGTTTTTTAATATCTTTTATGGACAAAGTTTAGCTACAAAATTGGTTGTAACCTTAGGCTACAAACTCATTCAATAAAATAAATATTATTGTATATTTTAAAAATCTAACCATTGAATTACATGTTCTTTATGCTCTTAATACACATGTCAATTTTTGTGTCAATCGAATATTATTTACTATATAATCTATAATTTTATATTTCATGCATAATTTTAAATTACAAAAACTTGCAATTTAAAAATTTATTGATGACATAGCTATTGATCTTTAATTTTCTTGAAATTTTGCAAACATGGAGGATATAAGAAGAAGATGTAATCCAATGGTGAATTTGTCAAAATTCACCTCCAATAAAAAGATATTGAGTGAGTTTGTAGCCTAATGCTACAACCAAGTTTGTAACTAAACTTTGTCCATCTTTTATATATATTATTTCTTTTGGTCTGATCTCCTTTTTTTTCCATCCGGAATTCCTTTTACTATCAGCTTATTAACACACATATAATTTATAATCCAAACTCACAATAAGAATATAACTGTATGAATTTGTGAATTATACTGTACATGTTTAGTTGTTGTTCAAGAAGACTTGAAAAAGAATTCACAAAAACAAAACACACAAAACAAAAAAAAAAAAAAAAAAAAAAAAAAAAAAAAACGTTTATCTAAAAACTAAAATATCATATGATAATCACTTAGAATAATTAAATGATAAGAGAGATAGCCATGGATCACATGCTAATTCATTGCAATATTCGCTAGCGAGCCTAGCGTTTATAATAGAATAACATTTTTGTATTTTTGTGAAAGTCAGTTGCAATGTTAACCATTAGATCCATTGATTAATATAATGCGATTTTTATTTGAATTAATTTTATTTTAGCATCAACTTTTATGGTTTAATTTGCCTGTAACAAAGCAAAAATCAAGGTAAAAATTAGTTATCAACAAAGTTTGGTTCCAAACCAGTTCAAACTAGCTATCTCCTCCAACTTTTTTTTTTTTTTTGAGAAACATCTCCTCCAACTTAATGCATGATGATTTATAAGACTATTCATATGAATTATTTAAACAAGTTACACACATCATCAAAAAAGTTATATGACTAAAACTTCACATAATTTATCTTTTCAATCGTCACATAATTAATTAGAATAAGACAGTTTTAAACTGGATTGACAATAAACTTTTTCTAATAAAATAAAAAGACAGTGGGAACAGCCTCTGCTTAGTCTGAAAAAAAAGTAGGAATTTTTGTATTGAGATATTTCTTTTTAAACAAGTTACACACATCATCAAAAAAGTTATATGACTAAAACTTCACATAATTTATCTTTTCAATCGTCACATAATTAATTAGAATAAGACAGTTTTAAACTGGATTGACAATAAACTTTTTCTAATAAAATAAAAAGACAGTGGGAACAGCCTCTGCTTAGTCTGAAAAAAAGTAGGAATTTTTGTATTGAGATATTTCTTTATTTGATTAAGACATCATGCCTTCCACATTGTGAATTCTATACAGCTATATAGTTTAAAGTAACCAGTTAAGTCATGTACTTGACTTTTCATGTCTTATACTATTACACTTGTGGAAAATCATATCTCAGTTCAATTATCGTCCATTTTTTTAGCTAAGCAGTGTGGATGATCCTAACACCGGAGAGATGATCCTTACTTCAAAAGGTAGAGACAATATCACTTGTTGCATCAAATTAACACTCCATATTCTTTGTTTATTCGGCAAACATAATACACGTATAATTTCTTTAGTTCTTATCTAACTTTTTATTTGTTTTTAAATGTTTTTAAACCATTTTTATTTATTTATTTGTGTAGTGAAACCCATTGGAGTGTCTCCCTCTTCCTCAGCTTCAATTCCAGTTTCAACTTTGCTTCCAATGTTTTTTTCTTTTTTTTGTTCAATAGTTACAATGATGATGAGAAATTTAAACCGTGATTCCGTGAATGTCTCTGTTGGAAACACTAAAATGTGTTAAATAAGTTACAAGGCTTTGGACATTTCCAATGTTTTAAATCTTTAGAAACTTGGATTGTTTTTAATTATTGTATTGAAATGACTTTCATCTATTAACTTTGCTTTCAATTATTCAATTATTTAATAATCATTCATTTAATTACTACTTCTCAATTCAACTGTATCTTTTATAAGTTTACCAAAACCATGCAACACATAGGCCTTTAATTAATAGTATATTAATCACCGCACATCCTTGATCCAATGGTCACTCTACAAGTATAAATATTTGTGGGGTGTGAGGGTAAGAGCCAGAGTTCAAGTCTCTAGGAGAGAGTTTGAGACGCACATACACTTAGATTAAGTTAGAGTATAATTTCTATCTTGTATAAAAAAAATTTAATAGTATATTATAAAAGTTAAATTTCAACAATAAGATGATGTAGGTGGTGATGACACACGTTATTATGTCAAAGCATAAGATAATAACATAAGTCAAAACTCCTATATCATTTCAACAATAGTGATGTTGAGGTGATCTTATTTAGGTAAGTGAGGTAGTTATCTCAACTTTCATTAAGAAAATTAAATTGGATACATAATGCAAAAGACAAAGATTATAAAATAATTTGGATTTCATTTAAATTCTAGTTGTGCTTCAACTTTTATATAATATATATGATAAGATACCACGGTGAAAGAAATTAATTTCTTCTCATAAACGTTTTTGTTAAGTCAAGTAAAAAAAACTGACAATTGAAGTTTTTTTTTTAAAAGACACAAACTATTGTCTCAAGTTAAATTTTTCCTCCACGTTTTTGATAGTCCAAGTAAGGCAAATAAGTAAGGAGGCTGACCACACATGGAGCAAACTGAAAAGCCCAACTTTGCGGAGTGGACAAGTCTTCCGTATTGCCCCTTTTACTCGCTCTCTATTAAAAAAGTTCACAAGAAGTGTGAAGAGCCAAACAATTGTTTGGAAATTTGGATTTTGGTATAAAATGACGAAATTTGGAGGCCGTTTAGATGGCTTATTTTCATAACTCAATTCTTTGTTTCCATAACTCATAACTCAAAAATGATGGGACCCATAACTAGAAGTCCGTTTGGCTGCACAATAATTTTGTTTTCATAACTCTGTTTCCATCACTCAATTCTCTGATTTTTGAGTTATGAGTTATAGAAACTGAAAACACATTTTGGCTGTTTTTAGTTTCCATAACTCATAATCCAATGGCATTTTTGTAATTAAACACACATGGGACCCACTAGTCATAACTCAGTCGCAACTTTTGACCAATCTACCTTTTTTTTTTTTCTTTCCTTTCTTCTCCTGGTTCGGTCTTCAATTCTTCCTTTTTTCTTTTTTTTCTTTTTTTTTTTCCTTCTTCTTTCTTCTTTCACTGGGTTCGGTCTTCAGTTCTTTCTTCTTCTTTTTTTTCTTCTTCTTCTTTCATTGGGTTCGGTCTTCAGTTCTGGGTTTCTTCTTTTTCTTTTTTCTTTTTCACACCTAGTGAAAAAAAAAAAAAAAAAAACTACACCGAGTGATAGGTATAGGGCCCACAAACAGTGTGAAAAATATTGAATGATGAGTAATGAGTGATGGTGCCAAACAGGTAGAGAATTTTAAATGATAAGTGATAAGTGACGAAAATTGAGTGATGAAAAAAAGTGATCCAAATAGCCTCTTGGTGATGAGGTGAAAATTCAAACATTGTTTGACTTTCTGTGAACTTTGCCAAAGTTCAATTGTTAAAGGGCATTTTTGTCATTTTAACTTTAAACTATTAAATTCAACATCAAATTGGGACAATTTTTTTTTTTTTTAATATCTCCAAGATCCAATGACGGCTCCAAGAATTTTTTTCCAAGGTGTTCCTCAACAAGCATAAATTACACAATCTAATAAAAAGAAAATTTTGTATATTGACAACTACAACAACAATAAAAAAACACGCAAATACATAAAGTTTACAATTGCCTTCTACATTATTTGTCCATAATTCTAGCAAAAGAATAAACAATAAACTATAAGTTCATTTGAAATATTAATAAAATTATTAATTATTGTTGTTTAGTTGTTTCATTAATTTGTTTGTTTTTTATAAACTATAATTTGTTATATTGTTATTTCATTAATTATAAAATTATTAATTGTTGTTTAGCCTAATATAATTTAATTTGTTTATCTTTTATAATGTATTGGTTAATTAAATTATTAATTATTGTTTATTAGTTGCTTCCCCCAATTAATTATTGGTTAATTAAATTATTGTTTATTAGTTGCACTAGCACACACTCCATGTGCATTTACTTCCCCCAATTCAAATATCCCACCCCGGCCCCATGCCCCCATCCACCTCGAACTCAACAGACAAGCCCCATAGCCCCTAATCACAAGAGCCAATCAGACAAATTCACAATCACAAATCACAATACACTAAAAGACAATTAATTGTATCTCACCAACACCAACACCAATGAATAAAGTCCAAAACAGGGGCAAATATTAATAAAGTGATAATGTAAAACTAAGCAACCAAATAAAGTCTCAAATAAAGTCACAAAGAGAGAGAGAGAAAGAGAGAGAGAGAGAGTCTCATTTTTGCTTTCAGTCTTCAAATAAAGAGAGAGAGACAGAGAGTCTAAGAGAGAAACTCATACCCATTAACCCATATATGTAAGAGACTAAAGAGAGAAAAAGATGAAATACCTTGAGGTTGAGAGAGCAGGGAGGCCTAAGGCTGAGGGGCAGTGTTGTCAGGCAGCACGTCGAGGCGAGGAAGACCGATCTCTGATCTCTGATCTCTGATGTGTTTTGGTTCTAGAGCTTGAGTTTGAGGCCCGATGTGATGACCGATGTGCTTTGTTGCAGTGTTGCTTGAGGTGGAGGCGCCGTCTGTTGGTTGTTGTTGTTGATGTGCTCTGTCCTGGTTTTGCTTTACTTGATGAATTTGTTGCTCTAGTTTCTTTAGGATAGGTTATAATCGCGTATATTGGGTTTTGGATTTTTATTTTTATTTTTTTGAGAATTCGTGGGTTTGCTACCATGTTGGGTTTGCTTTACCTTTTTTTTTTTTCTTTAGATTGGGTTTGTAATCTATTGTTTAGGATTGATGTTGGGCCTTTTTTCCTTGGTGGGCTTGCTCTGTTACAATTTTTTTTTGGGTTTTTTTTTTTTTTTTGCTTGAAAGTAGAACAAATATTTTTTTTATTTTTTTATTTGAAGGTGTTCCTAATTTTGGTTGAGGGTGTTCCTAATTTTTTTTAATTATTATATATAAATTTTTGGTTTTTTTTTTCAGGTCAGGGTGTTCCTAGGAACACCTTGGACTGAACGTGGCACTGCCACTGCCAAGATCTCATTGTGTAAGATACAATTTTCAGCATTGTTAAAGTCAAAATTGAGATTTTTGCATGTAAAACTAAGGTGAACAAAATATAGTATCAACAAATATATGAAAGACAAGCAATATAAACCTGTAGAGAGATAATTTCTAAAGTTCAATGTTTTTGTTGAGTTTGAGAGCTTCTTGCTCTAGGAAAGGCAAGGTTTTAGAGTGTGTTGGAAATTCAAACATTGTTTGACCTTCTGTGAACTTAGCCAAAATTCAATTGTCAAAGGGCATTTTGGTCATTTTAACTTTAAACCATTAAATTCAATATCCAATTGGGACAAATTATGTTTTGTTTGACATCACTGATACCTCATTGTGTAAGATACAATTTTCAGCATTGTCAAAGTCAAAATTGAGATTTTTGCTTGTAAAACTAAGGTGAACAAAATATAATATCGACAATTATATGAAAGACAAGCAATCTAAACCTGTAGAAAGATAATTTCTAAAGTTTAATGTTTTTGTTGAGTTTGAGAGCTTCTTGTTCTGGGAAAGGCAAGGTTTTAGAAGTGTTAGAGAATAAGGAACCACAATATGTGTGTTGAATCTTTTTTCTAGACTATCTAAATTTGTGAGAGTTTTTTTTTTTTTCCTAATACTCTCTAGATGTGATAGTCACATTTCAAGTAGGTGCTTTCAAATTGTGAAAGTTGGGTATCATGAGTATTAAGAACTCCCCATGTGTGTTTTGAGTCTTATTCTATATCTTGTTTTTTTTGGGAATAAAATATACTTATTTATCTAGAAAAAAGTGCCATCCAAGCAATTTGACTTTAGGGGGGAAATTTTTGAAAACAAATTAGGGGTAATTACGTTCTCCTTCTTTGAGATTTGGACAAATGACACTTCACCCCAAATTTGAAAGGGAAAAAACAATCCCTCCCTCCTCCCTCCCCTAACATCTGTTTGATTAGTCTTTGTTAAATTGATGTTAAAAATGTTGCGTACTAAGAGCATTCATATTAACTCATGCAAAAATTCATGTTTATTTTAGTATAAGAACCTAATTTTTCTATTTTATATAACAACATTTCAAAAACACCCACATCAGATTATTTATTCTAAATTCTATTTCACAAAAATATCAATTATTTATTTATTTTTTAAAATGTTTCTCTTTCTTTATACACAACAACCATTATTTACTCTCTTTCTCCATTATTGGGATGCGTAAAGCAATAATAAAAAACAAAATGCAAAATGAATAATTCTAATGTAAATTTACATGTTTACTGTAGTTGTGGATGAATTTTACACTATTATACATAAATTGACATGGGAGGTTTTGGTGGCTCGTTGGGAAAATTGTGGAGCTTTTTTATTTTACAAAGACTAATGTGAGTGCTCTGATTGTCTAACATGCCCTTTGCTTAAAGTAGGTTTCCAAAATTAACCTCCCCTTCAGAATTAAAATTCCATTGTTTAACTTTTTAATTAAAGAGTATTTTAAAATATTCAGACCTTTTTTTTTTTTTTTTTTTTCCAATTGGTTGTGGAGAAATTTACCATTGCAAGTCTTTTGATGTGTTGATAAACTTTGCATTTATATTATAAATTTATTAGTTTTGTTTTTACTAAACATGGTTAAATGTTGGTAATAAGAATATTATGTTAGTAATATAAACATAATAAGGAGTGTTATTTTCTTAAAGCCTCAAGGGAGATGAGTGTTTTTCATAGTATTAAAATTTGGAACGGTTAAAGAACCAAAATTGGGTCTAGTTGTAGTTTTTATCGATTTTTGACTAGTTTATCAGTTTTTACTAGACTAGTTTGGGGTCTAACTCCCGATTGAACCAGCCGGTCCAATTCAAATTTTAAAATAGAGGTTTTTTCCTTTTGAAATTTGAGGTGAAGCGTCATTCCTGCAAATTTGAAGAGAGGAATGTGTAATTAGTCAAAAAATTATATGTAAACTGATTTGAAGAAAATTTGGATCTGTTTGGTACTGTTGTTTAAATAATAATTTTCGTTGTTTAAATACCACAATACTTTGGGGGTGTTTGGTAAGGTATTTTAAACAATGGTTTTCAATATTTAAACAACATTACACGTATTTCTACATACTTTTTTAACCACACATATTTTCAAAAAATACAAATAATATTATTAGAACAATATTACCAAATGCCCCACACACATTTATTTTCACATCACTTAGACAACTATACTAAAAAAATCCAATGACCTACCCAGCCCGTGGAAGCAAAGCCCAACAAAAGCCCAGGTCAGTGGGCTTTAAAATACTCATACTAATCATATGGTACCATATATACCTGCCGAGTTCGGAACAAAAATAGGTTGATGAAGTTTTTATAAACAAAACAGTGAATTTCAGGCATGGATTTTAGTCCCCTCACAGAGGCTTTGGCTTCCAAATCGTATCAAAACATCGCTGATATCTGTGACAACCTCTTGCTTCAGGCAATTTCTTCTTCTTCTTGTTCTTCTAATTTTTGGTTTATATAATAGTAATTTTGTAATTGAGTTAATAGCGCTGTTTGAACAGGCTGCTGCTGAGGGCGTTGCTTATGAGGACGATTGGCCCTACTCTATTCATCTTCTTGCCCACATTTACGTTGATGATATGTATGATTCTTTTTTTGTTGAAACCCACAATACTTTGTTTCATGATGCACCCACTAGTTGATGTTTTTCATGTTTTTTGTTTTTGCTTTTGTTGTTTTAATATTGGGTAAAACTTAGATTCAGTTAACTTAGGTGTAGTACATTTAGTTCCCCAATTAAATTCAAACACATAGTTGGATTGGATTTAGAAAAAAATTAGCACTGTTTATACTTTGTTGGTCAATGCAACCATGTTTTTCGATTTAATTGGAGAACCTAAGTTACTGCACTTAAGAACTGTATTCTTAAGTTTTGTTCTTTCATATCAGACTTTTGTTGTTTTCCCAATTGGGGTTTCATGTAAGCCCTTTTTTGCAACAATGGGTTTCGGTGTTTGTGTTGTTGTTGTTGTTGTTGTTCTGTGACCTGGATTTTAGTGGGATTTAGAGTTTTATATGTGGATTGGTATATTTCAGTAACAGTGCTCGGTTTCTGTGGAAATCGATACCATCTGCAATTAAGGAGAGTCAGCTAGAAGTGGTTGCGGTTTGGAAAATCGGTCAGAAGCTATGGATGAGAGATTATGGTGGTGTGCATGAGGCTATTCATGGGTTTGATTGGAGTCAGGAAGTTCAGTGTCTTGTTGCTGCATTCTCAGGCAAGTTTTAACACTACATCTTACACAATACCACATTACCACTATTTAGCATATACATACCTGTTTGTTTTGGGCGCGTGTAACTTACCAATAAAAAAATGTATCAGTGTTAAAGAGTTAAGAATAGGGATGGGGAGTCTGTGGACTACCTTATTCTTCATTGTCCAATAGCTTATGAGCTGTGGACAATGGTGTTTTGTCTATTTGGACTCCAATGGGTTATGCCAAAGAGGGTTATCGATATGTTCGCAGCTTGACAGGGTTCTTTTGGAAGGCATAGAAATATAACCTTTTGGAAGGCTGTGCCACATTGCATTTTGTGGTATCTTTGGCGTGAACGGAATGCTAGAAGTTTTGAGGGATGTGAACGGTCTATTCATCCTTGACGATAAAGCCTTCTTCTTTCGTACATTATTAGATTGGAGTGTCGCCTTTCGTTCTTCTCCTTTTTTTTTCTCTTTTAGATTTGTTCAAATATTGTAATTTGAGAGTTTGATTGTTCCTCACCCTCTGTACACCCCCAGTGTACTTGGTTTCTGTTTTCTAATAATTTTTTTTGTTACTTATATAAAAA
This sequence comes from Quercus tomentella, assembly GCA_028535165.1. Lineage (NCBI taxonomy): Eukaryota > Viridiplantae > Streptophyta > Magnoliopsida > Fagales > Fagaceae > Quercus > Quercus tomentella. Next base: position 45,610,924 of record JAPQVY010000156.1, read on the forward strand.
AAAAAAAGTTAGGTGCTAGAATCTCAACTAACACTTTGCTAGGTGTTCTTGCGGAATTTAATTCCAAAAGCACCTCAAGGCATCATGTCTTCTATCTATATTATTCTTCGATGGAAGTTGCAACTTGCAAGCTTATAGCCTCACTAATAGAGTGAAGAACAACCTATTTTCAACTATTAGTTTAGATTAACCTTCAAAGTCATGGTATCCATGCTCACGGCCTTCTTCTTTTTTCATATATTTATATTTTTAAAAATAAAATTTTAGTAACATTATTGGCTACTCAATCTACTTAAATATGTAGCTCACCAGCTCCATAATACTCAACTTCTTAGTAAACTCCTTGGTTGTTTCTACAGTACTGAAACTTTCTCTTTCATCTTCAAAGAAGGAAATTGTATGATCTTTTGACTATGTCTGTAATGGTGATCGAATTTTTTTGGCTTTCTGGATGAGATGGTTACCTTAATGGCAAAATCTGGAAAGCTGTTCCTTTATTTGTTATTGTATTTGGAGAGAACAAAATGCTCAGATTTTTTAGGGTTGTGAAACATCAGTGGTGAAGCTCAAATTTCAGTTTGCTTAGAGCATTTTATCATTGATTGGAAAATTCTCTCTTTTTGAGTTTTTTGTTGTGTGCTTTTGGCTCCAAATTAAAAGGCTAGCTTATTTTACTATTCATCTTATTTTTGCTACTATTTATGGACCCCATTGCACTTTTTGGTACTATTCATGGGTCCCACTATACTATTTCAGCTAACTTTTACCATTATTTACAGTATTTTCAGCAAAAAGTTTTCAGTTTTAGCAAAATAAGTGGATCTCAAACAGAGCTGTTGTATTTCACTGAACTCCTATATTTTAGGAACTAGTCTGTGTTTTCCTTCTTGTCTATTTCATATATGCTGTTGTGTTCCAACAAAATTATTTATTTATAAAAGAAAATTGTAGGATGGTTTCCCCTTTTTGATGGTGGGAGCAAAACAACCCTCGTGGCAAGATTCCATTAGGCTTAAATGAAGTCAGTAAGGCTGCTCTTGTTTTCTGAGGCAAATTGTCTCAACTTAGATCTATTTGTTTGTTCCTTCTCTTTCATTGTAATCTTTTGGGGCCTCTTCAATAGCAATTTGGCAATTATTAATTGAATAAAGAATGGGGTTTGGAGGATGGTGATTTGGCTCGTATTGGAGTATCCAAAAGTAACCAAAGCTAATTCATGGATCCATAAATTTGGGGTAGGTATATGGTTGGGGGGCTAATGTTGTGTTTGAGAAGAGATGAAAGATGGAGAGGGTGGCTTAAATTGACATATTGTGAAAAGGGGGCCTCATTGGCTATGATCCAGGGTCCTTCGGAAAGATCTGGAAAGTTGAAGTTTTCAAATTGATACAATTTGGTAAATTGGCCATGCAGTGCGGGAGAGAGGACTTTTGCTTCTAAAGTCCATATTCTGTGATTCACAGCAAACTTTGAGAGATAAAAGGGGGGGGGGGGGGTTAATGATGGGTATTGAGAGAGGTAAGGAGTAAAATAGTAATCATATTTTATCTATCAAAAATAAAAATAAAATAGTAATCATATTTAATCTCCCCAATCCCCACCTAGTTTTCATCCCAAGGTTGGGTGAATAAAACATTGGGGCTTGGCTTCTCCCTTCCCCTTCTCCTTTATACCAAATGAGAGAATTCTCCATCCAAATGGAACTTTCTCCTCTCACAAGTGTGGGTGGAAGGTGATGTTGTGGGTTTAAAACACACTGGACACTTGTGTTACTTACCAATAAAAAAATCATGGTTGGATTGGATAAAAATTATAAGATATCAGAGCTCTCAAGACTCTTCAGCATTATAAAAACTTTTAGCAAATTAAATATAATCACCATTTTTATTTGTAATACACCAAGCAATTCTTGTCCTCATAATTAATCATTTTTATTTGTTTTAAAATTGTGAATTTATTGTTGAAATGAGATCTAAAGCCTTAAAAAGATTGGTGTAGGATAAATTAAAAGGAACTACTACATGTTACATCCCTGAAATTCAGCTCGAGTTTGGTTTTTTACCTATAAAAAGTTGTAATTTTGTCCTTCCTTCCATATGTTGTTAATTGTATGCCTGACCTTGTAGTTTTGTGGTTAAGTGGGTAAATGTATTTTTTTGATAACTTGTTAAGTGGGTAAATGATACGATCTTTTGGTCTTGAGTTTGAGGTTTGGCATAAATATAATCAGCTAAGCCCTATAATGGATTCTGTCATTGTGGAATTCTATTGAATTTTGTAAATATGTTTTCATTTTCAAAGCACTATCTAATGTATATAGAATTATAAATCTATCTTCTTTGGTAAACCTGAAACATTGAGATTCATACTTGAATGATGATTGTTTATTGCAATAAGGAAGTTTCTAATTTTCAAATATTAAGGCAATTCTTTGAAATAGAATTAGAATGAGGCTAGTATATTATACTTTTTCAAATTTTATTTACCTTGTAGTTTGAAATTGATTTATTGCAAAGGTTTTGGGATTAGAGTTTTTTGTTATTATTGCTGTTATTTTGAAATTGATTTATTTGAAGATTTATTGGATATTTTTTTCACAATTATTTTCATCTTTTGGTACAAAAAACGTGGTGGGTCTTAAACCCATGACCTCACCCCCACTCGACTCTTACAAGGGTAGATGCCATTTGAGCTACAACTCATTGGCTTGTACAATTATTTCTACAGTTGAAAAACCAATGGGCACAAAGATGGGCACATTATATGTATTAAATTTTCTTGAGTGTACTATAGTTATATTCCATGTTTTTTGATCATGACCTTTGAGTTGATTGGCACCATGACACTTGAGATCTCCTACCTATTAATAACAGTCTTCTGAACCTTTTACAGAGCTTTACACAAAGAGGATGTTTCACCTGATGCTTTCTGCTTATTCTACAATAAGCATCCAAGACACTGCTCTCTTTCTAGGAATGAGTGAGGATGATGCCACTAATTGTAAGTATTGTATATTCTATGTTTGACTTAAACAGATATTGCTGCCTTCTTAATTCAATGTGTGAATGTCTTTCCTTTACTGTTTTCCTTTCTGATTTAAGCATGTCTATCTTCCAGATTGTGATCTTATTGTTGTCAGCTGTACAATTAGAAATTACAAAGATAAATAACCATCCAAAGGGGACTTGTACTACCAGAACCTCAAATATATCGATGACTTCATTCACTTGTGATGGTGGTCCCCCTCTATTTAAAATTTTGTTAGGTTCCTGTGTTGCTTAATTCCATACTAAAGATTTATAAGGCCTTTTCTAAAGGTCTTGCATTGTCTTGCTGGACCTCATAGCATGTTGGCTGATAATGCGTATCTTGTTGGTTGTGGTTTAGGTCCTATCTTTGCTGCTGCTCAGTAGAAAAAACTGTCAGCACTGCCTAATTAGCCAATCCTAATTAACTATCAAAATTTTTAAAAAAATAGCCAATCCTAATTCCTGAGAACTTATGCTGGACCATTCAGGTGAAGGCAGCCCTTAGAAAAGATGAGGTTCCATGATTGTTCAAAGATAGTGACAGTTGATATATAAATCCAAACATGGCCTACAAAATTATGTTGTTTCTGATACTATTGTTATGATCTGTGGACATTCATTATGGTTCTGCAGAAGAAAAATTTTAAGTTAAAATCTGATAGTAGAAAAATAGTTAGTCACCTAGATGTAATGCCATTGGTTGTGCAATGCTTAATTTTTCAGTAGTTCCCTTGCAACTATTATTAAATTGTTGTTGGCTAGGATTTGCTAATGCAGGCACATTGCTCGCAGTTCCATAGGCTTGTTGACAAGTAGAATTGGCTTGATTTTCATTGCTAATGGACTTTTGGTTGGCTGGCATATGCAGATGTCCTGCAGCAAGGTTGGGTTGTGGACCCTGCTTCTAGAATGCTTACTGTGAAGAAGCAGACTATTGTGACAGAGCAAAAACTAGATGCAACTAAATTGCAGCGGTTGACAGAATATGTCTTCCACCTTGAGCATTAATCGAGTTTTGGAGAATGTATGAGCTATGAATGTCTTTTGCTTAGGAGATTGCCTTTCGGTTCAGCATTGTCATATATACTAATATTCCATCCCATACTGGAAACTACTCTAGTAATATTTATCTCAGTGAAATTATTGGAAGTGAAAAGCATGTTTCATTGGATTTAATGTCGTTACTTGAGTATGACCTATACAATTTGCTTTTCCAATTTTGTTGCCAAAGAAATGCAAAAATTGTTCAAATTTCATAATAAAAGAGTGTCAAACCATTTAATGTTAGCTAGAATGTGGAGAAAACTGTTCTAGAATATAATCTGTAAACTTCTCTCCCTTTTTTTCCCCATTGTGCAGAATTGAAAAAAAATCTTTACCAAATGCGATGAACAGCTTGTTCATGTTCGATGAGTGAAAATAAAATAGAAAAGTGGAATAATTTTTATGTTTAACTTTCATTTTTGAGTCAGATGACTCAGATGATACAAACATGAACACCACGGATGGAGACACAACAAGAAAAACTCAATTAAATAGATAAAGCTAACCTATTTATCACTACCTATCAATACAGGCAACATTTTGAGTTCCTGATGATGAGTTGAAACCTAACTAATTGGAAGTAAACTTTGCCTAGTCTTTGTGCCAATTGAGCGATGAGTAGATTTACAAATAAGCCAAGAACTAGAATTTTCAAGTTTGATTCATTTATTTTGTTATAGAACTTGAGCTAAAAGTTTAGAATTGAGCTCAATTTTTTTTTTCCCCTTTTTGTTGATGTTGTTGTTGTTCAAGTCGGTTTGTTAATTTCTGTTAATTAAACTAACTTAATGAAGATTTATGTATTTATCTTTTTTTTTGAATAAATGTATTTATCTTTAAAAGCGGCTAAGTTAACACCAGTTTTACATAAAAAATCAATATTTTTCCTTTCTTAGTGAATATTAATGGTCAAATTCTACATGGTTGAAAACGCGGCTATAGACCAAAACATCGTATAGCCACGTTTTTAAGAGCTATAGCTGCGTTTTAAAAACACGGCCATAGGACTTTTTTTTTTATATGGTCAAAATTCCTATCCTAGCGTTTTTTTCCCGGCGCTTCAAACCACCGCGGTTTGAATGTTGGTATAGGGTCGCTGGACCTGTACCAGCGCTTTTCAAAAGTGCCGGGATAGGTCCTAGTGCTTTTTAGACCCTGTTCCGACGTTTTTACTTATGTCGGGATAGCCTTTACGAAAATGTGAATATAACCTATACCAGCACTTTTGAAAGCGTTGGAATAGGTACTACCTATGCCAGCGCTTTCAAAAGCGCTGGTATAGGTCTTGAATGAATAAAATTTAAAAGGCATATACCAGCGCTTTCAAAAGCCCTGGCATAGGCAGCACCTATTCCAGCGTTCTAAAAAGCGCTGGTATAAGTCTTGAATCAATATAATTTAAAAAGACCTATGCCAGCGCTTTCAAAAGCGCTGACATAGGTCTTGAATCAATATAATTTAAAAGGACCTATGCCAACGCTTTCAAAAGTGCTGGTATAGGTCATTTTTTTAAAAAAATTTTTTAGCACCTGTAATGTACCTAAAAAACATATTTTCCAATACCTATTTTATAGCAACTGTAATGAACTACAATTCATATTTTCCAATAGTAAATACCATACCACATTAAACCAAGAAACTAAATACATATATATATATATATTTAATTACACCATATCAATAATTACATCCCAAATGTCCAGAATTTTATACACAAAATAATACATCCCAAGTGTCTAGAATGTTATGAACAAAATAATACATTTTAAACAACTATGTACAATGTCCTACACAAAAGAATACATTCTAACTATATAGAATGTCTTGCACAAAATAATACATTCTAATTGTCTAGAATGTTATAATAAAGTTTCCAACTATGATGTGTACATATGTATCAAAGTTTGAAACTTTATTATAAATATCAAAATATCATAGTAACTACTCCAAAATAGGTGCCCAAAGTATCGCCTATTGCTTATCATCAAATGATAAGTGTTGAGCACCAGGAGACTAGATATCCACTGCAGAATCACAATCACCATCCTACGAATTAAGAAACACACAATAGATTAGTGTACTAAACAACAAAGTTAGTAGCTGAAAAAACAATATCACTAGTATTACTACCAAGTGCCACATTAGCAATTAAAAGACACTCAAAATGACTGATTTTAGTTAAGCATATCAATTGGGTATTAGTCTCAATAAATTTCTCAAAAAGTGATTAGTAAGCAATTTATGCAAAAGATTCAATAAGTGATTACTTACAAATAACCTCGAAACAACCATCAATACAAAGAAAAGGAAAATGTTTTCCAAGCTCCCAGTCACAAAACCACAATACAGTTAATAAGTAAAATAAGTTAAAATGAGGATTTAAAAAACAACATAAAAAAATATTTACAAAAAAATACTTATGGGGTGACTTTAAATTCAAGGTAACTTCTAAAAACCCATAAATTTACCTTATTGTATTAATAAGCCTGAGTCTAAACTCTAAACAAGCTTAATTTCATTTTTGGAACGAATGAGTTTACCTCACTTTGCTGCTTGCAATAATTCAAGGACAAATAATTTTATTTTTCCTCTATTTGAGGTGGTTGTAATAATCAAGCGCTGTAAGACCGCCTGAATGATAAGTTGATTACTTGGCTGTTAAACCTTTTTTTTTTTTTTTTTTTTTTTTTTTTTTTTTTAATTTTATACTTATAAACATGGGGTAATTACAAGAAAGTTTTGTTTTGGGATGATTTAAAGTGTCGGTTAAAAGGCTTAAACTCAGGACATTAGATCATATGAACCTGAAAAATTACTAGATTAACTCAATGGGTAACTTAGCTGTTCCTACTTGCTACACATATATATTTTCTCTTTAAAAGTTCTTGTCAAATTTTGGGCCACTACTTGAGCATATTGTCCTCTCTCTGATCACTCATTTACTTACAACCTTGGTATATTCCTACACCTCATTACAACACTTGATTCCCATCTTCAATCACACTACTAATCAGTCCAGAAAAGTCATAACACACCAAGCAAAATAGACCTGACCTGACATGACACCCTCCCACTAATAAATAAATAAACACTAATACAATCTAAATTAGACAGTAAAAGAAGTAATTATAAATGATAAACAAAAAGAATCTTTATTACTATTATTTTTTGGTAAAATAACTAAAAAGAATCTTTATTTGGATAGAGCAGGTGACCATCAATATTTAGCAAACATAAAAAGTTCTCCAAAGACATAGCCACCCAATTAACCCATTTCACAGCAAAATTCATTAGATCAAAACTCACCAATCACCTACACACAAACACACAAAAAAGCATCATATACTATCTAATAACCCATTAACTTCATAAATTACCCATAAACCATTTCCAAACAAAATTTCATTTGATTATTTTACATCACAGAAACTTCTTGACAACTCATCAATCACCATACAAACATGAACAAAAATGCACATACTTTGCATTCAAACTTCTTACCATAGACAGACTGGGAAACGATGGGCACAGTGAAGTCAACATCTTCCGCATTAACCTCATTTCAGCATCATAATGTGCACATTTCTCCTTCATTTCAGCATCATAACGCGCACATTTCTCCTTCATTTCTTCTACTTGAGTAGACAACTCGATAACCCTTTGGTTAGTTGCAGTAGATGTTGGAGGTGGCGTACTATCATCCATTGACCTTGCACGATTGCCAGAGGGGGTTGGACCAAAGCCTACCCCTCTAACACGGCCACTTCTCTCTGCACTGAGGACCTATGCAAATGCATCGTTGGGCTGCCAAAGTATGCCGCCTCAATGTCATTTCCCCGCAACTGTGACCCCTTTGTCATAAGATGTTTCATCTTTGCCTAGTAATCACAAATAAACAAAATAACATATTAGCAACGAGGACAATAATACACATGCCAACATGAGTAATATGCTTTTATATATATAAAAGTTGGGTTGGAGTTATTATAAAAGAAAAAAAAAGTTGGGTTAGAGTTATACCATGCGTACTTAGAACCCAGACCATATATATTGTGTCCTTAAGAGTTTTCATCAAATATCTAAGCATATCAGAAATTAAACCAACATGTGAAGAACTACAATGTTTTGAACCTAGAAGTTTCCTAGTTCATATACAAACACATTTAAGAAACAGTTGTATAAACCCATAGACTTCATAGATTCATTTTGTTATTGTTCATAAGTTTTATAATTCTTTTAGGTTACAAAAGTGCTTATCATTGTGAGCTTGTGTAATCGTTTTACAAGCATAGCTTGAGATACCTGAACTCCACCCCAATCTGCTTGTAAATTAGGCTTGCATGGGGAGGATTATAAACAGGTAAGGTTCAAATAACACAATATTTGCCAAGACAAAATTCACAATAATATTGAAGATGGACCAGAGTTGTCTAGTTTGATTCCTCAAATAGATCAGTAAGAAAATCTGTTCAAATTGCCACAACATTTATTTCAGATATCACAAGATATTATATACCCAAACAATATGTCATGTGCCCTTGATATGCATTGCAATATAATCTTTTCCGTAGATGAACCTATGTCATGTGCCCTTGATATGCATTGCAATATCAGAACTATGCTCATTAATCATATAATCTCAAAACGACTAAATCTAACCGTCTTACTGCTCCAAAATGAGCATTATTAAAATATGTCAAAACAACACTATCCCAAAACATGCAACCCTATCCTGAAACCAAAAATCTGTTTATGTTTGGGGAATTTTTGGATATTTTCATTGGGTTTTTAGATGTTACAGATGTCATCCTCACTGATGTAATTAAATAAAACTATAGGTGGGTACACTCAAATGCATAGGAAAATTACTAGTATGATTACTAGTTGGACCCTATCACGCAAACCACTAACACATTCAACACCCTTCTTAGTTCTTTGAAATGGCCTCAAGAATATTCACAACAATATCTATTGAAGACCTTTTGTATAAGGACACCCAATGCTTTTGATATCCCACTTAAGCTTTTACTTTCAAGCATTAATGTCTTCACAGATTAGGTTTAGGTAGAGGTAAATCAGCATCGGAAAAAGAAGTTGGTGTTAAGTTGGACCACCTTGCATTTGCTGCTTTTACTTGCACTTAAGTAATAATTGAAATTAAACTAAAAGTAATAAAACAACTTATGACTGAGAGCGCTTTGTCCAACACAACCAAGCAAATTCAAACAAGCAGCAATATTTATAAAGGGGGATTAACAGACAGGAAAATTTAAAAATTGTAGTCATTATCATAGAAATGAAACTCATTATCAACCTCAAAGCCCCTTTCACCATAATATCTAGAAATAATGAAGTATCAAGGCATCATATTATAAGTTGCAACAAAGTTAAACATGTGACTCTAGGCTTATTAAGCTTGGTAAGGCACTTCCCAAATCCAACAACATTAAATTATTGCCTCCAGTCTTCAAGATTGCTTACTGTAATCATTAAACTTTAAGTCAAAATTGCAAGACAAACTACATTTCCAAGCCTAAAGAAATAATATAGCTGCACCATAAAACTATTCAAACATTGGGGACTAAGTTAAGAAATATTTACCATGAAAACGAAAACCTGCAATCTTAATCATAAAAATGATCTGTTAAGTAAAGTATTCAAACCCGTGACCCTCTTTGCAATCTTAATCATAAAAGAGTAAAGGATCTTTTAATAAGTAAAAATAATAATGTTATAAACAAAAGTTTCCTAACATTGTACGACCCTAATCTAATCTAATCTAATGATGCCAACAACCTAATCAAGGACAAGGTTGGGCAATGAGAAACCAGTCTCCCCTTTAATTGAAGTCCCTACCATGTGACGTTAATCAAAGAACTTCTTTCCAACTCAAAACACAATACATTCAAATTACTAATATAATTTGTTACAAACTTACAATGTTCGCTCCCGCAGTGGCATCACAGTAGCACCATCACAATGAGAATGCGCCACTTCGTACATCTCACTTCTCTCTAGTTGCCTGCCTTTCTTTTTTGCCTACAACATGGTTATACATTTGGCATATTAAAGCGAGGGTGTCGATTTGATGGCGTCGAATCACATTTGTTCCTACTTTAGAACGCAAAATAATATAAGCTTTGTAATTGTAAGTATGTTATTAATATATAAAATAGGTGAAAAGCACATTTTAGTCCCTACATTTTCAAGCGATTCCCATTTTAGTCCCTACATTTTATTTTTACCGCTTTTAGTCCCTATCCTGAAAAACGCTTCCCGTTTTGGTCCCTGTCGTTACATCAGAAACGGAGAAAGCTGACGTGGCAAACGGCAGAAATAAATAATATTAAATTAATGTACACGTGGCTTAAATTAATAATAAAAAATGTTTTTTTGGCATTAAAAAATGCTACGTCAGCATCTAAATTAAAAAAAATTAATTTTAACTAAATAAAAAAAAATTAAAAACAGAATTAAAAACTAAAAATCATATGGATTGAGATCAAAGTGTGTCTTGAACAAGAACAACAAGAACACAAACTCAGATCCAAGAATACAAACCCAGAAATTAAAAAAAAAAAAAAAAAAAAACATAAACAACAACAACAACAACAGTAAATCTTTGTCGCTGATCAAACAGTCTTAACAACAACAATGGCGTCCGAGATCGACAATTCCAGATCTGGATCTACAACCAACGGCGAATCTCCTCCATGCGCGCCACACAAAGTCACATTGATCACCAGAATCACCAGCCAAGACGGTTCCTACCTGACTGAGTTTTTACTCGACAAAGGCTACGAGGTACACGGCTTGATCCGACAGTCCTCCAACTTCAACACTCAGCGAATCAACCACATCTACATCGACCCCCACAACGCCCACAAGGCTCGAATGAAGCTCCACTACGCTGACCTCACCGATGCCTCCTCTCTTCGTCGCTGGCTCGACACGATTCTCCCAGACGAGGTTTACAACCTCGCTGCCCAATCCCACGTGGCTGTCTCATTCAAGATCCCAGATTACACCGCCGATGTTCAATCCCAGATTCCAGTATTTTTTTTTTTTTTTTTTAATTTCTAGGTTTGTGTTCTTCATCTGGGTTTATGTTCTTGTTGTTCTTGTTCAAGACACACTTAGATCTCAATTCATATGATTTTTAGTTTTTAATTCTGTTTTTAATTTTTTTTATTTAGTTAAAATTAATAAATTAATTTTTTTTAATTTAGATGCTGACGTGGCATTTTTTAATGCCAAAATTTTTTTTTTATCATTAATTTAAGCTACGTGTACATTAATTTAATATTATTTATTCCTGCCGTTTGCCACGTCAGCTTTCTCCGTTTCTAATGTAATGGCAGGGACCGAAACGGGAAGTGTTTTTCAGGATAGAGACTAAAAGCGGTAAAAATAAAATGTAGAGACTAAAATGGGAATCGCTTAAAAATGTAAGGACTAAAATGTGCTTTTCGCCTATATAATATTGTTCTTACAATGATATCTGCCATTTGGGCCATGCTTTTGGATCTGAGCGTGTGCAGCTCCGTCTGCTTGCCAAGCCGCACTTTGTTATCTTTCGACAGCTCCTACAAACATTTCAAGAAAGTCACTACCAATTACAATAACAAGCTAATATGACCAAAAGTCTTGAGCATGGAACTTATAAAAGCAAAACATTTATACTACTGTAACTATTACTACCTTAAAATCGTCAGAGAACCAGTACTCCACCAAGCCATGAAATTAAGTGTCATCAACCTCCAGCAGTAATAGCAGAAGTAAATCTTCCTTAGTTGTGTTCAGGTTGCAGTGCTTCTCCTTCAACTCTGATTTGTGGCCCCTCCACAACTTCCCAATCCGTGAGAGTGCCCATTTCCTTTGGTTGGCAAGTGGGATGCGGGCTGTAGGAATTACCCATCGTGCCTACCATGTGTAAAGTTGAATTAACTTTAAAATGTCACATTTTTAACATAATAGCAAAATGACATAAAGCTTTAAACAAGTAATAAAGAGTGAAGAATTTGAAAAAGAGAGAATTTGAAACCAAAATGGTGTAGTTTTGAAAGAGAGATAGAACCTGTTCTTGTAGTTTGCAAAAAAAAATATTATAAGACATTTCAAATACTCAGTAAGCCCAAATGAAGCACATATCTACAAATACATATATACAAATGGACTTGGTACTCTGGTTCTATCAAAGATCCAATACACCATTATCAAGCCATAAGTCACACAATTTTTCCACAAGTAATGACATTTGTAACTTGAAGATACATTAATAAAGATCATTTCTAGGGCTTCACAAAATCTCCTCAGTTAGGACATGTCTCCTACATTAAACGACCTGCAAACTCAACAAAAATAGATTATCAATAGTCTTTACTAGCCAAATGAACAAATAGGGGTTTCCAAATTAAAGATAATTAACTTCAAACTTTAAATAAAGTCCTACCATTGAAAGATAGATAGAACCTATTCTTGTAGTTTGCATAACCTTATATAATTTTATTTTGAAAGATTGAATTTTATTTTGAACCAAAAGATAAAAGAAAAAGAAAAAGAAAAAGAAGAAAATCATGACTATTGAAGCAATTGATGCATGTTTAAAGGAAATTCATGGTCATTTCTTTTACCATTGCTTTTTGCCTAATACCTGAATGGCTTCCCAACACCTATTCTTGTATTGTAGTGGCATGGAATGCCATGAGCGGTAATTGATTGGGCACATATCAGGCTTTCTTGCCACTGTTCCCAGCCACTTTGCCCAAGGTCCAGCATTCTCCCTGACTAGCTGGCCCGCCCCATTTATTTCCAAGAATAATTTTTTGCCCAGTGGCATATTCCATATATCATCGAATCGGTTAGGCCCACGTTTGTTGGGCACAACAATCGCTCCAGCTGCGGGTATGGGTACAGGTATGTCCTCAGTATCTATTAAAACACCAAGTTGCATCAAATTACAATGAAACACAAAAGAATGAAATGTCAACAAACTAGCCATTTACACTGGTGTAAAACTAAACTCTTAAGAGTTACTTTGAATTATTTTTTATATTAGCTTGTTAATGAGGGTTTTTTGTTATTAACATGGTAATATAAAAAAATAACTCAAAGTATAACATATTCTAATATTCTTTTACCTGTAAAAATTTTTATCAGAGCTATATTTAACAAACCCTCTTTTGGATTTTTGTTCTTTCATTGACCAACATGCTCACCATAGATGATTCTGATTAGAGATTGACAGATATAAAAGTCCAAAATGCATAGCAAGAGCGCAAAAGAGGTTATTAGAGAACCTGTATTTGATCTTAGAACTCACATATGATATAAATGTGGCACTCATGCAAGTAAATAATACATTCCCTTCTACTTGGGCTTTAAATGCCAAAAATGCATAGCTAGAGTAAACAAGGGAGTGTAGACCACCTGTTTCAGTTTCACCCTATATAGCCACAGAGTTGATTGTTTTTGCCAGATGGTTTCTTGCCAATCAAATGAGGTCTATGATTTTCAGTTGAAATGAATTAGAAAAAGGCTAATAAAATATGGCCAGAAGATATGAAATTTGAACATATATTATTGTGGAATTTTCAGATCTGGACTAATCAATTGAGTATATTATATAAATCAATTGAGTATATTATGTAAATTACAGTGGACAACACATACTCTACTGCCTTATAAGGAATTGCACTTTTGAAATGAATTTCAGTGCACAGGAGTCAGTAATAGACATAGGATCAATTATTGGAGATGCTATTGTTTATTATGGTGAGAGAAACTTCAAATATGTGAAGCCTTCATTGCTATGGCCATAACAAAATGTCTCTACATAGAGCACTGTCCTAGAAACATATTTATTAACACATTAATAGTGAACCTATAAACTTCTGATTATCTTACAAATTACTTAAATTGGATTTTATTTATTAAAAACAAAACAGATTTACAACAGATATAGAAATAATTATTACAAAATCAAATATGAAAAAAAAATATAGGAATGGAATTTCATAATCGTGCTATTGAGTACAAATTTTGAAATACACTAACCTGGTGGTTATGTCTCGTCATCACTCCCCTGAGACTGTTGTCTATCATCATCAGCTAGAGGAGCTTGTTGGCATGATGGTACTTCATTCGACCCCACATGTGAGGAGCTCTCACCAGGCTCAACGAACTGAAGTCGCCGCTTCCTCCCCATTCTTGTGTGCAGTACCTAAACAATGCAAGCTTGTTAGTTATAAAAAACATAATGTGTATAATCTCTAACAAACGCATTAAACATGCAGCACTTCATAAGCACACTACCAAGCCACACATAAGGAAGCAATTGAGTTTCCATTTACTTAAGTCCAAAAACAGTATAGGTGACAATGAAAATGCATATTCTAATTTAAAGTGTTATAATAGAAACATATTAGTTCAAAAGATGGTCTTACCATATTACACTACTAATCGTCGTTGTACTCATTGTCGCTATACTCCTCATCACTGACTTCGTCATCAATAAAGTCATTATCATCTATGAAGTCCCCATCTTGCTTCTTGTTCTCCTCAATGACCATTGCATCAGTTGTGGTTCCTTAGACATCAGGTCGAGCCAAACGAATGTTGTCAGAAGCCACATTGTCACCGATGATATTGTAGGGAACATTTTCGCAATAAGTATCATCATCATCATCCTCACACAAGGGACCACTGCCCGCGTCAAACACATCCCTTGCTTTAGTTTTAACAACTACAAACCAATCCTTGTCCCTCTTGTCCTCTACATAAAACACTTGTGAAGCTTCAGATGCCAATACATATGGCTCATCCATCAGTTCATCCCCCACATGTATCAAGTGGGTAAAATTCACAAGTGGAAACCCTAACTCATCAATCTTGTACCCTCGGCTACTAAGAACGTCGACCTATTTACATTTAAATAGCACGTGTCTTATTTTATCTGAATAATTCAACTCAATAATATCTGTTACAATACCATAGTAAGCAACACCACCGTCAGTCACGACACTTACTCCACTGTTTTGAGTTTTTTTATTATTCTCTGAATCTTTAGTTCGAAATTTTAAACCATTGGTGACATAGTGCTTCATCCGCTTGGCTCTAGAATAGGGACATGCACCAATTGTACTAAGAGTAACGCTAAGTTTCTGCCTGTCAGCATCACTCATGGACATAACCTAACACGTTTATACGTACATATTATAAGTAAGTTAGTTTACTTCCCATATACAGCCATGAAAAAAGTTACTAGCATTCATACTTACAAGATCTCTAAACCAGCCACAAAACTTCTCCATGTGGTGCTTATGAATGACACCATCGGTTATATGACCGCGGGCCTTTCTTAGTTCATCCTCGATCACATGTTTGTGCATACTGTGCATGCATTTGTGTTAGTCATAATAAAATAGTATTTCCAGTAATGGACTATGACTGTAAACTAATTGAATCAACTATAACTTACTCGCGAAAATGTCTAACGTTGGCACAGTTGAAAAGAATGTAACGATGAGCTTGAATTAATTTTGTTTGACTTGGTGTGAAGTAAGACATCGCATCGGTAGAATTTTCCACTGTTCTGATAGGTTGTGTGAAAATTGTTTTAATGCCATGCATGTACCTTGAACAGAATGTTAAGCACTCTTCAACTATGTACCCCTGAGCTATAGATCCTTCTGGAGCGGCTTTATTTTGCACGTAAGACTTAAGTCGGGATAGGTACCTAGGCACAATACTGAACTCCCTAATTGAACAACGTACCATGCATTAAAATACCAAATCAATCATAAGCCAAATACAATGCATTACCTCTCAATAGGATACATCCAACGATAATGAACTGGTCCACCAAGCTTCGCTTCCCTTGCCAAATGCATGACTACATGTACCATAATCGTGAAAAATGATGGAGGAAATATCTTCTCCAATTTGCACAATGCGACTGCGATATCTTTCTCAAGGTTTTCAAGATCTGGCATAGTCAGTGTTTTGTTACAAATTTCACGGAAATAACATGATAACTTGATCAAAGGCCTTGTTACTTGTGACGTCAACGATCTGCGCAAAGCTATTGGAAGGAGTTGCTGCATCAAGATGTGGTCATCATGGCTCTTTAAACCAGAAATCTTGCGTTCTTTGAGATGGATACGACGTGAGATATTCGAAGCATACCCATCAGGCACTCTTACATCCTTCAAAACTTGTAGGAACCCGTCTTTCTCACTTCTTGTCATATTATAACAAGCTGCTGGCATCTCAACCGTATCAACCCCTTTGTGGACTAGATGAAGTTCACTCCGTATACACAAACACAAACACAGATATACAAAACTCCTCTAACTTCAAATAAGGCTTCTTGGGTGGCTTTAGCATCTAGGTCAGTCATAACTAAATCAAAACAGAATCATGCTGAAATTGATGTTGGTGACTATATTCATATTTCATAGTGAGAAAAGACCAAAATTTTGTCCAACTCCATCATCATGAAGTGCTTCCTAATATAAATAATAGAACAAATTGCAATTTTTTTTCCCGGAGTAAACACATAGCAGATTGCAATTACTCCAGATAAAAATACAACCAAAAGAAGAAACTCATCATATTACAAACTAAAAATCCAGTCATCATGAGTATCTTGACACTTGACTGCTAAAAACAGAGAGACATAAATGAAGAACCATAGCTTAATGTCTTGGTGCAGTCATAAGTTAAAAGTCCTCACAGTGGTTTAGATAGCTCCTCCTTCATCAACAGACCATCCTTAACAAGCTCTTCGAGAGATATTAGTAGAGTGTTACCACAATTTGCATCCTGAAAGTAATAATGTCAAGGATAACTGCCTGCAATTAAAATGACACTTACAAAATAACATTGGAACTAGATATGCTAACACGTATAAATGGAGAGTCAAATAACGTGGATCATTTAATTTCTATACAATGTGCATGTAATCATGTCATACTTAGATACAGGATCTAACACCCAACATGGTGGAACCTAAGCTGGATATCTAATAAGCCACAACAAACTCAACTAGTTGATCACTATTATTTCTTTACCTTTTCTTTTTTAATTATCAATATAACAACAAACCCAACTTTCAAATTACCGAAAATTTCATGACTATCTAGTGAAATTCCTTGACTTTCAATTTTACAAAGCAAGAATTCAACTTCCCTAAGCATCCCCACATGGACAAGCAACAAGGCCATGACTTCACGTGACCGAGGGAGATGCTTAAAACTATTATCCTGTTCATTAGCCCACTTGAAAATTTCCTACAAAGACTCAACCTTTCTAGCTTTAATCCCAACTTTCCCACTCTCATATTGAAAACCCAGTAATATTTCAAGCACATTTTCGGGTTTCAACACCGAGACCCTCAAAAATCTATGAGCAGTATCAGGTACTATATCAGATAAATCTAAAAGGAGGTCCTTCAGAGAGGCATGAGAAAAGTCGTTGCCTTTGTTCTTATCCAACAAATGGGATGTCACGACTCAAATCCATGGAACATGAATTTAACAACATGACTAACTTGCTAAACTTATATAACTTACTAAACATAACTAATCTAAAACAAATTAATACTCCAAAGAAACAATACTCTTAAAAACCTCTTACAAAAATCCAAACTCCACAAATTTAGAATAATCTCCAAAATATAGTGAAATCTAAAGCGGAATAAAAAAAAAAACTAATAATCTTTTAAGACTTCAAGTATTATTGACTTCGTCTAAAACTCCCAAGCTCTACCTTGCACCTTACGAAGCAATCCAAAGGTTCTGTTCCCCAACTAAACTTTAATTTGAAAATTGTAATTGATGGGGTGAGCCACACATCTAGTAAGTAATTATATAGAATACACAATGGAATAGAGTCAAGCAAAGCACGAGTATTTTGATTTTTCACAAACTCATTCAATGGTATCAAAATAATTATTCCAAAACATATAATGAATCACTTAATACATATGTAATCGCATCTTAAAGTCATTTGAAATCACATACATATAATTGATCAGAGCACAGTTTCACATATACATATCACATATTCTCACATAAAATCCTGTGAGCGGATACCAACATCTAACCCCTTCTGGTGAGGGATCAACACATATTCTCACATACAATCCTATAAGCGGATTTACACATACATCTGATATATCTGATTAATTCTAAAACACTTATTTTGAGTCACATATCACAAAGCAAAGTTTATACAAAATATAATAATTTTCTTGATACTAACAGTTTCTTTACAAATACAGAGGCATATCAAAGATCACAATATCGAATAGAACATAAATCAAAGGATGCTTGACTCTCTTAGGGAACGAGTAGAGACTGAGGAGTTTATGTAAATATATTACAATTCTTGGGTAAATTTGAAAATTAAATTTGCTAAAAGAAACATTTTAAATACCATTTGGAGAACAGGAATATGACCTTGAAATCACTTGGTTTTAACAAATTTAAAGAACAAGAACCTTTTTAGAAAACTTACATTGAAACTCAATTATTTACGGAAAATAGTTTAGTTTAGAAATCATCTTTTAAATGAGATTTGGACATTCAAAACTTATTTAAAATTCGAAGTATCTCTTTAAAACATTATTTAATAGTCGAAAATTCTCTTTCAATGATACAAAAATACTTTTGACAAACTTTAGAAAATATAAGCTTGAAATACAAAACTTTTGAAAACTTTTAACTTCTAAGAACCTAATAGACAAAACTTGTGCATATTATGCATAATTACTTACAGTACTTGAATCACTCTGAAAGTCCAGCTGAAACACCCTCCAAATAGTCTCAAAACACTCTTAAATAGAACCTATAATCAATCATGAAAATATACTTAATATCTTCTACAAAAATATAAAGCTTATAGAACTATACAAATGGACTCACTAGGATTATATTTTGCTAAACTAATAACACTTTTAACACTAAGTTAAAGTTTCTCTAATCGAATGATGCTCTAACCAATAATATTCCCTTATATTAATCGAAACTCATATTGCCATGAGGAAGGTAGTAGCCAAAAATATCATTGACCTAAGATTTAATATAAAACTCCAATGAAAATGTAAGAGTCATATACCTGAATAGATATTTGTAATCCATGGCTTGTTCTAGAGACACACAGTGGCCAACCTAGGATTTAATTATATAACTCCGATGAAAAACGTGAAGGCCATGTTCATTAATAATATTTTGATCCATGACTATTTTCGTGTGTTCACACGGTGGCAAAATCATTGACTTCAAATATATTATATATGTCAGTGGCCCAACTTTTGGATTATATATATATTTATATCCCAACGAAACAACGTTAAAGGCTTAAAGCCATCCTATAATATATATATATATATATATGTGTGTGTGTGTGTGTGTTAACCACAGTTGAAGCTTTATAGCTGTGTTCTTGAATTAGGAATTGAAATTCCATGAATCTATTCAAGAACCCACATACTAGACAGTGGGCGAACCAAGGTTTAATAGTGTAAACCACAATTCTAAAAAAAAAAACCCTTTTTATTTTTAACAATCTACACATCACTAAAGTTTTCCATGATAAAATTCTAACTCCTTAATTCTTTGTTTCTAACGGTGAGAAGTTATACCTTGAAAAAATCTGATTGCCTCTTCACTGGTATGCACTCTAGACTCCAAGGAAAGCACCTCTTAGTCTCTTTGATAAAACCCTTTCTATGAAAACACTAATTTATCTTTTCCTCCACCTTATATTTTAACACATCAGAGATGTGGGCTTGGTAGGGTAGTGGGCTGGAGTTTAAAATCCACTTGAGCTTATCTCTTTAGTCTCCAAGAAGCCCATAAAACATCTTCATCTTTTATTTATTAGTTTAATTGCCGCACTAAATTGTATGCACTAAAACTTTAATTTTTCTCACCTATTTGTAGCACCACAAAATTGTCTACTCCCATCTTACTGTGCACACACATATAATACCTCAACTCTATATTAAAAATGACAAGGTGCGATGATAATCATAAAAAACAAAATTGGGGTATTACATGGGAACACTTGAGAATGACAAACCAAAATAACACCAATATTAATAACAATAAATAATTGATAATATGAGCCAATCCAATGCTAAGCACACTAGAGAGATCCTATTCCTAACACATTCAAAAATCAAAAACCAAAAACCCAAGACAAATATTCTATGAAAAAACAAAAACAAAAAAGTGCTAAATAAATAAAGAGTGGAAGGTATACCGTCGGGGGTGTGTCAGGCGGCTGAGGGAGGGAAGGAGACTGAGGATGGCTGCGGTGGCTGTGTTGTTGGAGGTGGTGGTGTCGGCGCAACAGAAGGCAAGGCCGACGGAGTGTGAGGGAGAGTGAGGGAGGGAGTGAGGGAGAATGAGGTTGTCCCTCTCTAGATCGGAGGATTGTTGGACCGGCGGCTGAGAGGACAGTGGTGTCTCGGCAGTCCGAGTGGCGAGGGTAGAGTAATGAGAGCGAAGGAGAATGAGGTAGAGAGTGTTTGGGAGTTTGATGGTTTGATTTGAGTGAGAAAGAGACCCAATTTTTTACTAAGTGTTTTGGTGGGAACCAAAGAGTTTTAAAGGGAATTCAGCAGATTTTTATTGTGACAACATTTTGACCTATTATAGCGGACTTAAAGCTGCTGCAATAAAGAAAGAGTAGGTGAAGGTTTATTATGACGGGAATATAACTTGTTGTGGCGAAAATCAAGTCCGCCTTAATAGCTCTTTAGGATTTTTTTTAATAAAATAATATTTAATACTTCAAATTAATAAAATATAAATTTTTAATTAAAAAAATATAATTTAATCCTACAAATTAAAAAATATATAATTTAATACCTCAAATTACTAAAATTAAATTTAATACTACAATTGTCAATAAAATATAATTTACTAATGAATAACAATATAATTAATACTTCCAATTATGTAAATATATTTTAACAGTACAAATTAATAAAATAAATTATATTAATTAATAAAATATTTTTTAATAATTCAATTTAACAAAATTTAATTTAATTTAATACTTCAAACTAATTTAATATATTTTAATTTAATACTTCAAATTAATAAAATATAATTCCTCACTAAAAATTAGTAAAATATAATGTAATAGCTAAAAAAAATGTAAGATGAGACTCGAGGACCAACAATATTAAAATATAATTTAATATTTTAATTGGGTTGGGCATATAAAACCCATTTACCCATTAAAACCCATTTAACTAATTGTTTCTAACTCAAACCCAATCCAACCCAATTATTATGGGTAAACCCCAACCCACCCAATTACCCAATTATCAAAATTACCAAAATGCCCCTAAAGTGTAAACGACCAAAGTACTCTAAAATTTTCAAAAGTGACCAAAATACATCATCATCCTCAAAATTACCAAAATAACCACGAAACTTACAAAATGACCAAAATACCCCCGAAACCCAAAAAAATGTCCAACATATCCCCAAAACCCAAAAAATGACCAAAATACCCCAAAAACCAAAAAATTACCAAAATACCCTTCAAACACATAAAATGACCAAAATACCCCCCCCCCCCCCCAAAACCAAAAGAAAATGATCAAAATACCCCTGAAACCTAAAAATTACCAAAATACCCCCGAAACCAATCAAATGACCAAAATATCCTTGAAACCTAAAAATTACCAAAATACCCCCGAAACATAGAAAATGACCAAAACACCTCTGAAACCAAAAAAATGACCAAAATACCTCCGAAACCTAAAAAATGGCCAAAATAACCTCGAAGCCTAAAAATTAACCAAAATAACCCACAAAATCTAAAAATGACCAAAGTACCCTCGAAACCTTAAAAATGGCTAAAATAAGCCCGAAGCCTGAAAATTGACCAAAATAACCTAGAAACCTAAAAATGATCGAAATACCTTCGAAACCTAAAAAATGTTCAAAATACCCTCAAAACCTAAAAATTAATTGAAATGCCCCTTAAAACCTAAAAAATGACCAAAATGCCCCTAAAACCTACATATGACCAAAATAACCCCTAAAACCTAAAAAATGACCAAAATATCCTCGAAACCTAAAAAATGACCAAAATACACCAAAACCTATAAAATGACAAAAATGCCCCTTAAACCTGTAAGTCAATAAAAATACACCCTAAACCTAAAAAATTACCAAAATCCCACCCTAAAACTAAGAAATGACCAAAATACTCCATAAACATAACAAATGACCAAAATACCCCCTAAACCCCTATTTTGGTAATTTTAGAGGCTTTGGGTGTATTTTGTTCATCTTATAGGATTAGTGGTATGTTGGTCATTTTAGATATTTTGAGTGGGTACTTTGGTTGTTTTATAGGTTTAGAGGTATTTTGGTTGTTTTAGGGGTTTCAGGGTAATTTTGGTAATTTTAGAGGTTTCAGGCTGTTTATGGCCATTTTTGAGGTTTTGGGTTTATTTGGGTCATTTCAAAGGTTTAGTGGTATTTTCGTCACTTTATACGTTTGAGGGTATTTTGATAACTTTTTTAGGTTTCAAGGGTATTCTAGTCATTTTTTTAGGTTTAGGGGGGGTATTTTGGTCATTTTATAGTTTTAGGGGATATTTTGGTCATTTTAAGGTTTCAGGATTATTTTCCTCAATTTTTAGGCTTCGGGGTTATTTTGGTCAATTTTTAGGTTCCGGGGGGTATTTTGGTCTTTTTTCGGTTTCAAGGTTATTTTGATTAATTTTTAGGCTTCGGGGTTATTTTGGCCATTTTTTAGGTTTTGAGGGTATTTTGGTCATTTTTTAGGTTTCAGGGGGTATTTTGGTCATTTTTTGGATTTTAGGGGTATTTTGGTAATTTTTAGGTTTCGGGAGTATTTTGGTCATCTTTTATGTTTCAGGGGTATTTTAGTCATTTTTTGGATGTCAGGGGTATTATGGTAATTTTTAGGTTTTGGTGGTATTTTGTTCATTCTGTCGGTTTCAGGGGTATTTTGGTCATTTTTTGTGTTTCAGGGGTATTTTGGTAATTTTTAGGTTTCGAGGGTATTTTGGTCATTTTTTTGGGTTTTGGGGATATGTTGGTAATTTTTAGGTTTTGGGTGTATTTTGATCATTTTTTTGGTTTTAAGGGGTATTTCAGTCATTTTTTATGTTTCAGGAGGATTTTGGTAATGTACGGTACCGAGATCCCTAGACTTGTATGGGCCCTGGGCCCAAGCCCAACGTGGCGGCCCAATTGCCCTAAATCCTTGAAACTGCCTTCGTGCAAGAGCAGAGTTCGGGTCACGGATCCTGGGAGGTGCTCGGCATGAGTTTTCCTTAACAAACTCATAAATCCTGTCCGGGGAGGCCACGAAATGGTCGGGGAACTGCATTGCCGAGCACAATTGACTAGGCTGGAACCAAGTTCCAAGGCCACAATTACTGCATCCCACCTTCACCTAAACACCCACTTAAAGCAAACAATATTGGACCTTCAATAGCACTATTGGCAGCTGCAATCATAATCCCTCCACTAACCTTGGCTATAAATAGCAGGAGTTTGGGAAGAGAAAGGGGTTCAGAAAAAAGGAGAGTAGAGTGAATATTGTATTGAGTCTCTCTGCCGAGAACGACCCTTAGTAGGAAATTCAAAAACCCACTTTACAAATAAATTGTTAGCCCAAGTGTATCCAGGCCCAACAACCTCACTTCCGGAGCCTACAATTGGCGCCCACCGTGGGGCCCTCCTACGAAGCTGTGGTTCAACCGAGACTCAAACAAGGGAAATGTCTGAAGAGCGTTCGGGAGAGCGTGTACCGAGCAATTCGGCAGGATCTTCTCGGGGATCGACGTGGAGGGAGAGAAGGCAGAAACGGCAGGAGGATACAGAGCAACCCAGAGGAGAGGAAAGGTCCGGATTAGGAGAAGGGTCGGACCAGACACACCGAACGGTTTCAGGCGTCTCGGCACATCAGCAGCATGATGATAGAGACCGAGAGCTGGAGCGGTTGCGCAGGTTGGTAATGGATTTGGAGCTGGACGCATGGGGTTAGCGCCAGGAGAGGGATCGCAACCCCCAGCAAAGGAGAAATCGGGGCGAGGAAGGTTCCAGCCGATCTAATACGCAACGCTACCGAGACCGCTCACGCTCTCATGAGTCACACCGACACTCTCGGGAGAGACATCGTCGGCGGAACCGGTCACGGTCGCATGGACACGGTGACCAAGGGTCAGAATCGCCAGAGGAACGGCGACACCACAACGCCGCCATGGACGCCATGAGCCGAGCCTTACGGTTGGCCGCTCGGTCGCCGTTCTCCGATGAGATTGAACGGGCCCCAATGCCGAGCAGATTCACGCGCCCGCCGTTCAATTCCTACGAGGGTAAGACAGACCCCGTGGAGCATGTCAGTCATTACATTCACATGATGTCTTTGCATGCACGCAATGATGCACTGATGTGTAAAGTATTTCCCTCTAGTCTCGGCTCAACGGCCCTGAGATGGTTCAATGGGTTACGGAAAGGTTCCATACGCAGCTTCGCCGAGTTGATTCAAGAGTTCGGCAGTAGATTCGTGACATGCAGCCGAGTGCAACAGCCGGTTGACGCGCTACTTTCCATGAAGATGAGGGATGGAGAAACCCTTCGGAGTTATGCCAGCCGATACTGGGAGCTCTACAACGAGATTGGTGGAGGGAATGAGAAAATTGCGGCAAGCACCTTCAGGATAGGGCTCCCCGAAGACTCTGAATTACGGGAGTCGTTGACAAGAAGACCCCCCGAGGACAGGAGGCAGCTAATGAGACGCATAGAGGAATACAAACGCTTAGAAGACGACCGGCTGCAGAACAGGGGGAAAGCCCCATTAATTGGGAAGCCTCGGCAAGGCGTTGTGCCGGCAAGGCCCAAAAAAGACTTCAGAATGCAGGAACCAGAGGTGCAAATCGAAGGGGTTAATGTGGCGTTTAAAGAGCCCGTACACAAAATCTTGGAGCGGATCAAGAACGAGTCATTCTTCAGGTGGCCAAACAAAATGGGAGGCGACCCGTCCCGGAGGAACCAGAACCTGTACTGCACCTATCACAGGGACAAAGGACACACCACCGAGCAGTGTCGGGTATTAAAAGATCATCTCGGGCAGCTAGTGAAGGCGGGGTACCTAAAAGAGTTTGTAGTAGACTCCACTAACCGAGAAACCGGCCAGGGCGTCCAACAGAAAAGGAACCCCCTCCCGCCCCCACTTGGGGTAATCGAAGTTATCCACGCTGCACCAAAAGGAACGGCAGCGGCAAAGAGGGTATTAACAGTGGCATGCGCGGGAGGAGAATCAGCCGAGAAGAAGAAGAAAGTTGAACGGCCGACCATCTCATTCGGAGATAGCGATTTAGAAGGAACGATCCAACCTCATGACGATGCTCTAGTGGTGGCGGCCAGGATAGGCGGGTTCCTGGTGAAGAGGGTAATGATCGACCAAGGGAGCGGAGCTGACGTCATGTACCCGGACCTCTTCGTGGGGCTCGGATTGAAGACCGGGGATTTGGAGAAATATGACACACCACTGGTCTCATTTGACGGGAGAGTCGTAATTCCCGAGGGGCAAATCTCTCTCCCGGTAGACATGGAAGGCAAGGGAGTTATTGTTACCTTCATAGTAGTCCGGTCATTCTCACGATATACCGCGATCTTAGGGAGGCCATGGATTCACGCCATGAAGGCTGTTCCGTCCACCCTCCACGTGAAAGTAAAATTTCCTACTGAGTATGGAGTTGCCGAGGTAAGGGGGAACCAACAAGTGGCAAGGCAGTGTCTTGTTGCCGCGGTCAGATGGAAAAATGAACAGCTCGGGCAAGCCGAGCATGCCGATAAAGAAACTTCATAGCAATTACAGAACCCCCGAGGGGAGACGGGGGCGGACGTCGCCGAGGAGGTATTGAAGGTTAGAATTCTTCCAGATACTGACAGGTATTTCCAGATAGGTACAAGCATGAATGACCGGGAAAGAGTAGAGATGTTGTTGCTCCTTTTGCAGAACGTAGATGTTTTCGCTTGGAACCCGTATGAAGTGCCCGGCGTAGATCCCGAGTTCATTGTCCACAAACTCAACGTGGACCCATCATTCCCCCCAAAGAAGCAGAAACCGAGAAAAGCATCAAAGGAACATGTCGATGCAGTAAACCTGGAGGTCCAGCGGCTGAAGGAAGCCGGAGTCATGAAAGAAATATTCTTCCCGAGATGGCTAGCAAACACTGTTGTAGTGAAGAAGAAGAACGGTAAATGGAGAGTTTGTGTGGACTTCACAGACTTGAACAGGGCATGTCCTAAGGATCCGTTCCCGATGCCCAAGATTGATCAACTAGTAGACGCCACGTATGGGCACCCGAGAATGAGTTTCCTGGATGCCTTTCAGGGCTACCACCAGATTGCCTTGGCACCCGAGGATCGGGAAAAGACCGCATTTATCTCCCCGGGAGCAAACTATCACTATGAGGTCATGCCGTTTGGATTGAAGAACGCCGGTGCCACGTACCAACGAATGATGACGAGAATGTTCCGGGAAAAAATTGGAGGCACGGTTGAAGTATATATTGACGACATGGTGGTAAAAAGCAGAAAAGAGTCACAGCATACGGAAGACCTCCGGGGAGTATTCGAGATACTACGACGGCATAAATTGCGCCTGAATGCCGAGAAGTGCACTTTCGGAGTGGGGGCTGGGAAGTTCCTGGGTTATCTGATTTCTACTCGGGGGATAGAAGCTAACCCCGACCAAATAGAGGCCGTGAACCGCCTCAAACCACCAAACAATCCCAAGGAGGTGCAAGTGCTCACTGGGATGTTAGCCACCCTAAACCGGTTCATCTCAAAGTTTGCCGATCGCTGCCGACCATTTTATCAACTTCTGAAGAAGTGGAAGGGGTTTCGCTGGGACGAGGGATGTGATGAGGCTTTTCGAGAGCTGAAGGAATACTTGGCAAAGGTGCCGAAGTTGACGGCCCCGGAGCCCGGGGAAGATTTGTTTATGTACCTCGCAGTCACCGACCATGCCGTAAGTGCTGTGTTACTAAGGGACCAAGGAGTACAATTGCCCGTGTATTACATAAGCAAAGCCTTAGTTGATGCCGAGACGAGGTACCTGCCCCTGGAGAAGTTGGTTTTAGCCCTGGTACACGCCACGAGAAAGTTGCCACATTACTTCATGGCTCATACGGTGTTCGTCCTCACCGAGTATCCATTACAGTCACTGTTAAAAAGATCAGACTTCACAGGCCGAATTGCCAAATGGGGGACTCGGCTGGGGTCATTTGACATAAGATACCGACCAAGAAGCTCGGTGAAGGGGCAGGTTCTCGCAGATTTCATCGCAGAATTCACACCCAAGAACGACGGCAAGGTAATTTGTAGTGCCGAGATGCGCCCGTGGAAAGTATTTGTGGACGGCGCCTCGAATGCTATGGGCGCCGGGGTTGGTATAGTCATAATCACCCCCGAGGGCATACGATTGGAACACTCCTTCAGATTGGGATTTAAAGCCTCAAACAATGAGGCCGAGTATGAGGCCCTACTAGCCGGTTTGAGGGCCGTATTGCATCTGGGTGCGAAAGATGTTGAGGTTTACTCGGACTCACGGCTGGTTGTTTACCAGATCACAGGAGACTTCGAGGCTCGGGACTCCAGAATGAAAGCTTATCTAAGTGCAGCCAAGCAGATTATCGGTCAGTTCGGAACGGTAAAGGTATCCCAGGTAGCTCGGTCTCAAAACAAACACGCCGACTCACTTGCCACGTTGGCCTCATCAGTAACCGAGGATACACCCCGGCTAGTCACAATAGAACTTATAAAAGAGCCAAGTATCAGTGTGAAGTGCATTCCCGACCAAGCCGGAATTGAGGTCGCGGAGGTAGCAGTGGCCAAGCCGTGTTGGATGAACCCGATCATAGATTTCCTTGCCGAGGATAAGGTTCCAGAGGACGAAGGCGAGGCCAACAAGATTCGCAGGATGGCTCCCCGGTACTGGCTGTCTTCGGACCACAAACTGTACCGAAGGTCCTTTGCAGACCCTTACCTTTTATGCTTACATCCCGAAGGAGTCAGGGAGCTTCTGACCGAGCTACATGAGGGAGTGTGTGGCGGCCATGTTGGGGGACGATCTCTAGCACACAGAGCGATGACTCAGGGGTTCTGGTGGCCACAGATGCAGAAGGATGCCGCTGAATACGTTCGGAGCTGCGAACAATGTCAAAAGCACGCCCCTTTGATCCATCAGCCTGCAGGTCGTCTAAACCCCGTCAGCAGCCCGTGGCCGTTCGCACAGTGGGGGCTTGACATCCTCGGACCATTCCCCCGAGCAACGGGGAACCGCCGTTTTGTATTGGTGGCTGTTGATTACTTCACAAAATGGGTGGAAGCCGAGGCCTTGGCCAATATCCGAGATACTGACGTAAAAAGGTTTGTATGGAAAAACATAGTCACAAGGTTTGGAGTGCCAAATTCTCTGGTAACCGACAATAGGCTACAGTTTGATAGCAAAGCTTTTCGGGCCTTCTGCAGCGAGCTTGGCATCAAAAACAAGTATTCAACACCGGCTTACCCACAAAGCAACGGCCAAGCTGAGGCAGTGAACAAGACTATTTTGAACGGGTTGAAGAGAAGGTTGGACGGGGCGAAAGGAAGATGGGCAGAAGAGCGACCCAGTGTATTATGGGCTTATCGCACAACCCCAGAAGATCCACGGGCGAGACCCCGTTCTCCCTGGCATACGGAGCAGAGGCCGTGATACCAACCGAGGTGAGCTTGTGCAGTGCACGGGTCGCAGGGTTTGACCCCGTCCAGAACGCCGACCTGATGATGGAGCATTTGGACTGGCTAGAGGAATGCAGGGAGGCGGCGACCATACGGCTCGCCGAGTATTAGCAAAGATTGGCCCAAAGGTACAACCGGAATGTAAAGGAAAGGGAGTTCAGTGCCGGAGAATTGGTCCTGAGAAAAGTTATGGGAAGCATGCGAGACATATCTGCCGGCAAGCTTGCTCAAACCTGGGAAGGACCGTACAGAGTTACAGCCATCGCTGGTGCGGGGGCCTACTTCTTGGAAGACCTTGACGAGAGGCCGCTTCCTCGGCCGTGGAACGCCAGCAACTTAAAGAAGTTCTACGTGTAAGCCAAAGCTTGTATTTTGCTAAGGTTGAGATTATGATGAAGTTCATTTGTATATGCTGTTTTTGTTACCGTCAATACACACCAAGAGAACTGCAAATAAAAACTCTAAGGACAGAAACCTGGCCTCGGCTCGATTACAATTGCCGAGCAGGTGGAAACCTTATCGTTAAAAATTCTAAGGACAGAAACCTGGCCCTCGGCTCGATTACAATCGCCGAGCAGGTGGAAACCTTATCGCTAAAAATTCTAAGGACAGAAACCTGGCCCTCGGCTCGATTACAATCGCCAAGCAGGTGTAAACCTTATCGCTAAAAATTCTAAGGACAGAAACCTGGCCCTCGGCTCGATTACAATCGCCGAGCAGGTGTAAACCTTATCGCTATAAATTCTAAGGACAAAAACCTGGCCCTCGGCTCGATTACAATCGCCGAGCAGGTGTAAACCTTATCGCTGAAAACTCTAAGGACAGAAACCTGGCCTCGGCTCGATTACAATCGCCGAGCAAGTGGAAACCTTATCGCTAAAAATTCTAAGGACAGAAACCTGGCCCTCGGCTCGATTACAATCGCCGAGCAGGTGTAAACCTTATCGCTAAAAACTCTAAGGACAGAAACCTGGCCTCGGCTCGATTACAATCGCCGAGCAGGTGGAAACCTTATCGCTAAAAATTCTAAGGACAGAAACCTGGCCCTCGGCTCGATTACAATCGCCGAGCAGGTGGAAACCTTATCGCTAAAAATTCTAAGGACAGAAACCTGGCCCTCGGCTCGATTAAAATCGCCGAGCAGGTGGAAACCTTATCGCTAAAAATTCTAAGGACAGAAACCTGGCCTCGGCTCGATTAAAATCGCCGAGCAGGTGGAAACCTTGTCGCTAAAAGCTCTAAGGACAAAAACCTGGCCCACGACAGGATTAAAAACACCGAGCGGGGGGAAACGCCTTTGAGGCAAGAAGGTAAAGGATCAAAAGATGAAATCATATTCCTCGGCAGGGTCAAGCCACCAAGCATATGGGAACCCCAACCCTCCGAACATTAAAATTCATCTCGGACTATTCAAGGCACGGCATGATAGGCTTTGGGTATCATCACATGCACGGCATAAACATTGACACAGTCAAAGCGAAACAATCAAAAAGATAAAATTCATTCAACAAACCAAGACCAAAGTTAAGCAAGGAAGTTGATTACCGATCAAACGAGCAAATTAAACCGTAAATTGTTCGTCCGCCACATCCCGGCGACATAGGCAAATAAACCAACAAACATGAAAACTACAAGTGCGATGAAAAATAATGAAAGCGTAAAATTAATCAGCTGGAAGGTCGGGTCGGATCTCTCACTTCTGTCTGGTCGGTGAGAGGGTAGCACGAGTCTTCGCCGAGAAGGTCCTGCACGGTTGGGATGCTGGTGGCCTCCATGTCCTCTGGCTCGGCATGGGCGTCAATTTGTTCAACAAGCTCCCTCATGCTTGCCGTTTCCTCCTCGTCAACAGTGACCGGGGGATCATGCGCGGCAATTGCATCTCTCGGGAAGGGAATCTGGCCGGGATCTCTCAGGTGGGAATCCTCGGCAACACCCAGTGCATGAAGAGCGGCATACCACCCAGCCTCGAAACCCAACTTCCGTGCCTGAGTCACGACCGGCTCTGCAGACTGCTCGGCATCAGCGAAGCCTTCGTTATACCATTTCTGCTCGCACTCCGTCAGGGCCGCCCTTAGGTCAGCTAGCTCCTCGGCGTTGGAAGTGTTCAGGCTGATGGCTTCGGCCAGTTTCACGTCAGTTTCATTCTGCTTGGTCAGAAGCTCGGCACATCTTTTTTCTGCCAGCGCCCAGTTTTGCTCCGCAACGGCAGCCTTATTCTCGGCGTCCTCAGCTGCCTTAAGCTTTTCTTTCACTGATCTGGCCGCTGACTCCCGCGCACTCTTTTCGCTCTCGACCTCCTCGGCGAGATCTCGTGCCCGGCCGGCCATGATGTGAGCCAATTGAGCAGCCTAGCAATCACAAAAAGTTAGCGATAAAACAGGAATATAATGTACGGGAGAAAATAGATGACTACGGAGTTACCGCAATAGCATGCCATTCTAATCGGCGCCCCACAGACTCCTCAGATCCTTCCTCAAAGGCGTGCACGTCCTCTGGAAGAAAGAGGCCCTCGGCCAGGGTTTGGGCAACACGACCACCCTCGCCTTTCTCCCATATCCGCACGCAAGCAGTTGAAGGCAAAGGCTTGCCGTCCAACAGAAACTTAGGCTTCCACGCTGGAGCC
Source organism: Quercus tomentella (assembly GCA_028535165.1). Lineage (NCBI taxonomy): Eukaryota > Viridiplantae > Streptophyta > Magnoliopsida > Fagales > Fagaceae > Quercus > Quercus tomentella. Next base: position 45,642,420 of record JAPQVY010000156.1, read on the forward strand.
GCTTGAGAGGAGGACGCAGCCCTCGGACCAATTTGGGTCTGCGGCTCACGAATGACAACCCCCCCCGTTGGGTGCGGAGGGGTCTGGACGGCTGTATCTCCTGGCCCCGTGGAAGGTTGATCGGTGACCTTTTGTTTCTTCCTGGCCCGTCCAGTTTGAGATGGAGGCGGGGGCTGCGTGGGCTGCCGTGCACCGGGCACGAAACGATCGATGGTCATGACCCTCCTTGACACCATCCTTCCTTCGAACCGGGTATCTTCAGCCGACAAGGTAGCCGCTTCAAACGCTGGTTGCTGGGGCTCAACGATTTGGTTCTCGGGCTGCACCTGCTCCTGAACGGGATTCTCTTCTCGGATGGCTTCGTGGGCTAATTCTCTGAGGCGTCGAGAAACGCGTTCCGCGGACTCGTCTCGCAAAGGAGCTAGCTCGTCCGAGGCGGTGAAGCGCCGTCCAAATTCCCTCGCCTCCCCAGTTGTAAGCTTCGGTGGCAGGAAGTTGGCGTACCGAACGTCAATATATGAGAGCAGGGGACTATCCACCAGAAGTGCTTATTTAAAATTTTGCCAGGTGGAGTAGACCGGTTCTACTTCGAGGATCAGGTGCGAGGCCCGGAGTTGGCCGTCCCAATGCACGTATATCTCGGAGCGAAGAATGAAGTTCAAATCCTTGACGTGGACGGCTCTGAGATCCGGAACGAAAACCTTGCCGTCTGCAAAAGAGCAGACATCATATCAATATCTGTTAATGAAGCTTTACCTTAATGAACAGAAATGAAAAAGGGGAGGAAAGCAGTTAGATTAAGGGAATGGTACAAACCCACTTCACGCCGTGAAAGGGGGCAAGGGACATCCCCGGCAAACCAATTGCCGCGCACGCGAACGAACTCCCCGGCGGAGTTCCTATTCGAATCGGGCAGGCATGATATCAACCGTACCCGATTATCTCTTGTCTTTAGGTAATAATTGGTAGCTTTGTTCCCACAGAGGCTATACATGTGGTTAATGTCATGATGATTTAACTGTAAATTAAAGGTGTGATTCAACCTACTGATGCAGCTAACCACCCGGTAAAAATTGGGGGAAAGCTGGTCGGGACACAGTCCATAGTACCTAAGTGTATCTGTGAGAAGGGGGTCCACGGGAAACCTAACCCCGCCCTCTAAGATTGACATCAAAGGAAAAAAGACTGTGCCTTGTCCTCGGTGGAGAGCGATGTCACTCTCATGGCAGTATGCCACTTCCACGTCATCGGGGATGCTAAATTTGCTCCTAAAGGTGGCCAAGGCAGCCGAGGTCTCTAAAAGGTAAGAGTAACCCATCCCTGACGCTTAATACTGTGAAAGGGGACTTGAAGAAATAAAGCTAAAGGAATAGGAAGGGGAAGAAAACTTACTTGGGGTTCTAAGGAGGAAAGGAACACTGAGCAGGTGAGAAAGCGCAGAGAGAGTTGGTCGGCAGAGAGTAAACTCAAAAAAAATCGGAGATGAAGGAAAAATGAGAGAAAGTTCTGAGGGGAACTATTTATAGGATCAGGAGGAGGGACGAAGAAACGGTTAATCAAACAATAAATGGGCACACTTTACGAACGGCCCTGCGAATACCAAAGGAAGCCCATTCGCGTGTCGCTTCGGTTCACGAACCGTCAGGTAATAATGACGACTGTGCCTGACGCCGCGAAACGGCACGTCTTTTGAGATGAGCATTAATGGGAAACCATAATCACGAGTCCCAGTCCCTAGGATCCCCGAGAGCAAGAGGCCCGTCCAGCTCCTTGATTCTTCCCGGTAACCGGGGATGAATCAAGGGGGGGTTAATGTACGGTACCGAGATCCCTAGACTTGTATGGGCCCTGGGCCCAAGCCCAACGTGGCGGCCCAATTGCCCTAAATCCTTGAAACTGCCTTCGTGCAAGAGCAGAGTTCGGGTCACGGATCCTGGGAGGTGCTCGGCATGAGTTTTCCTTAACAAGCTCATAAATCCTGTCCGGGGAGGCCACGAAATGGTCGGGGAACTGCATTGCCGAGCACAATTGACTAGGCTGGAACCAAGTTCCAAGGCCACAATTACTGCATCCCACCTTCACCTAAACACCCACTTAAAGCAAACAATATTGGACCTTCAATAGCACTATTGGCAGCTGCAATCATAATCCCTCCACTAACCTTGGCTATAAATAGCAGGAGTTTGGGAAGAGAAAGGGGTTCAGAAAAAAGGAGAGTAGAGTGAATATTGTATTGAGTCTCTCTGCCGAGAACGACCCTTAGTAGGAAATTCAAAAACCCACTTTACAAATAAATTGTTAGCCCAAGTGTATCCAGGCCCAACAGCCTCACTTCCGGAGCCTACAGGTAATTTTTAGGTTTTGGGGGTATTTTGGTCATTTTATTGTATTCGGGCGATATTTTGGTCATTTGATAATTAACAAATCCCTATAGGTGATTTTTACAGGTTTCGGGGGTATTTTGGTCATTTTTAAGGTTTTGGGGGTATTTTGCTCATTATTTTGGGTTTTGGGGTATTTTAGTCATTTTTAGGTTTCAGGGGTATTTTGGTCATTTTTTTAGGTTTCGGGGGTATTTTGGTCATTTTATTGGGTTTTGGGGGGTATTTTAGTCATTTTTAGGTTTTGAGGGTATTTTGGTCATTTTTTTGGGTTTTGGGGATATTTTGGTAATTTTTAGGTTTTTGGGGTATTTTGGTCATTTTTTAGTCTTTGGGGGTATTTTTGTAATTTTTAGGTTTTGGGGGGTATTTTGGTCATTTTTTGGGTTTCAGGGGCATTTTGGTCATTTCTTAGGTTTGGGGGTATTTTGGTAATTTTTTTAATTTCAGAGGTATTTTGGTCATTTTCTAAAAATTCAGATGTTATGTTGTTTATTTAAATTTTAGATGGGTTTTAGTGGGTATTAGTGGGTTTATCCATTAACACCCATATACTTAAATAACCAAAAATACACTATAGGTGACCTATCCCAACGCTTTAGGTGACCTATACCAGCGCTTTTGGAGCGTTGGAATAGGTTGACCCTATTCCAGCACGCTTACAAAAACACTAGGATAGGCCTTTCTTCATAAGGGAATAAAGAGACCTGTCCCAATGCTTTTAAAAGCGTTGGGACAGGTCCCTCCATTCCCTTATGGAGAAAGACCTGTCCCAGCGCTTTTAAAAGCGCTAGGACAGGTCCCTCCATTCTCTTATGGAGAAAGACTTCTCCCAACGCTTTTAAAAGCGTCGGGATAGGTCTTTTCCCATAAGGAAAATTAGTAATCCTATCCCAGCGCTTTTGGACTTCCTATTCCAACGTTTTTTAAAAACGCCGCTATAGGCATCCTATTGCAGCGCTTTGTAAAGCGCCAGTTTTGAGCCGCCGTAATAGGATTTCCTATACCAGCGTTTTCAAAAAGCACTGGTACAGGCTTATCTATTACGGCAGTTTGTAAAAACGTCGGGAAAAAAACGCTAGGACAGGACGATTTTTTTGTAGTGTCCCAAGTAGCTTGGTTCATTTTATCATCAAAACATTATGTTTTGAGTAGTTATTTAATGTCTTGACAAATCAATCTTATATCCATAGCCATAGGTAAGAAGTTGGTAATTAAAGTTGTGATAAAATTTTCATCACTAGATTCACTATAATATGATTGCCATGAGAGCTTTTAGCAATAAGATTACTTCTTTGGTAGTTAATTAGAGCTTCTACTAGTTTGAGCACTGTCTAGGCTAAAATTTGGTAAGCATGCATAAATTCTCTGCATGCACCAACTGGCCCATGTGATCCCTTACTACAAGCATAACTGCAATTAACAAGCCGAATACCTTTATTTTTTGGTGTAAATAGAAGTGGGTTTTCAACATTTGGAAAGCAGAACAAACAATACAAACTAATGCATTCAACAAAAAAAATAAATTGGGCATTGCTCTTTCGCAACACAAAAAAAGAAAAAGGAACATACTATAAGAATAGGGATGAGTTCAAAATGTATAATAATTTTACTTTGATGCTTAAATAACACAATTCCAAGTTAGTTTACATTCCAAGAGATCGAGTGAGGACTAGCTAGGAGGAGTCAGATATTAATTACTTTACAACAACTTAATTATATAGGCTTGGTGGAGTAGTACAAATCATAAATGGATCGAAACCTCTTTTTCCTAGAACTAAAAATTTGATATTCTTCTTCTTCTTCGATAAGATTGTTGGGAAAGATTACAGTGGTTATAGATAAATCAGCTGCATAGACTTGGTTGCATTGTTCTTCTTCTTCCACGCTGTTATTGTTGGTGTGGTCTTGGTGGTGACCTATAGCTGTAGAGTCTGCGCTCAGTTGTATTAGCTGCTCAGCCACGTCCATCTCTGTGACTGAGAAATCCATGCACTCCTTCTTCTTCTTGTTCTGGGTTCTTTTCCTTTTGCATGATGATGATGCTGCTGCTGCTGATTTCGCCATTACTACTTGCCCGCTGAGAAATAATATAAATGAGCCGTACGTTTAAATTAAGACTTACGCCGATGTCATTGTCAATGTGTGCATATGTGTGTATATATATATATATATATATATATAGCCGTGTTGGAAACCGCCTTGGACGAAGAGTATAAATGTATGTTGTTTCCTATTCCTATTAGAATTCGGAAATCAATTAAGGGCCCCACCCCAATATATTTCCTACTCCTTCTGGGTTTAGGAAAGCTATAATTATTACACCGTGTGCGTGTGTGCCACGCGTTTTTTTTTTTTTTTTTGAAGTTAAATTTTGAAATTATGTTTTTAAGACATATATTGCCTTTTGTCAGTTTTGTGCCTTTGTGTGTACAACAACAATTTCCCAAACTTATTACTTAAGGAAAAACTCTCATGGAGTACAATGCACGCCTGTACAAAAAGAAAGTCAATTTGGAATAAATAAAGCTCTATCCTATATTATAAAAAAGAGTACAAGAATGGTTAAAATTTATTTTAATCCCTTCAACAAGAGCCTTCAATTATAATTTCTTGGTGTCTCCAACTAAACTATCCAATGTTCAAACCCCTTTTCCCTAACTATTAAATTATTAAATACAAGTCAAAGAAAAAAGAAAAAAATGGGCAAGATAATATTGATGTAATCAATAATACCCAATTATAGTGTGATCTTATTTGATTTGACCCATTTTGAGATCAATACTACTATATCTAGCAAAATTGGACTTGGATTTGATAATCTGACCCACATTTAAAGGAAAATACGTAATCCAAATATGAAAATTTTGAACCATATAGTAAAAACGGGTTGCCCCATGGCGCAACTAGTTTTTTAAACATTTTTTTTTTTTGTGTGGTAAAAATCATACCATATGCTACCATGTAAATGTAACATAATGTCAATTATTGAAATATAATGATTACATTGAATTAAATAGCAGCTACCAACTAGTTTTCTTTCTAGTTTGACTACTTGGCAACAAGATTTAGTACCTATTTGGATATAGCTACCAGCGTCTGCATTTTGGCGCTTTTTTTTTTTTTTTTTTTTGTGTGTGTGTGTGCTAGGAAGAGCGTTTCACGTGATTATGCACTATTCAGTGGGTCCCGTGTACTGTTCACAGAACCCACAAGTCTTTTATTCAGAAAAAAAAAATTTTAAAACTGAGTCCTACAGTACTATTCACACATTTAAAAATTATTTTGTTACATTATTTTCAGTTTTTAGCAAAATAAGCGGTATCCAAACACACATTTACAATACAAATTTTGAGAGTATGAAATATCTTAGATTGGAATAATATCAAATCCCTTCTCCTCCAACTATCGATGTAAAAAAGAAAAGAAAAAGAAAGATTGAAACAACATCTCTACAATCTTTGGTGTGATAAATGTTAGGTGATTTGGTCTAAACTCCAAGATTTTGCAATAAGACTCATAGGATCTTTGCTATTGTCAATTTCATCTGTCATAAGTGAACTAATATTTTTTTCACTGTCTCAAAATGAAACAAAATTTGTATATGAGAGGATAAGAGTTGAAGGAATGGACCGTTGTCGCTTGAATTGCCACCAAAATAATGGCCATTTACTGTTCTATTTCTTTTTTCTTTTTTTCTTTTTATATATAAAAAAAATATATTTATAATGTTATAAGTTTTTTAATGTAAAAAAAAAAGAAAAAAACCAAAACTACATCATTTCGGGGCATTTAACCGTAAATTACCTAATTTTTATGGTGATAATATTATTAATACGGTAATGAATTTAAATTATGTAAACTTAAGATTTTTTTTTGAGTATTTTATTATTTTTTGACTCATGACTCATTGACTCCGTTGACTTACAACCCGTTCAAAGAACTCTTTTTTTTTTTTTATTATTTATTTTTAATTTTTTTAACGTAAGTTACACAGTTTTAATAATAGTGTGTGAGTTTATCGAAAAAAAAGAAAAAAAAAGAAAAACCAAACCCGACCCTACCCGATTGCAATAATAGACTGTGACTGTGACTGTGACTGTGACTGTGACTGTGAGTGGAGCAGTGAAGACGACCTCGTCGTTAAGGGATCTTCCTTTGAAATTGAAAAGCAATTAATCATTTACTCCAAAAACTCCTTTTTTTTTTACTTTAACCGGTAAATCTCCGGTTACCCTCACATTTTCCCCCGGAACTAACCGGTCAACCTCCTCCGTCTCTTCCTCCACTTCTCTCTTCCCATCTGATCAAACTCAGTCGCACACACAATGCCAACTTTATAATCAGAAAAAAACCGAAAGAGAAGAATTTCACAAATCAAAAAATGTCTCAGAATTCAAACACCAACACAAACGCAAACACAAACAGTAACAGTAGTACCAGCAACGTGATTCCGGTGAGCGAATTGTATTGGTCATTGGTGGACAAAGCTGACAAGAAATTCTCTAAGATCAGAGACTTGCCCTATTATCAACGCAACAGGTTTTTCATTTTCCCTTTTCCATTGTTTTTTCTTAATTACATTTGACTTAGGGCTTTCTTTTTGAAAATTGATTGCAATTGTTATAACATATGGTTCCTTAACTATCAATTAAGTTTAGATTATTATTAGTGTCTTGTACCAGACTTAAATGCTAATTGTTGAATTTGGCTTTGAGTCTCAAATGGACATAACAATTTTCATGACATTTTTCGCAACAGCTGAGTTGTTAGGTTTATATTGGTTCTTATTTGGGTCTATTACTGACATTATTTTATTGTTTACCATTCACTACTTGCTATCTAAACAGTTGTAAAATATTTTGTGAAAATTGTTCGGATTCGATATTTATCGTTTAGATTTTAGTATTAGTAAGTTTTAGAAGACTTGATGCTAATTGTTTCATTTGGCTTAGTCAAATTCGAGGGGGGTGATTTTCATTACATTTTTCACGACAGTTGAGCTGTTTGGTTTTTATTGGTTCTTATTTGGGGCCATCACTGACGTCGCTTTATCATTTAAAGTTTCACAACTTGCCACCTCGATAGTTGTAAAATATTTTTTTGTGGAAATTGTTGTAATTCTAGATTTATTGTTTGGTGCAAAAGGATCATCTCCATTTGAAATGTGGATATATTTCACGGTTTGGATTAAATATTACAAGTATAAAGGAGTACATATTGTCACTTTATTTAGTAATTTAAGAATACGGAATTGACTGAGTAGAAGTTAATAATTTTTGAAGAGAGACATTGTATTAAAATTAGTGCGAGGAGTCCACATATAGTGAATAATAATGTGATCTACAAGAGGATGGAATAAAATTTCATCATTTTGAAGAAACAAGCTATTTGTTATTGATAAAGTACTTGTTATGTTTTTGTGGCTTCGTTTTAGGTATGATACGTACTTCTATAAGGTATTCAAAGTGTACACGCAGTTGTGGAAGTTTCAACAGGAGAATCGCCAGAAATTGGTGGACGCAGGGCTTAAGAGATGGGAGATTGGTGAGATTGCGTCTCGGATTGCGCAGCTTTATTTTGGGCAGTACATGCGGACGAGTGAGGCGAGTTATTTGTCGGAGTCCTATGTATTCTACGAAGCAATATTGACTCGTGAATATTTCAAGGAGGGATTGTTTCAGGATGTCAGTCTCGCGAACAAACAGTTGAGGTTTCTTGCTAGGTTTCTCATGGTGTGTTTAGTTTTGAACCGGCGGGAAATGGTTCACCAGTTGGTTAACCAGCTGAAAATGTTGGTTGATGAATGCAAGAGGACATTCCAGGTCTTTTAACTTTTTAACTTTCTTTTGCATGCATGTTTTGGTTTTGAGCTTTATGGCTTTGTTGATACTCTCTCTTGGGGTTTGTGTTGATAGCTAATGAGAATTGAAATTACTTGTTGTGTTTTATATATAGTTTTGATTGTGAATTCATAGTTTTGAAAGTATGAATAAAAATGAAGGAATCGGCTCTGTGAATGATGATATACCATGGAAATGGTGTCATTGTTAATTTGACAATTTTGTCTTCCCATGGGAATTGGAATTTTCAAAAGCTCTTTGTTTTGTTTTTGGGTTTTCTGGGGTCCCCCCCCTTTTTTTTCCCTCCTCAAATGTACTATTTATTGTGCAAATTCATCTTTGGAGATTGGGATCATTCTAGGAAATGAGGGCCATCTCAATAAAATTTGAAAACAAAAAAAATGGTCTCATTTATGATTCTATAACAGATCATGATGCAAATAGTAAAGAGTTTGAGGAAAAACAATAGCAAATACCAGAAGGTTTAAGAATAGTGGTTTAGTTTTGATGTGTGGAATTCTTGGCATCTTTCATAGGCTGCTTAAGTTTCTTTAGGAAAAAAAAGTTGTTGGTTTAGTTATAATGAAGTCTTACTAAATTATGGGTTGTTTATTTGGTTTAGAAGTTCTTAATTACCTTCCGTTATTATTAGGAAACCTAAAAGGTTATTTAGGAGTCCTAGTCCTTCTAGTAGTAGTAGTGGCAATTTGCTAGGGTCTATCTTACTTTGTTTCTTGTTATATTCACTATTTAACACCAAACAACCATCAAACTCATTCAAGATTCATTTCTTTTTATTACCTCACACTACCTAAACCCTTAAACATCAAACCCTATTCAAGAACTCTAATTTAGTGTTGAATTCGTAAAGATCAGACATAAAAATTGGTATTAGAGCATGTGGGTTCTAATTAGCTCAATTAGTAAAGTCTCTTGTTGTCAAATAAGAAATTTGGGATTTGTACCCTGCCTATACCAACAGCCAATAGGTGTCTTGGATTGATAGTAAAGAACAATCATCATGGAGTAGATGCCATAAGTTGAAATTTTATTGTGTCTATAAAAAAAAAATTGAAAAAAAAAATGGTAATAGAGCCCTTTAAGACTTATGTCTTGTGTTAGATCCTATACCATTAGATTTGGTGTTGATTTAAAAATTTTTAAGTGGTCTCACTATAGATGAGGGATTTTTGTTTCCAAATGCTATGTGAATACAAGAGAAGCATGGAGCCACTCAATTTCAAAGTAATATGGCAATACGTTAGAATTTAAATTTCCATGAATCTCAGCATAAATTGTTTTCACATTTGTTTGCGGAATTGACTGTATCTTTGGATAATTTTTGTTTCCAGGAAACTGACTTTAAAGAATGGAAGCTGGTGGTTCAGGAAATAGTTAGATTATTGAAAGCTGACACAGCTTTTATGAATATCAGGCCCTTGAGATATAGTCTTGTATTGGACCCTCATCCTGATTCACTATCACATGTTCTCCCATCTGTTCCATTGAGAAATTTAAGATTACGAGATGCAATATTGAGCAGCTACCATCATAATGAGGTATTACTATATTTCTTTTCTGCTTTCCACCATCATAAGCGTTTAATTGGAATTAATATATATATATATATATATATATATATTTTAACCAATCAAAAGATATTGTTCCATAGAGCATGCTAAATTATGTTTTGAATTTTCCTTTTTCTTGTCTTTGTTGTTCTTTCCTGATCAGGTCAAGTTTTCAGAGCTTACTCTTGACACTTTCAGGATGCTTCAGTGTCTGGAGTGGGAGCCTAGTGGCTCATTTTATCAGTCAAGCGGTGCAAGAATTATCCAGAATGGATCCTCGGGGTCTAGTCGTATGAACTACTCCCAGGATATTGCCGATCCTACTTTGCCACCTAACCCTCGGAAAGCCGTCTTATATCGTCCATCTGTTACACATTTCATTGCAGTAAGTATGTAGAATTCAGTTACCATTTTAGCACAATGATAAAGAATGTTAGATTAGGAGCTTTGGAGGATTATGTTTTGTGATTTTCTAGCATTCACAATGTTAAATGTGATTTAGCTTTCTATGGGCAGGTTCTGGCCACAATTTGTGAGGAGCTTCCCCCTGATGGAGTTCTCTTAATATATTTGTCAGCTTCAGGTACATAAATTCTTTTTATTTCTCAACTCATCGTTTCCACTTTTCGGTTTATTTGGAGTGTAAGCCCGTGAGGTGTTCATGCCTCTTATGTCATTTAAATTGCTTTAGAAGAGCTGGACTTACTATTTTCATCTACATCAGGTACTGGAACTTTTATTGACACAACAGGGAATTCTGCCAGGAATCTTCAGTTGCATGCAACCTCTGCTTCACCATTTGGCCCCCAATGTGATGTCTTGGACCCTTCTCAGAAAAGTCAAGGAGATTGTTTGCAACACCAATCTGGTTGCTTGCACTTTGGAACTCGTGGAAGTGGAGGTATTTTCTCAGAATTTCTTTGATAAACTCTCAATCTTTTACCATTGACTGAGATGCATTCTCCAATTTCCCATTATTTCATAGAACCCTCTTTTGAGGGATGTCTGGGCGATTTTGTTAGTTTCCATATATGTAGTATTTTATTTTTCAACTTTAATTCATTCCTTCTTACCCTCTTATAAGTGGTGTGTTTGTAATGCCTTGAAGCTTCATGCATACCTTTGCACGTGACATTTTGTCCTCTAATATTTGAGATGGATTAAAGCTAGCAGCAAGCAAAGGAAAATAAACTAATTTCAAAGGTAGTCTGCTTTGTTATTTTAGTGTATAGAGAGAAATTGGGAAAATCTTTAAGGATTACAATTGTTCATAATCAAAATTTGTTCCTTTTTTTACTTGTCTATAAATAGACCCTTGTTTTTTTTCTTAGCATTTTAGGAAATTGTTCAGTAGGCCAAATCTAGACTGCTTCAATTAGATGTTTGACCTTTCCCTGTTTTAATAAAATTGTCCTTCATTTGAAAAATATCTTCTTTAATTAGTATATGAACAAACATTAGTTCTATGTAATCCTTTAATTATTCTTTATTTATTATTATTTTTTTTGGTGGCTAAAATGCATTATACTCCCTCTGAATTTGAAGTTGTCAAATTGATTTCACAAGTTTCAAAACTTAGAACTAAGACCTTGAACTTTCAAGTTATTGTCAATGTCACTCTTCTCTCATGAATCATCAATTGTTAGAACTTGGACTGAACTTTTAAGTGATGCAAAGTATGTTATTTTATCATAAAAAATAGACATAATAAATGAAAATAAATATGGAAAAATCCAAAATTAATTCTCTCTCTCCCCCTAGTCTTCCTAATTTATTCCCCTGTTGGTACTGCTGCCTTTGATGATTCCATCATCTCCACCCCTAAGCTCTAATACATGTCATCCTCTATCAACTGCACTTTCCCCTTGCACTACCATTCCTAAAAGAAAATTTATTAAAAGAGAAGAAAGAGCACACCTGAAGTACATGGGTGCTTGATATGCACCACAAATCATACAAGGAACGTAAGACGATTAGCTTAAGATATGTTGTAGCACGTTCAAGTCTTTCAAATGTCTTGCAATTGCGTGTTTTCCAAATAGTCCACATTATGTATCTCCAAAGATCACCATTGCGATGGATAGCAAACTGCCCCTTTCAACAAGCCAACAAATGAACTACCCTTTTACGCATAATCCACTGCACCTGAAATAAACATTACACTAGAGATCATAACTCTCTGATGATATCCCAATCTATAAGTAACTGATCAGCAGAGTCCATCTTTTTTGCATGTACATCACCAAACCACAACAGTTAAGTTTCTTTTGTGTGTTATCTTTCATAATAATTTTTCATTAAGCAGCTATCCAAGTGAAAAAAAGGTACTTAGCAGGAACTTTAACCCTCCAATTTTTTTTCCAAGGAAAAGAATGTATACCTCTAGCATAAAGCATGCTATAGGGCTTACTGTTTGGGATTAACTGGGTAATGCCAGGATCTATTGGGAGCTTATTGTTTAGTTAGAGGAATTGGTTCAGGAAGCATGGCTTTGATGTGTGGAACTTGGTGCCGGGTTGTTTGATGTGGACTGTTTGGAAGGACTGGAATTGCTGTTCGTTTGAGGATATTGAATGCTCTTTGGATCAATTAAAATCTTTGTTTGGTCATACTCTTTTGGATTGGTCTAGGGCTTGCGGTTCCTCACATTGTTCTGATATTTTTGAGTTTATTGATTCTCTTAGAACTAGCATTTGATTCATTTGTATTCTTATGATACTTTGTGTTCATCATCGTTAGCACAGGTTTTCTTTCTTTATCAATAATATTGCATTCTTAACTATCAAAAAAAGAAAAAAGGAAAAAAAAAGCATACTATAGGAATTTACCTAAAATAACTTGCTTCTGGTTGGCATCCAACATATTTGGTCTTCGGCATCTCTTCTAATCTTTGTGGAATAGATGTCATTAAGAAAGTCTGTTAGCATATCCATCTATGAATCCTGAATAGCTCTAAAACCAAAGTAATATCCGAGCGAAGGTTGCCTGCATTCCATCTTGTAACATCATCCAAGGTAGCCTCCCTCTGAAAATGCCTGCATTCCATACAATCAGAAAATGCCTCCTTTAGAGAGCCCCTTCCCCACACCAACGGTCATGCCAAAAACAAACATTAGTGCCGTTATCAACCTCAAATTTAATGATTTTGGAAAATGTACCCCAGTCCCTTCTAATATACTTCCAAACACATACTCCATAAGAAGTAAGAACCCCTACCAATCCTCAAGCACCAACTAGCCCATTCACTGCCATCTTTTATCCACTAAATTCGTTCAAAGAGCATCTTTCTCTATTACAAACACCAAAGCCGTTTACCTAATAAAGATTGGTTGAAAGATACCAGACTCCTTAGGCCCAATCCTCCATGTTGAATCGGTTCAAAAATCTTCCTTTAATTGAAAAGAAGGAAATTAACCTCCTCTCCCAAGTCCTAACCCACCCCATATAAGATCCCTTTGCAGCCTCTCAATATGTATAGCAACACTTGAAGGAATTGGAAAAAGTGAAAGGAAATACGAAGGCAAACTTGATGGCATGGTCTTTATAAATATCCTTGAAACACAGTAGCACTCATCTTAAATTCTGAAGTTGTTCTGGATCATCTCCACAAAAATCAAGGTATCATCTGCAAATAAAAGGGGGGAACCATCAACAAACCATTATTTTTACTACTCACCTTCAAACCAGCAAGGTGCTGCCCCTCCACTGCTCTGTCCAACAACTTACTCAATTGCTCCATCTTGATGACAAATAGCAATGGCGACAAAGGATCATCTTGACATGGTCCCCTCGAGCTATCAAAGAAACCACTTGGGATTCCATTAATAAGAATCGAAAATCTAACTGTAGTGATACAACAATGTATCCAAGTTTTCCATTTCTCCCCAAATCTTCTTCTTTCCAGAAAGTAGAGCAGAAAAGTCCAATATTGTGGTTGTAGGTTTTCTCCAAATCCAACTTGCATAAAACTCCTGACGTGCTTGATTTCAATCTACCATTGAGACTTTTATTTGCAATTAGGACTAAATCAAGAATCTGTCTTCTGTTTGGTAAAATAATTAAGAATGGGAGTGGAGCTTCCCAAATATTGATTTCAACCTATTAGCCAACACTGAACACCCTTGTCAAAATTTGTAGATGGAGCCAATGAGACTAATTAGTCTATACCTTTTCACCAGTGTTTGTAAAAGCATCAATCGCACATCAACACTTGTCCCTCCTAGAGCTTATGTGTAAAACACAAAGCACAAGCATGTTTGTGATTGAAGTAAAGAGTATATTTTTCAAATATAATTATAATAACCTTTATCATAAATATTCATAATAATTAAAAATTTTAATAAACTCAAAATATTAATATATATTGCCTGTTTACTCCAATGGTCAATGCAGTTGAACAAAGTCTATAAGTTTAATTTTTTACAAAAATTGTTTCAATTCCTTAAGGTTATGTTCGTTTGACATGATTTTGATTCCTAAGAATTTAAAATTCCCATGAGTTTGAATTCTTGAGAAATTAAATTTCAGTGTTTGGTAAATCCTGAGAATTGATTTTAAAAATACTAATAGTTTAATAGAAGTTGTTTGGTAAACTTATATTCTATTGAAGGGAAACGATTTTAGCCTATTTCACATACAAAATATTCACACCTATATTCAATTTCATCTAAAATGAAAAAAAAAAAAAGAAAAAGAAAAGGTGTCAATTGAATATTATGAGTCTCATTAAGTCATCTCCTTACATACTACACCAAAAGAATAAAAAGTGTTATGTTTATATATAAGATCAAAACATGTGTAGAACACCCATAAATTTATATTAACAGAGTTAAAATCTGTACATTTTGTAACATAGCTGAAATAAGTTAGTTTGTTATGACATAAAATCTTAGTGATAACTACCAAGTATATGAGTCAAAACAAAACTCTATCTATTGGGTATACGAGTTTTTTTTTTATTTTTTTTATTTTAAAAACACTACATAAGTATCAGCCAATTGATGTAAAAATAAATAAATAAATATGGGAAAAAAAATTTTAATGTTAAGGTTTTTAATCTTTGAAGAAAATATATATGTTAAGTAAAGAAATCTGTCATTATGAAAAAAAATCAATATGATTCACTCAAAAATAAAAACTATCAATTTGGAGAAAAAAAAAATCCTAAGTGCAAGGAGCAATTTTAATGATTCCCACTTAAGCATAATGCATGGGAGATAAAAATTCCTATGTTTTAGGTTAGAGTTTAGAATCCATAAATTCTAGGAAATTGAGATATCCCGTGATTTTCTAACTCCCAACATTTTTATTTCGGAGGGGGGTGCTGTTAGAGTGTGGGATTTAAAGTTTTATAGAGCTTTTGAAGATTGGGAGCTAGCTACATCTTATTCTCTCCTTCAGTTTATCCAATCTCGTATTCCTCGGGGTGAAAGGAGCGATACTCTTTGTTGGCGGCTAAAAGGAGATGGTAAGTTTGACCTCCAGTCTTACTACCATGCGATTCGTGGTACTCCGGATTCTTTGTTTCCTTGGAAGGGTGTTTGGAAACCAAAGGTTCCTAAGCAAGTGGCTTTCTTTTTGTGGACATCTGCTCATGATCGGATTCTCACTTTGGATAATCTCTAGCTTAGGGGTCGCCCTTTGGCAAATCGGTGTTGTTTGTGTTGTTGTGATGGGGAGTCGGTGGACCACCTTCTTCTTCATTGTCTTGTTACACATACCTTATGGACTTTTATGCTTCAGGCCTTTGGTATACATTCGGTTATGCTAGGATCGGTGGCGGGATTGTTAATTTGCTGGGATTAGTGGCTTGGGAAGCATAATTCGAGCATCTGGAATTTGATTCCAGGCTGCTTAATGTGGACTGTTTGGTTGGAATGAAATCGTCGTTCCTTTGAGGACATTGAGAAGATGTTGGATGAGTTAAAAGTTTTATGCTAATGCAGTCTTTTTGAGTGGTCTTGTTGTTTGGGTTTTACTGATTATTCTTCTTTTTCTGAGTTTATGTTTTCTCTTAGATTAGTTTCTTGATTTCCCTCTTTTTTGCTGTTTGTTTTATCTTTTTTTTGTTGTTCATCATCATGAATAACTTGTACTATTTCCAATTTTTTCATTAATAATAGTTCTCTGATTACCTATAAAAAAAAAGGTTCAAAAGAACATCTATAATTTAGGAAACTCTCAAGAATTATGAATTGCCTTTTAAATTCCTATCAACTGAACACTTCCAAAAATTTTTTATATAGAAAATTTGAAAACGATTATCAATGGATAATATGATAACAATTTTGTCTTATAAAGTTTACACATGAATGGTCTATTCTTGAGATTAAATCTTTTTTCCTTCATACTAAGCTTGAGTGGAGTTCAGTTTTACAGAGTTACTCATGTTTTTCAATTTCTGTTTGATCTTTGTAATTTGGGGTTTTGATTGTACTGCCCCCATAGTAGATTCCCACTGTACTTGGGTTGGCTTTGTTTTTTAATAAATTTGTTCCATTACTTATCAAAATAAAGTTTAAATGTAAACATTTTATATAATTTGATTATGCTTTATATAGCAAAAGACCGAAAAGCACAAGAATAGTAAATTATCCTTGTTTGTGTCTTTTTATTTGTAGACAAAAAATTATATGATAATACCAATGTTTTGGGTTCTATTCCATTCTGGATGGAATATATCGTTGCGGTACATGAACCACTGCATTAGTCATTCATTTTGGGCAGAATATGCATTCTGGATTGAAATTGCTCTTATTGCTTTCTTATAATTTTTTTAATAAGAAAAAAACTAACTTTTTATGAGATTTTATGAAATTTTTTTGTTTCTTAATTATGTATGAGATGTTTTTAAAAAAAAATTGTATGAGATTTTGTGAACTTTTAGTTTGTTTAATTATGTCTGAGATTTTATGAACCTTTGTATTTTGTATTTTTTTTTTTTTTTGATAAGTAAAAATGATATATATTCAAGAACACTACCTTATGCAAAAAATACATAAGGCAGAGAGAAAAATACAAAGGGAAAAGAAAGAGAAGAAAGAAGAAAGAAAAAAAAGGTACTAATGACACAGGAGAGAGCTAAGAAAACTAGGAAGGGAATAACTAGAGGTGAGTCCCCAAGCCCTAGACCAGTCAAACAGAGAGCCACTAAAGGAAGCCAATAGCTAGTCATCCGAACTATCCATGTCCTCAAATGTCCTCCTGTTTCGCTCCCTCCAAAGACACTACATTAAGCATAAAGGAGCTAAATTCCAAATGCTAGATGAATGCTTCCAAGCCAATTCCACCAACCAAAAAGAGTACCCGCAACTGATCTTGGCAAGACCCAAGAGATCCCAAAAGATCTAAACACCAAATTCCACAACCGATTAGCCTTACCACAGTGAAGTAACAAATGATCCACTGTCTCCCCATTACACCGGCACATGATGCACCAGTCAATAAAATCCATCATTCTACCCCTCAAATTGTCACCGGTAAGGATCCTATCCCATACAGCAGTCCACACAAAGAAGGAAACATGCCGAGGAACCTTAACCTTCCAAACGCCTTTCCAAGGAAAAATAATGGGCAATGGACTTCTCAACTTATTGTAAAATGATCGGATATCAAAATCCCCATTTTTTGTCAACTTCCATCGCATACGATCTCCATTCTCAGAGGGAGGTAGATTTGAGTCCAAAGTACGGAGAAATTCATCCACCCCACCCATTTCCCAATCATTAGGTCTTCGAATAAAATGAACATCCCAGCTTCTCTGTTCCTCTATCCCCAACCGTTCAAGAGAAGAGGCCACCGATGCCTCTTTATTTGATGCAATCCCATACACATTTGGGAAAGTCAATTGAAGTGGAGAATCCCCACACCAATGATCTGTTCAAAGCTTAACTCTATCTCCCACCCCCACCTCAAAGTGAATATTTTCGCTGAAGTCCTCCCAACCCATGCGGATATTTCTCCACAAGCCACACCCATGTACCCCTCTACCTAGCTTGGATGACCATCCTCCCCATTCTTCCCCAAACTTTAGAGCTACAACCCTTCTCCAAAGCCTTGTCTCCTCAATCCCAAACCGCCATAACCACTTCCCTAATAAGGCTTTATTAAAAGTAGTTAATTTCCTTACTCCTAACCCACCATTTTTCAAAGGTGCACACACCTTGTCCCAACCCACCAAATGAGTCTTGGAATCCCCCCACAAGAAATCCCTTTGCAACCTCTCAATTTTTTTGGCCACATGCGTAGGGATGGTAAAAAGAGATAAATAATAAGTGGGAAGACTAGATAAAGTGCTTTTAAGCAACGTTAGTCTTCCACCTTTAGACAAATACATCTTCTTTCAACTGGCCAACTTACGCTCAAATTTCTCCAAGATAGGATCCCAAACAATGGGAGACTTATGGGACGCCCCCAATGGCATACCAAGATAGATCATAGGCAAAGACCCAACCTGGCATCCCAAAATCTCTGCCAAGACAAAGACATTAGGGACCTCTCCAATGGGAACCATCTCACTCTTCAACGCATTAACCTTTAAACCTGTTACTGCCTGGAAACAAAGAAGCATCTGCACATGTAGAATCTGCTCCTCATCTGCATCGCAAAACAGAATCGTATCATCCGCAAACAAAAGATGCGAGACCCCTACCCCTCCACCCTGTCTACTAGCAGCCCTAAACCCTCGAAGCAAACCAGCCCCTTCAGCTCTTTTCATCATCTTACTAAAGACCTCCATCAGAACCAGAAACAACATGGGAGATAGCGGGTCCCCTTGTCTCAAACCCCTCAAACTCTCAAAAAAATCAGCAGGAGACCCATTAAACAAGACAGAGAATTGGACTGTAGATATGCATGTGTTTGAAGAATAATGCTATATCTATAAATGAACTTATTATGTATAGCAGGAATCTTATAACAATTCTTTTGTTTGAATAGAGGCACCATTCTTTTGTTTTTATTGTTTTTATAATATTTATAAATGCTATATCTTTTATGAATTTATGTTGGTTAATAACATGGCATGAATTATATAGAATGAACTTATTATATTGTTATTGTTATATATAATGGTAATCCCGAAATAGTACTTTAGTATGTACTGGAACCGAGATATTCAATTCCAATAGCCAAATCCGAAATGGACTCCCGAACAGAATTCAAAAATTTGGATAGTACTACACTTTAAGAATAATGTTTGTATAACAAATTAATAGTCCATGCCATTTCCCTCATGACTGTGCTGTTAGTTTTGATGATTCACATGCACTTCGTGTTTCTTCAAAAAAATCAGAAAAAAGTGTGCTTAAGCGTGTTTCATTAAATGAGTTTAGATCTTGGGCTTTGACCTTTGATGTTTTGAGTTTTAAGTGTGCCTAAGCATGCTTTTAACAACACTATTTGGCTGTTAAAAGAATCCAAAATAATTCCCATGGCAAACTCATGTGGGTTAAACCAAGTGAAAAGGGTGATTAAAGTATTCAGCCAATACCCATTTGATAGGTTTGGTCTTGGAGCTTTGCTCGTTGTTCCTATAAGTTGAAGATTACATGAATGAGATGATGAAAAGTGATGTATGCTTGAATAAAAAAAAAAAAAAAAATGGAAAGGCTGAACTAGTAGAGCAAGGTATTCTGTGTCTAGTGTTTGATAATACAGTCCTATTTGATTAATGTTATTATAGCTGCTTTACCATGTCATTAATACATGAAATCTCAAACAATGAGTTTGCTTTTGAATTATTTCGCCCATGATTTTTCTGGGACCATAACACTATTTTTCTAACATGAAATAACCTTTTTCCAGGATTAAACTGCATTTACCCTAGTGACTTTGTTCCGTTTACAAGAAGGCCACTTTTTTTAATTATTGATAGTGACAACAGCGAAGCATTCAAGGCAAGTCTCATGCTCTGCATTTTTGATATCCTGAGTTTTACATATATATACCATATGCAAAGTAATAAGTATTTCCCTCTTCCCCAACTATCAAATTATATATATAAAAAAGTATTTATTTCCAAAGTTTAAAATTGTTGATATAAAGAGGATTCTGAAGAAAGGGATGGTGATGGACAGATTGATGGTTAATAGAAGTTGAGGTTATCTTGGAAGGAGAGGATATTCTTGACATTTTTTAAAATTAGTTTTTTTTTTGGGGGGGGGGGGGGTG
The DNA here is from genome assembly GCA_028535165.1 of Quercus tomentella. Taxonomy (NCBI): domain Eukaryota; kingdom Viridiplantae; phylum Streptophyta; class Magnoliopsida; order Fagales; family Fagaceae; genus Quercus; species Quercus tomentella. The sequence continues at coordinate 45,662,385 of JAPQVY010000156.1, forward strand.
TTGGTTGTTGTCTCCAAAAGCCACATGTTAAGAAAAGTTTTTTATTATTATTTTTTAAATGCCCAAATGTTGGCCTAGGTTGGTCTCATGGTGGTGGTGAGTGGTTTGATGGGTGACATAGCTTGGATGGAGGCTTGGGGTATAGTTTGCATGTTGGTTTTGTGTGTGGCTGTTTTGGGATGATTTATGGGTGGGTTTGGTGGTGGTGATATGGGTCTCAGTTTTAGTGGTGGGGGCAGTGACATATTCATGATGGCTTTATGGAAGTTTGGTGGCTATGATTGGGTGTTTATGTGATTGGGGCTGGATTGAGTAGCCTTGAGTATGCACTGGGTTTTTGGGTGCTTTTGGTTTGTGGGTTTGCCTTATATGGGTGGTTGGTTGAGGCTAAAATTGTGGCATTTTGATGGTTCTGGGTGCTGGCTAGTTGGAGATTTCAGGCATGGTGTGTTTGATGGAGTTTCATGGGAATTTAGAGTGGGTTTTTGATAGAAGAAAAAAGGAAAAGGGCATGCTGTGTACGAATTACCATGTTTTCCTGGCTTATACCATTTTTACTTGTCTTTATTTAGTGAGAATCAGATTGATATGTGTTCAGAATCAAGTCCTCAAAGAATATCTTTCTAACATGATCTTGGCGAAGCAGATGTACCAATTGATCTCAATGTGTCTTAAATCAGCTCAAATTTTAATTTTTAGTTCAGCATGTGCAGCACCTTTGAGCATGAATCTTGTTCAGCTCATGAGCTTTTCTCTAATGGAACACTTCTTCCATTTAAACTTTAAGAGAGATTTTCTTCTTCCAAAGAAATCTGTAGCAGTGGTTGACATCCCCTGGTGTCTCCAAAGGAGATGGCCAGGGTTTAAATCCCCACTCTCCCAATTATTGAATTATATATAATAAAAGAAAGAAATCCATAGCAGTGAAATTCTGATGATAGTAAAATCGTGTCAAGATACAATTTCAAAATGGATAATTAATTAATTAATTAATTCTTATTTTAACTTTTGTCAGCTTGGCCACATCAATAGAATAATGCAGAAATTGTGTCTTGAAGACACAAGTTTAAGCTCAGAAATACATGATGTAAAAATAGCACCAGATTTTCAGTTATTTTTTAAATCAGCACAGTATTTACAATTTTTTTTTTTGGTTGAAAATGCACTATTTTCCCCCCTAAAGCCACGTTTATTTAGTCACTGCCAAACAACTTCAATTTATTGCTAAACTCATGAGAAGTAATTATCATGGTCATAATTATGTGCAGGCTATAGTTGGAGCAGAAAAAGGAGAGCCAGTTGCTATGCTTCTGTCTCCAAGCTCTTCATCTCCCATTGCTGCTGCTGATTCCTCACGTCACACAAGTGGAAGGCTATTCACCATTTTTCTCACTGCTCCGTTGCAGGCTTTCTGTCTGCTACTTGGTCATTCAGGTTCTGATATTGATATGGTGTGTAATGGACAACTGCCCCTCACTTGATGCTTTATAGTTTTTTTCATTTTTTTTTCCAAAATAAATTTATAGAAAAAAAATGTTTCAGGATTTGTTTAACAAGGCTGAGAAGCTGCTTTCCTCATCGTTAAATGCTTGGGGATCAGCTTTGGCAACATCAAACACTCTAAATCCTGTTTGGGCACAGACCCTGAGTGATCCATTCCTAAGACGACTTCTCTTAAGGTATTGCTCATTTGTTCATAATGTTCTTTTCCAAAGCTTGAAATTTTGGGGCTGCACAAAGTGGAAAGCTTCATGACCTCTATAATGTTATCTCTCTCTCTCTCTCTCTCTCTCTCTATATATATATATATATATATTTATTTATTTTTAAATTTTCTTTAGCCTCTGCAAAATTGGGGGTAAGGTTGCTTATTAACCACCTCTCTTAAATCTTGCAGAAGCGAGAATTTTGTGCACTAAGTACGATTTTTCCTCTTTTTTTTTTTTTTTTTTTTTCCTCCTTTTTTTGTGCCTATTAGATTACCTTAGACCTAGTTATACCGCAACCCACTGCTTATTAATCCTAGACCCCACAGAGGCGAGAGCCTTGTGCACTAAATACAACTATTTTTTGGACCGAGTGGAAATTTGACCAATTAATAGGCCATATATGGACTTTCTTAATATTGCAGTTCTGTTTAGTGTGTGTTTTATTTATTTATTATTTTTTATGGTGGTAATTATGGTCTTATTGAGCAATAAATAATACACAGTTTATGACTAATTTCTGGCTTAGGTAGGTATTGTTAACACTTAACACTTCTTAGATGCGATTTGCTCGTGGATTATTAAAATTATTGGCAAGAACAGAGTTGAAAGAATTTGCATTAGAAAGACATTGTACTTGCAAAATTGATGTCTATTTATGTAATGCTGAAAGCAGATATTAATTCGTGGTACAGGACTTGCCAAATATTGCTTGCCTATTGGTATAATTTCCAATCCTGATCAATAAAAATGTCTATATTAATATGATATTATAAATATAACTTTCGTTTATTTGCAGATTGTGTATTTTTTAATTTTATTTTCTGTATGTTGATATTAGATGCCTGCATGAATTTTATTTGTATCATGTAAATATTGTTGTAAGTTGGTGACTCAAAATTTTCATTGTGATATTTAAATTGGCTGCGGCTTCTTTCATTTAGTCTAAAAGTGTAAAATGGTGGCCTGTTTTTGTATTAACTCAGAAGTAGTGTTTTAAGTCTAGATTCATCATTCAGCAATATATTTGATGACTTGAATATGATAATGAAAAGTATAGTGATATAAACTTTACCACAACTTGCACGTCTCATGTGGTAATTGGATTACATTTCACCAAGTATTAGTGGTGGATCCATGTGTAAGTGATATAATCCAATCACAGGTTGACACGTGCAAGTTGTGGTAAAATGTGTGGTTGTAGAAGAATTAGAAATTTAGAATGATAGATTTCTTCTTGTGAGCATGCATTTGCAAGTTTCACATTCATACGTCTCTCTATGCATTAAATATGTAGATTTTTGTTTTGGAGACAAATGTCTTAAAAGAAAATTTATTTATTTATATATCTATTTTTATTTTGTTTTCTCTTTAATGCTTATACTTAAGTTAAAAACACAAGCCTCGGGGTTTCTTGCAGATTCCTCTTTTGTCAGGCAGTCCTAACACTATATGCCCCAACCTTCAATAAGAAGGAATTCCATCCTATGTGTATGCCCCCTCTTCCGGTGTCTGTCCTGCCAACAACCACCAATTCTCAAATGGTAGTAATGCAGATTGCAAGCATCTTTAATGCAGTGAACAATTTTATCTTCTCTGAAGAAGTGGTGCTTCCTGAAGATAAACATGATGACACTGATGCGATGTCAAATTGATGTACATTTCTTGCAGAATATGAACTTCCAAGTTTAAAATGTGTTTTTATTTGTGGGTTTTGTAATCTTTTCATGAAAATGATCCTAGCATCTTAGGATGGGTTCTGTGCAGGAAAATAATTGCACAAATACAGAGCTTCCAGGTTGTGAATTTGTTATTTGTGTAGAACAACAACTGGGTGATGTTGATATTTTTTGAGTGGAGAAAAAAAAATTCAGTATGGATGCAATTTCGCCACATTCAGTGAAATGTAGATAAATTAAAATATTTTCTTACTAAAAGAGCAAAGAAAAATGTCTTCCTGAAGCATCAGCCCTCCGGTGCAGCTTCCAGGTATTTTACCCTTTTGTAACTAACTTACCTGAATATTATTTGCTTGATGTAAATGACTATATACGAATCTGCAATTTCATTCCAGATGTGTGGCACTATGGCAGTGTCAAATTCTGTATTAGATATCAACTTGATTGCTTCAATTGAAATGTCAAAATAGTTATTGGAACAAACTGTGGTGGTTGAGAATTTATTAGATCGGACCATACAGATGGTGCCATGGCGGCACATGAGACAAGACAAGACAACTATGTTCCTGCATCCCTTATAAAAAGAAAATTTTGAAGTCATTCTATTTTGTTTATTGGTTTGTTGACAACCGCATTGTACACCTACGGTTGTGTCCTGCAACGGCGGTTGGTTCAGTGTGGTGGCGGTCAACTCCATTGGTGTTGGGCCATCATCAAAAGCCCTAATAGCAACACCTACATGCAGTTAAATGGATTTGTGAATGTTTCATATGATGCCTGTTAGAAAGGGGAAAAAAAAGGTGTCAAACATGGAACTGGTACATTTCTAGATTGTGACATCATACGAAGCAAGCTTGCAACGTAAGGTGATTTGAGGTGGTGTTGCAAGTTTTCTAACAAGGATGTTAGGTATTTTTTTCGATTAGATACAATATAATTTCAATCTATGGTGTTTACTTCATGATGAATTCTAATATATGAATTTGGATCATGCAAATATTGTATAGGTGTGTGAACATGATTACATTATGTTAACTTGGGTTATGTTAAAAAAAAAGAAAAAAAAAAAGAAACGAGGATTACCAGACAGCATGGCGCAACCTACCGTCATATTTGATATAGCTCAAAGTCTAAGATAATACGAAAATGAAATATAAGATTTCATTCAAAAATTCTCTTTTATGGTAAGAACTAAAGTTATAACATGCGAGTAACTAGATTTCTCAAGTGATAACGTCAACTCAATCGAACTTATGACCCACATCATAGATGCAGCCGCGCAAGCATGTACATGAGAATGGAATATCCGGAATTGATGTGCATGTTGCTGGTATTGATGGAAACTCACGTACTTACATATATGGGAGGACTTCAAGTCCAAACCATGCAATAGGATTCAAGTGAACTTTCATGGAAAAAAAAGTGGTCTTTTTGACTGTTTCTAAATATGAGTTGGTGTTCTCAATTTGAATTTGATTTGGATCATAAAATATCATTTATCTCTCACAGAATATTGTTTTCATTTTAGTGAAGCATGCGCCTATCTGAAATCATTGATATCTTTAAAATAAATGGCCTTAAAAAGTATAAAATGATATGGGAAATATTGGCCACCTTTCCTCATTTTTCTCTCTTTATTACACAATATATATATATGTTCAAAGAGATTCTTTTGGTCTTTTGGTTTTTAGTCATTTCAAAGTCTACTATTGCTACTCCATGCGTAAATGATTTGGTTCAAAGAGATTCTTTTGGCTTTAAGTCTTTTCAAGCTTTCTTTGGTTATTTGGTTTGGAGAATCAGACAAGGTTCTCGTTGTTGAAGATTTTAAGTCAAAAAGTGAAAAAGCACTGTTCACAGATTACTGTTCACTGTTACTGTTTACTATTCACTTTTACTGTTCATGATACTGTTCACTTTGAATTTTTGCCTATTTAAGGGGGGTTGTCCCTTATGTTAAACCAAGTTTTAAGTTCACTTCTAGAGCCAGAATTCTCTTTAGGACTACTACTACTCTCCTTTAGAACTTCTCTGTAGAATTACCATTGTTCCCACTATTTCCCTACAAAGCCTTGTAACTAGAACTAGTTCAAGCCTTGTAATTGATAAACTGTTGAGATCTTGTAACTACTACTATAAGTTCTGCTACTTATTTTCAATATTAACTACTTTCAGTGTTCAGTTTGTTCAATACTTTAAATTGTTTTGATCTATACTGCTTGGCTGGTTCTACCGCCTTATTATTGTTTTAAATTACTTTGATTATATCTGCAATACCGCCTTCTTGGCTGGTTCTACTTTGTTTATTTTTAGTATTACTTTGTTTATTTTCAGTATATTATTACTGTGCTTCCGCCTTCAGCGTCGTGTCCTTTCCCCCTTTGATCTATACTGCTTGGCTGGTTCTAACCCCTTACTATTGTTTTAAATTACTTTGATTATATCTGTAATACTGCCTTCTTGGCTGGTTCTACTTTGTTTATTTTCAGTATTTCTTTGTTTATTTTCAGTATATCATTACTGTGCTTCCGCCTTTAGCGCCGTGTCCATTCCTCCTTTGTGGTATCAGAGCCAATTCTTTTCTGGCCGGTGATAGTGTTGTTGTGTTCTCCGTTGTCCGTCTGTGTCTACCCGAAACTTTGATATTCCTTTGTTGTGTTCTCTTTTTACCATCGTTGGCGTCACCCTAGTTGTAAAGTGAATTCCCAGAACCGAATTGTAAGGCCCGTTTGAGCTAGGAGAGCGTGTAGGGCATGAGAGGTATAGGGTTGGTTAGGGTATGTGTTACGAAATGCAACGGTGTTAAGAAAAACATGATAATTGAGTGTTAAAACTAGGATAGAATGGATAGATTATGGAGATCCAACTCTTCTGTCAACTCCAGGACCGGTTGTCCTCCTGATATTGTAAATGAAGAAGATCACACTGTTGAAGAAAGTGAGATTCCTGATTTCTAGAAATGGAATATCCCCAAAATTGATACTAAATTTGTTTATAAAACTAGTTTTGTTGAAACTGCTTTTCATTCTGCTTATAAAGTTAGAACTGTTGAACAAACATTTTCTATTTCAAGAACTCATGAAAAATGTTGCTGGTTTTCCAAGAAGAATATTGGTGAATTTATTGCTAAAAAATTCAGTTATTTGTATATTGGTCTTGTTCAAGTTTCTATTAAACCACCCACCCGAAAGGGTATTAATGCTTCTATTCTCATGTGTGTAAGAGATGCTAGATTTAAGAACTTTAAAGATAGCATTCTTGGTATGATAACTGCTTCTTTATATGATGGTCCTGTGTATTTTAACTGTTATCTTGATCTTATTCTTGCTTTGGATGATTCTAATATTGTTAAAGCTTTAACTTTGAATATTGCTTCATTTGGTTATCACATGGAAGAAGGTAGTAAGCCTTTTGCTTTGATTTACCGTATTTATTACAGATTGTTAGGTACTCAATTGAATCCTGGTGCTTGGATCAATAGAGAACCTGCTGGTAAAACCATGTTAATTCAATGTTCAACTCTTGATGCTAAAGTTCAAGTTCTAAAAATGATTCAATGGCAAGATGTTAAACTTCCCAATGAATGGTTGTTGGAAGAAGAATCTCCTCTTGCTAAACCTGTTTTTGATAAATTAGATATCACTCATATTCAACAATATCTTGATGGTACTGTTAAAATAAGTTTTCAGAACAATCAACCCTTGAGGATCAACAAAGGAAGACATTCCTTTGCTGGATTTGAAAGTATTTCAAAAAGAGATCAAGATCTCAATGAATTTTTGTAAAAGAGTTTTGAAAAACCTGATTTGAAGCTAAAAGGTGTTTCAAGTGGTAACTCCCAAGTTAGCACTCCTTTTTACTCTACTAAAGCAGAATCTTCATCTCCATATGGCAGAACTGCTAATGAAGAAGAAGAAGAAGTTAAACCTGTGTCACCATCTTTTTTTGATTTTCAAACTACTGTTGAAACCCCTGTTTTTGAAAAGTCAATTAAGAGTTTTAAATGTTTTGAATGAAAGCTTTGAAATTGATATGGTTTCCCTATATAATGAGTTCATGCTTGCAAAAAACAGAGATAAAAGAAAATATTACCAAAGTACTTTTGCCCAATCTGAAAAAGGTCGAGTTAAAAGGAAATGGAAAGAAAAGATGAACCAGTTGAAAAAACACATTTTGTTTTTTGATTTTCTTGAAAATCATTATGTTTCAAAAGATGAAGTTTCAAAAAATCATTTGAATGTGATAAAGAAATCAAATTTTGTTAAAGAAGATAAAACCATTGTTAGGTCTACCCATCCACCTCTTGAGACAGTCTTGGTAACCCGTAAAAAGACTGAGGTGAAGGCCTCCCCTTTCAAAATTGCTGATGATCAAACCCCTATCATTAGTCTTATTGAACAAAACAATTTTACTAATGAATCTTTGCATGTTATCGGTCAATAGCTTGACCGTATTGAAGAAAAAATTGATGAAAAAACTACCGTTTCAAAACCTGAGAAACCTTTGATTGATTTGCCCAGTCAAAGAGAAAAAGTGGCATTTAAAACCTCTCAGGCCAAAACTCTTGACATTGTTGAGAAAATGCTTTCTGATTTAAAAGTTAAAGTTGAAGGTACTTCTAAGAGTGCTGCTTGCACCATTTCAAGAAAGGGAAAAGAAATTGTTTTTGATGAAAATACAGATTCTGGTTCCTTATCTTCTGTTTTTGCTAAAAAGGTTTTTGATGATGATTTACTAGAAATTAAAAGATTTGTTGGAAATTCCAAACCCATGTCTTTTACAAAAAATTGGTATTCAAAACCTACTCCTCCTGATATGCAGTTTGAAGAAAGATATTTTCAAACCCAATTTTCTGTTTCTGCTGATAAAATTTATGAATGGAAAATTGATGGTTTGTCTGAACAAGAAATCATTAATAAAATGGGTCATATGTCTATGGTTGGAATTGCTTATGTGAATAACCATAATCTTGATCACCCTGAAATTGTTGTCCTTCTTGTTACTGGTTTTTTTGGTACACTTCGTGGATGGTGGGATTCATATCTCACAGAAGATTCCAGAGAATCTATTAAATATGCTATTAAAAAGAATGATGAAGGTTTACCTATTTTTGATGAAAGTATTGGTAAAGGTATTCCTAATGGTGTCAATACCTTGATCTATACTATTCTCAAACATTTTGTTGGTACTCCATCTAATATTTCGTCTCGAATTTCTGATTATTTGAACAATTTGAGATGTCCTACTATGTTTAATTATAGATGGTACCAAGATGTTTTCATTTCTAGAGTAATGCTCCGGAAAGATTGCTATAAGCCTTATTGGAAAGAAAAGTTTATTGACGGTCTGTCTCCTATCTTTGCTCATAAGGTAAAATAAGAATTAATGGGTAAAAATGATTCTATTGATTATGATAATCTAACTTATGGTGATATTTTAAGCACTATTAAAAAACTTGGAATTAATATGTGCAATGATGAAAAACTGTTAAAACACCAATTAAAGAATAAAAGAAAAGCTAAATATGAAATGGGTAATTTTTGTGAACAATATGGTTTGCCCCCTATTACTCCTTCTAGGCAAAAGGATAAAAAACATGATAAAAGTCACAAAAATTATATCCATAAAAAATATAAAAAATACAAAACCAACTTTGTTAAACCCAATGATTTTTATGCTAAAAAGAAAAATGTTTCTAAAAAAATATGATAAACAGAGATCATGTAAAGGTAAATGCTTTAACTGTGGTAAACCTGGACACTACAGTAAAGATTGCAAACAAAAACCTGGTAATTAAAAAAATAAGTTTAACATGTTAAATATTGATGATAAAGAACAAGAAGAATTATTCCGAATCCTTGAATCAAACAATTTGTCTGATTCTTTGGAAGAGGATTTTTCTTCCTAATCTGATTCTTGCTATCAATCTGCTATTGATTCTTCTGATTCACCTAATATTAAAATTGGTTGTAGAGATTCCTGTTGCAATGTTATTAAATCTGTTAATGTTCTCACCAAAAGTGAAGAAAATGAAAGTTTGATGATTCAATTGATAAGTCAAATTCAAAACCCTGAATTACAAAAAGAATATTTGGATAAGTTCAAGAAAAATTTGATAAAAGATGAAACTGGTAAAAAACTAAAATCAACTATAAGCTTTGAAGAAACTTTGAAAGATTTAATATAAAGAAATCCAAAGATTTAACTGTTAATGATCTTCAACATGAGATAATTGTTGTTAAACAAGAAATAATTAAGTTAAAAAATGAATTTAAAAATATGAAAAGTGATAACAATGATCTTAGACAAGAATTATTATTGTTAAAAATTGATAAAAACCTTGATAAACAACAATCTGATAATGAACAAGATGAGCACAATGATGGAGATGAATATAGTCAACATGCTCTTCTTTCTGATAAAGGTATTGTTGATAATTCTCCACTTAACCTTGTTAATAAAGTGCTTCCTCCAAAATGGTTTACAAAAGTTAAAATTGTTGTTTCTCATGATTATCATTTTACTGTTACTGCTATGATTGATTCTGGTGTGGATATGAACTGTATCCAAGAAGGATTAATCCCTTCAAAATATTTTGAAAATTCAACTGAAAAATTGGTTTCTGCTAATGGTACTCAAATAAAGATTAAATATGAATTGAATAATACTCATGTTTGCCATGGTAATGTCTGCTTCAAGATTCCTTCTGTTCTTTTTAAAAACATGACTGATAAAGTGATTCTTGGATTGCCATTTATAAATGCTTTGTATCCTTTTCTTGTTGAACATGATGGAATTACTACTGATCCTTTTGGACAGAAAGTAAAATTCAAATTTGCTTCGAAGTTTGAAATTGATACTGATGATGCTTTAAATCTGATTTATGCTAAAGTTAAACATCTTAACTTCCTTAAGCAAGAAGTTAGATGCAAGAAAATTGCTGAACAATTTTCTGATAAATTGTTGCAATAAAAAATTGATAATTTTCAGAAAATTTTGATTGATAATGTTTGTTCTAATGTTCCTAATGCCTTTTGGCATAGAAGGAAACATATTGTTGACTTGCCTTATGTTAAAGATTTTGATGAAAAAAACATTCCTACTAAGGCTCGACCTGTTCAAATGAATGCTGAAATTGTTGAGTTTGCAAAAAGGAAATCGATGATTTACTTCAGAAAAAACTCATTAGGAATAGCAAGTCCCCCTGGTCTTGTGCTGCTTTCTATGTTCAAAAAAATGCTGAGATTGAGAGAGGAACCCCTCGCTTAGTCATCAATTACAAGCCTTTGAATAAAGTCTTATAATGGATCAGGTATCCCATACCCAACAAAAATGATTTGGTTCACAGATTGAGTAAGGCTGTGATATTTTCCAAGTTTGACATGAAATCTGGATTCTGGCAGATCTAGATTAGTGAAAATGATAGGTATAAAACTGCTTTTACCACTCCTTTTGGTCATTATGAGTGGAATGTGATGCCTTTTGGTCATTATGAGTGGAATGTGATGCCTTTTGGTCTTAAGAATGCCCCTAGTGAGTTCCAAAATATTATGAATGATATTTTCAATTCTTTCAGCCATTTCACCATTGTTTATATTGATGATGTTCTTGTTTATTCCAGTTTTATTGATGAACACTGGAAACATTTGTATTCGTTTCTAGATACCATCAAAAGAAATGGTCTAGTTGTCTCTGCCAAGAAAATCAAATTGTTTCAAACAAAATTCCGCTTCCTTGGCTATGACATCGCTGAAGGAAAAATTCATCTTATAGATAAAGCCATTCAATTTGCTGATAAGTTTCCTTATGTTATCATTGATAAAACTCAGCTCTAGAGATTTCTTGGTTCCTTGAATTATGTTGCTGATTTTTACAAGGATATGAGGAAACAATGTAAACCCCTTTTTGATCAGTTACAAAATAATCCTCCACCTTGGTCTGATGTCCATACTTCTCTTGTTAAACAAATAGAATCTCTTGTTAAGACATTGCCTTGCCTTGGTATTCCTACTATTGATGCTTTCAAAATTGTTGAAACCGATGCTTCTGACATTGGTTATGGGGGTATTCTAAAACAAAGAGTTTCTCCAGAGTCATCTGAACAAATTGTTCGTTTCTATTCTGGAATTTGGAATAATGCATAGTTAAAATATAGTACTATTAAAAGGGAAATTTTATCTATTGTACTATGTATTTCAAAATTTCAAACTGATTTATTAAATCAAAAGTTTTTCTTATGTATTGATTGCAAAAGTGCTAAATATGTTATTGAAAAAGATGTTGAAAATATTGCTTCAAAACATATTTTTACTAGATGGCAAGCTATTTTAAGTGTTTTTGATTTTGATATTGAATATATCAAAGGATCTCAAAATGTTATCCCTGATTTTCTTACCCGTGAATTTCTGCAGTGTCACCATGGCAAGTAGGCGATCCAAAAACAAAAGCCCAGCCACTGATAAACCACCTGTTAAAAAAGAACCTGTTTCTTCCCTGGAAATTGTTAACTGATTCACCCCCTTAGATACTATCCCTAGGCCTAACTATTCCTCTGTCCTAGCCTCTTCCTATGATCCTTATGCTTTAACCAGTGTTTCCTAACCTGTTAAAACAATTTATCCCAGGGCTTCCAATGCTTCACAGTATGTTAAAAAACAATCTGTTCAAAACCTGTTTTCTATTGAGTCAAATAGGGCCTCCATTACTGACCCCTTTAGGCTTGCTACTAGCTATTTTCCCCCAAAATTTCATTGGATCCCTGAACATTGTCAGAAGGATGTGCAATACTATTCTGACATTTTGCGTCATGAGAATTCCATCACTATTAAAGCCATAAGAGACAAAGCTAATAGTGCCAAGATTATTTATCACAGTGTTTTCTTGGATCATATTATTTCCGAAGAAATGTGGGGTCCCAACCTTGCCTCCACAAGAATGATGCCAACTTCCCCTGTTCCATATTCATATCATGATTATCTCACTGCCTGGTTCAGGTTCATGCTTCATCAAAATGAAAATATGTCTCATTCATGGTTTGTTAATTTTGATAAGGATTTCAATTCTAATCTCCCCCTCTGGTTCATACGCTGGTGGACTTAGTTTGGTTCAATTGTTGAAATATTCCCAGAACCATTAATGAATTCTTTTACATATTTCAAAAATGTGCTCAAAGTTGATTCCTATGGTGCTAAATTCCCTCCTCTGCTCCATTTCATTAAGAAATATAAGGTTCCTTGGATCCTGAAATGGCAATATGATAAGGAAGGTGATTTTCTCACTCGCTGCTGGTATGTTAAGTGGTGGGATAAGTTTCCTCACACACAATCAATTATTAACAATGTTTCTAGAGAATTCTCATCCCCAAGTGCTTCTCCAGCATTAAGAATCTCTACCCTAGTGCAAAAAGCTGAACTGGCTAATGCAGAAGATGAACGGTCCTCTGAAGCTTCTGTTACAAAAGACCCTTACTACCCCTACAATTAGGAGTGGTTTGGACATGATGAAGAAGAAACTCATGATTCTGCAGAAGACTGATTTCCCTATTTGTCTGGCCTGCACAATGGTTAAAATGCTACAATGTTTACCCCATGGTGAAGTTTCCACTATTGTTTCACACCACTATGATGATGTTTTGGAAAAGAGATCCTTCATACTTTTAGTCATTCCAAGCTCACTTTCGGCAAGTTTTGGACATTTGAAGATCTCTCCTGCTGATTCCTCAAGATTTAGTCAAAAGTGAAAATCATTATTCACTTTTTATTGTTCACTATTCACTGTTACTGTTTATGGTACTGTTCACTCCGAATTTTTGTCTATTTAAGGGGGGTTGTCCCTTATATTAAACCAAGTTTTAAGTTCAGTTCTAGAGCTAGAATTCTCTTTAGGACTACTACTACTCTCCTTTAGAACTTCTCTCTAGAATTACCACTGTTCCCACTATTTCCCTACAAAGCCTTGTAACTAGAACTAGTTCAAGCCTTGTAACTGATAAACTGTTGAGATCTTGTAACTACTACTGTAAGTTCTGCTATTTATTTTCAATATTAACTACTTTCAGTGTTCAGTTTGTTCTATACTTTAAATTGTTTTGATCTATACTGCTTGGCTGGTTCTACCGTCTTATTAACATAGAATGTTCCATGCCTACAAAATCTTAACCATTAACATAGAATTTTGCCTTCATTTAATTATATTTATAATAATAAATGAAAGATTAAGATTAGGTATGATAAATGACATGAGTTTTGTAGCTCAATTGACAATTATGGTGTTTTTAATGTAGATGTTTAGAGTTCAAATCTCTCATTTTTCATTATAACTGCAATTATGAAAAATAGGTATGATAAATAAATAAAACATATAGTGAAGAAGGGCTTTTATTTTCTCACTTCACTTTTTTCATATGGGTTATTTTACATCCATTTTTATGTGTTAAAATGTCGATATTTTCACATCAATTGTGGAAATTTTCCCTAATAATAATTACAAATCATATGGTACTTACCATAAAAAAGAGAGAAAAAAAAAAAAAAAATGACATATGAGATTATATGGAAGCACATAAAAACGAATCAGCCTTAAAATTCAAAACAATAATGCAGACGATAGTGCTGCATTACATATATACCAAGACAGTTGATATGTTTTGCGCCAAGTTAAAAAGGAAACAAATGAGAAACGCCCCTTTCCCTGGTTAGTGAGCTATATTATCATTCCTAGAAATGCTTTGATATTCGTAAGGAAAGTACACTACAGCTATGACATTTATCTTGGAATCATGTTATAAAGGACAAAGTTTAGTTACAAAATTGATTGTAGCTTAAGGCTATAAATTCACTCAATAAAATAAATATTACAACATATTTTGAAAATCTAACCGTTGAATTGCATGTTTTTTACGCTTTTAATACACATATTAAATTTTGTGTTAATCGGATATTATTTATTATATAATCTATAAGCTTTTATTTTATGCATAATTTTAGATTATAAAAACTTGCAATTTAAAAAATTTATTGATTACATAGCTATTGATCTTTAATTTTTTTGAAATTTTACAAGCATGAAGGATATAAGAAGAAGATGTAATCTAATGGTGGATTTGTCAAAATTCACTGCCAATAAAAAGATATTAAGTAAGTTTGTAATCTAATGCTACAACTAATTTTGTAGCTAAACTTTGTTTTATTATAAATATCAGTTAGAACCTCTTCAGTGTTGCAATCCCACGCAACGCCTGCTATGTCTAGTACTATTTCCCTTTACCGTTTCCTTGTGATTCTCACGGTCGCTGCCCACAGCATTTGTTGTGGTGCAACAGATAATGAGAAGGATGTTTACATTGTGTACATGGGTTCACTACCAGAAGATCAATATTCACCTATGTCTCACCATCTCAGTGTTCTTCAAGAAGTTCTTGAAGAAAGGTATAACTGTTCATTGAATTTTTACCTTTTATCTATATTCTATAGTACTAATACAGTAATACTGCATCTGTCATTCCAGTTAATTTCCATACATTTTTGTATATGTAAAATAATACTGTTAATTGTTTCACACTCCATACACATAATGTCCATAATTTTGTTAGCTTTGGAATATAAGAGAACAATGATTTTGATAAGTTTGTGTAAGAATTTACTATCAATTAGTTTTTTCTAAGAGGATAGCATGTATTTTTGGAACAAGGGAGAGAGAATGGGGCCATAGTTTTCTTCTTCTCTATTCAATTGATTCTCTACTACAGCCAATTACATGGATATCTTGTTTAAACATAAATGACAGCCCTTACGCTTGTCCATCATGGACACACCTAAATGCATGCTAGTAAATGACCATATAGGGCGCAAGTTCAAAATACAAAGGAAACAACTACATTCATAGAAAACTACAAAAACATTAATTTTGAACAAATTTCACGCATGATGTACACATTTTTTTATTGATGCCTATGTTTTAAATGTGACGTGGGAGATATTTATGCATGATATATACTAACGAGTGTGAAAGAATCAATTCCCTTTTATAGAAGTTCCAATCCAAAAATCTCCATATACAGTGATGTATTGCTAAGGAACAGGGTAGCCTTGCATCAATAACCCTCTCTACTTTTAACTGTTAGACTTTTGCATATTCTAGTACCACCAGCACATCACGATCTTGTCTCCTTTTATTTGAATAGAAAGAAATAGTAAAAAGAAAGAAAGAGTGAAACAGATAAAAAAGAATGAAGGAGTTAAGGTTTTGACATTTTCTGTCCTTGTAGTGACGCCACTGAGTCGATGGTTAGAAGCTATACTAGGAGTTTCAATGCATAGCCATGCTCAGTGATGAAGAGCAGAAAAGAATGGCTAGTAAGTGCTTTACGATTTATTTTGTTATCTCCCCTCCCCCCCCCCCCCCCCTCTTTTATTCTCTAATAGAATTATTTGAATAATTACACAACTAATCACTGCATTTTGTTATGTTGTTTTATTGTAATAACTTATTTCCAAGTATAATGACAATAATGTGCAGGCATGAATGAGGTCCTATCAGTGTTTCCAAGTAGAACTCTCCAACTTCAAACGACAAGGTCATGGGACTTCGTAGGTTTAACTGAAACTGCAAAAAGAAATCCCACTGTCGAGAGTGATGTAATAGTTGGTGTTATTGACAGTGGAATTTGGCCTGAGTCAGAGAGCTTTAGAGATGAAGGTTTTGGTCCACCTCATAAGAAATGGAAGGGTACCTGTGAAGGTGGCAGTAACTTTACTTGCAACACGTAATTTCCTTTCTCCTAGAATTATATTGTGATTTTTATTTTGAAAATTTTTCAAGCCTACACCTTAGAAAAGATAAAAATCGTTGTAAATTTTTTGGATTTCTGTTTGTACTAACAATACTAACATATCTGAACAATATACCAAAGAGCCTTGTAATGCAATTGACACTTTCTAGTATTTCCAATGAAAACATTCAGGGTTTAAAATTACTTTTATAAAAAAATATACTATGAATGTAAATTCTGCAGTAAACTTATTGGAGCTCGAGCTTACTCCTCAGGTGAAAGTACTTCCGCAAGGGATGATGAAGGTCATGGTACCCATACTGCCTCAACAGCAGCTGGTAGCAAAGTACACGGTGTGAGTTTTTTTGGACTGGCAGAAGGCATTGCACGAGGAGGGGTTCCATCTGCAAGGATTGCAGCATACAAATCCTGTGATCCACTTGGGTGTAAAGAACAAGACATCCTAGCTGCCTTTGATGGTGCTATTGCAAATGGGGTTGACTTCATTACCATTTCAGTCAGTGGAGAGCCAATACCTTTTAAATCTGATGCTATTGCTATTAGTTCTTTTCATGCAATGGAGAAAGGTATACTCACCCTTCAATCTGCTGGAAACCCTATTGCATCAACTGTATCAAGTGTTGCACCATGGTTGTTCTCCATAGCAGCCAGCAGCATAGATCGTGAAATTATTAGTGAGGTTGTTCTTGCTAATGGAAAGACACTCATTGTAAGTATCTTCATCTTTTACATTTAATCTATTTGATCCTCATTATTGCCTTAAAATGTTCTTTACTTTCTAATTGTGCACGAATTTGACATTCCCACCCATTGGCATCTTTATATTGTTCTATCCACGGATTCTTACACTGCTTTAGTTCTATCATACATCTAATTATAGGGCATCCAACCTATGTAGTTCTATGACTTACTTGGAATGATTGTATTCCTTAATCCTGTTTGAACGAATCAGCTAGTTTTGACTGTAGCTCTAAAAGCCATTATGATTTATTTAATCTCTAAATACTATCTGGTATGAAGTGGTGTCCTGAAAACCTCATCCTTGAACATCTTCTACAAATTGTGATATTGTTGTTAAATACTAAATTTATTCCATAGAAACTAGAATAATTTGACTTAAGAAAAAATTTGTATCACATTTAATTTTAATTTTTTGTTTTCAGGGAAGTGCAGTAAATTCTTTCACACTGAATGGAACAAAATTTCCTTTGGTATATTGGAAAGATGCCTCAAGCAATTGTTATGGTTCTGATGCTTGGTAACTTATATTCTTTTAATTATTGTTAACCCCAAGTTTTCTTAAACCAGTGAAAGGTAACAATTTTTCTTGTCGTGTTGAATATCAGGTCCAATGCTGAAGGTTGTTTGGATAGCAGTTTGGTGGAAGGAAAAATTATCGTATGTGATGATATACAAGGATTTGAAGAAGCCTACAGAGCTGGCGGCCTTGGGGTAATCATGTTAAATGATGAAAGAAAAGATGTTGCTCTTATTTTTCCTTTACCTGCATCAACTTTAGCAATCGACCAATATGGTGCACTTCAATCTTGCTTAAGTTCTACAAAGTAAGGATTCTATTTTTTATTTTCCTCTGTAATTTTGCAATGTTTTACTTTTGCAGAATATTTAGATTTCACATTGAAATTTTGTTTGAATTCATTAAAATTTTTATATGTTGTTTAATGGCATACAATTTTCTTTGGTAAAAAAAAAAAAATGCTACATGATCCTGAAATTAACCTCTCAAGGTCATGTTTTTTAGAAACCCAAAAGGAAGTATACTAAAAAGTGAAGCTACTAAAAATACACATGCTCCTGTAGTTGCTTCCTTCTCTGCACGCGGACCAAACAGCGCCGTAGGATACATTTTGAAGGTTAGGCATCATAATTTTTGTAGGATACATATATCCATTTCTTTCTCTAGCTCTTGTTTGTTGTGACTTTTGGATTCTCTAACACTATATTTGATAAAAACTGCAGCCAGACATAAGTGCTCCAGGAATAGATATTTTGGCAGCATATTCCCCCGATGCTTCACCTTCTGGTGTTGATGAGGATAAAAGGTCTGTGAAATATAGTATATTGTCTGGAACCTCCATGGCTTGTCCACATGTAGCGGGTGCAGCTGCTTATCTTAAAACATTTCACCCAGATTGGTCTCCATCAGCAATCAAATCTGCCTTGATGACCTCTGGTATATTCACTTTGCCACATTTTCTGCTATATCATTTTTTGCTAAGATAAGTTAACTTGCTATATGTTCTTGTTCTTACAGCTTGGCCAATGAATGCCACAAAGCAAGATGAATATGCAGACGGTGAATTTGCTTTTGGGGTTGGCCATATCAATCCTGTGAAAGCAATAAAGCCTGGTCTGGTGTATGAAGCCTCTAAAGATGACTACCTCAAAATGCTTTGCAGCATGAATATTAGTTTTTTTGGTACTTGTCCAAAGGACGTTAGAGGATCTCCAAATAATTTGAATTACCCGTCAATGCAAGCTCAAGTGGAGGCAGCCAAAAGTTTCACGGTTGAATTTCCGAGAACTGTTACAAATGTAGGCCCTGTTGATTCAAAGTATGAGGCAAAAGTACTGGTTACAAATTCTGAGATCAATGTTAGCATGAAACCGAGCACTCTCTCTTTCAAGTCTTCAGGTGAGAAGAAGTCTTTTATTGTGACTGTGTTTGGGAAAGGATTACACACTAGTAACAGATTATCTGCATCACTTGTGTGGTCAGGTGGCACCCATAATGTAAGAAGTCCAATTGTTGTGTATACAAATGAATCATAAAATGTTTTGTCATTGCCCTTTCATTTACTTAAATAATGGTAATCGAAGGCTTATAATTATTGTGTAGTTTTTTTTTTCCTGAATATTATTAGGGGCCCCCAACTATTGGGCCATTCATAGTATCCTCCTTAACATTAAAATCAATCAATCTCCCCCTCAACTATTAGAAATAAGCAAATAACCTTCTTTCGTCTATTTTTCTATCACGCTCCCTGTTTGTTTCTATGGGAAACCCTATGTAAAGATAGTTTTCTGTTTTTTTTAGTATTTGGTAACATCAGAAAAAATGAGTTAAAGAAAAACTATCTTTAGTCAATATTGTCGATGCCTCGCGGCGGTTTGACCAACCATTGCGGCGACACTTGCGCGCCCTTGAAGTGCATACACGGGGTGTGTTTTACGGGCTCAGGAGCTCAGGTGCTGTGAAGAAGGGTATACCTCTGGTGTATGACTGGAAAATGAATCAATTTTAATTGAGTTACCATGAAGTCGCCACCAATTATTGAGTTTTTTCTAAGGTGTGATTGGTCACCTGACTCTATTTGATTTTATTACCAATCTTAGGCTAAGAAAAAGGTAGTTTTTCCTAATCTAATGTGGATGGATAAAAAATCTTGATTCTTGAGTTTGGAAGTCTGGTTATGTTTGGATAAGGTGTTAAGCATCCCATAACGCGCTTGTCTAAGGATAGTCCTTTGTTTTGATAAAATCTTAATTTTCGGACATTGGCAATTAAAAACG
Source organism: Quercus tomentella (assembly GCA_028535165.1). Taxonomy (NCBI): domain Eukaryota; kingdom Viridiplantae; phylum Streptophyta; class Magnoliopsida; order Fagales; family Fagaceae; genus Quercus; species Quercus tomentella. The sequence continues at coordinate 45,682,094 of JAPQVY010000156.1, forward strand.
AGCTATTGGCATTAGCTTTCGGGGCTTTAAATGAATTGGGCTTTGAGGTTTGGTTTTGGAAAGGTGTGGTCTTGATCAATGCTTCCCTAGTGTGTTTGGAATCGTTGCCAAATTTTTACGATGAAAATCCGGCAGCATTTTGCCTTATTTTCATGGTGGAAATCCGGCAGTGCTTTGCCTCAGGTGCATCATAGCACACAAAACACTATTCTCGCCAATCTTTCGCTGTGAGAATACGACAACGAAGGTGTCCCATTTTCATGGCGAAAATCCAGTAGAGTTTCGCGTTTGGTGTACTATGGTGCATCGGCAGGGTTTCATGCCTGTGTATATGGCGCGTGCCAACATGCTCGTGCTAAGACGAGTTGGAGCCCCTCAAAGCATTAAGCACATTGATGCATGTCGCATACACGGGGAAACCAATGTCACTCAAGTGACATGGATCGAGACAATCATGCCGCGATGATCACGCACACAATATAGCATGAATATGCACCTACAACAATTGCCTTGAGCGCATACCCACACGTAGACATAAGGTTAAGAGCACTCATGACTAGAGAGGGTCGCTCACATAGACATAAGAGTCCATCATACAAAGTGCACAATCACCCACATATAGGCATATATAAATATATATACATCATGCACAATGCTATCACACAGAGCGGAAAAGTAAAGCAGACATTGTCAACGTTCCAAGGGTATGGCCCAGCAAGGTATAGGAAATGTAAATTAGACATTGCCATACCCAGGGAATGTGACCTAAGCAAAGTGCAGGAAAGATAAAAGGTACAAGGAAAAGAGAAACCTTAGTACATGGTTCTAGAGAAAAGGGTAAGAGAAAGAGAGAAAACCATTTAGGGAGGCTAGGCTTCCTAATTTACTGAACATTGCCCTTTTTGGGCTTGCGTCTTCTTACTTGCATCCTTGCCCTTTTTGCTCGTGCCTAGGAAGTTGCGCCCTAACTCCAAGCGCCCTTGCTCCAAGCATGTACATGCAATGGCAAAGGAAACAAGCCAGCAGACAAGCAAAGAAACAACTAGAAAGAAAGCATGCAAAAGGACAAACTATCAAAAATAGCCAAACGAAGGCAAACAAGCATGTTATCAAGCAAAAGGGGGTGTCTTAGGAGGACAAATGTAGGTTTGGATTTGGTGTCCACAATTCCATGAGATTGGAGTATGGACAATACATGTGCCATCAAGCAAAATTCCTAAAAGTGACTTAGGGTCTCGTCTATCAAAGACGGGTGTGAACCTGCATGAGATTGTAGGAATTAAGCTTGATGACACAAACAAGCACACACAAGGACTCATGCATGAACATGTAGGCAAGTGTGCAAAGATGCAAAGAAACAAAGAAAGCCAAAAGGGTGGCACAAAGAAAACAAGGCAAGCATAATATCATCACATGGAGAGAAAGAGAGGTATGCATTATGCACACCAACATCATGGAGATGTGTCTCACAAGTGCTTATATCCAAACAGGCCACAAGAGAGATGAATGCAGCCAAACACAAGCAAGTGGCCCCAAAGATCAACAAACTCGAGCCCACGGAGGGCACCAAGCATAACAAAACCTAGATCTAGGCAAGCAAACACGAATATAAATCATAAAAGTAAACAAGTATACACATGCATAAAGGAAATGATCCAAACCCTTTGATGCAGGCCAAGGTGTATGAATGTAGGCCTAGACCACAAGATCTAGATCTATACCCTACCTAAGGGCCAAAACACAGGAAAAAGGCATAACAAGAGAGAAAAAGGCAAAGCCAAACACTAGACATAGCATCCAACATGTAGATCTATACAAATGAACATGGCAATGAGCACATCAACGTACAGATCTAAGCATAGACATGGCAGAAGCACATAAACATATAGATCTAAGCACAAACATAGTATTTAGGCATATTCTAGCCTAAGAAGGCTAGGCCAATATCATCAAATCAATAAAACATGGCAAAAAGCAAGTAGACATGTTAGGAAAGCTATAAAACATGCTAGGAAGCAAGATAAAGCAAGGGATATATTATGGAAAGCAATAAAGCATGTTGTAAAGCAAGCTAAAGCAAAGGGTGTAGATAGTAGCTAAAGAGCTACATTAACACCCTTAAAACCTCAAATCCAAGGTCCTAAGACCAAGGAGATGAAAAAGAGTGCAAGCACACTACCTCTTGATTGTTGAGAAAAGAGAGAAATCAAAGGTTTTTGGATGTGTTTGGGAGAGAATTTAGAGAGGAAAAGAGAGAGAATCTGCCAAGAAAAGTGCTCCAAAAATGGCCAAATTTTTTTTTTTTTAATTTTATTTATCTAAGGGGGGGTGTGGGGGTTAAATAGATGAAAAAGTGACCCTTTGACTTTCGGCAGCCACTTAATGGACACTGGCCAGGTCCCGCGGCCCTTTAGTGGCCGCCGAGTCTAATGCTGACATTAGTAATCTTGACTTTTTCTCCGCTTCAACTTCAGTTGCATATTTGAAGGACTTCCAGAACTTCGATTGAGCTGATCTTGATGTTCCTAGGAATATCTGGATGTCTAGTTTCTAGAACACTAAAGAAGTTGAAATTCCGATGGTCAGATAAAAAGTTATGGCCTCTGGAAGCATGTTGACGCGCTCCAATCGAATTTCGAGATATCTCAACCATTTTAACTCTAATTTCAACCCAGGAATAGTTGTTGGAAAGGAAATTCAGTAATCTTCGTAAGCTGGTCCCAATCCGTTCTGATGGACAAATCAAAATTAGGGTTTTCAATGCCTTCTAAAGTCAACCTTGGGTCAAACTTGGTCAAAGTTGACGAAAATCTCCGAGTAGCTTGGGTTTAATGTAAAAGCATGAAAAATGTTGTTTTGTGATGATTTTGATCAATTTTGACTTTTGGTCAACCCAGAGATGACTAGGGGCATTTCGGTCATTTTGACTTGAAATGGCACTTTGAGTGCTTCGATGCCTAAATGGGTTGTGCCACGTCAATCTAGATGTTTTTGCGGCCCCATGGAGAAAAGTTAATATTTTTAGAATTTTTGGGGTTTGGTACGCCAATCGAGGGCAGACAAAATACAGTATTTACAAATATAAAAAGTATGACTTATTTTTAGAGATTGTTTTCCACTAAACTTTTTTGGAAAACAACTTTATCTCATAGTAAGCTGAATAAGGGAAGTTAGGAAATTATTTTACAGCTGATTTAAGGTTGCTACCAAACATAAGAAAATGAGATAATTTTATAGAAAACATCAACACTAAAACAAATAGAGCACTAAGACCTAATGAAATCATTTTATATTTCGTACCAAAATTGACTAATATACCTTCCCTCCCATTGAGGGGATTGTAAATGACCTAATAGGTCATTGTCCCAATCAAATGATATTGGATGTGAGTGATGATGTTTAGATTGTCTAAGTCACCTCACATGTTTCAGTAACTTGCTCACTTGCTAGTCTCACATATTACACGCTCAGTTTTTGCTACCTTTGGTACATGGTTCATATGTCTTGTTGGTGACCTTAAAAAGATTCATACATACTAGTGTGTTTTAAGCTAAATTGAAATATTTAGTGGAAATTCATACTAGTGTGTTTTAAGTTAAATTGAAATATTTAGGGGAAATTCTTAAAAAATCAAGCTGATTGTTTGTTTAAGAGGTTTGAGAGTAGTGTTTATTGAGTGTTGTAAAGTTGTGATTTCCAACTAGCCTTTGTTGGCTTTAATTCCGTGTCAAAGTTGATTGTAATTTAGTCAATATTTTCCTTGTATTTATGTGGGTTTAATTGTGAGGGATGAGTGTGCGAGATTGGTGAAGAATCAAGCATGCAATGAAGATCAGTGCAGATTTGCGACTAGCTCGCGAGTAAAGTAGCTCGCGAGTAAATCAACTCGCGAAAAGGCCACTATAAGAGGCAAAATTTTAAGCCAATTATAAAATGTCACATCAAAGTTTTGTGGCAAATTCTGAATTAATGTCATTAAGTTAATTAAATCAAATGATGACATGTGTCGTCCAAATTGATATTACATTGACATATTGAAATTTGCCATGTGTCATTGGGCCCACAAGATAAAGATAAATTTCCTATTCAAATTTTAGGGATAATTATCTTTATTAAAATAAATAAATAAAATAAAGATAAAATTTTCTATTTAAAATTGATAGATAATTATCTTTATTAAAATAAATTAAATAGAGATAATTATTTATCTTTATTGATTATTATCTTTATCAAAATAGATAAATAGAGATAATTATCTCTAAGAAGAATTTTGGCCAATCAAAGGTCTACTACATACTTTCAAGTATATCAATTCAAAGTGGAGTTTATCCTCTAAAATCACTATAAATAGGGGACATCCCTTCTCATTTTCCACACCAAGTTTTCAAGGGGTCCAAGCTCTAGGGAAATTCTGTCTCAAGAATCTTTGAAGAACTTGAAGAACAACAAATCTCTATCAAGCTCAAGGCTAGAGATTCGTTGAAAAGACTGTTCAATCCATCTTCCAACCAAAGTCAAGAAGATCTATTGTTCGAGTTCTTTGAAGTTCTATTGGAATTAAGCTAAAAAGCCTTCATAAACCTCAACAAACCCAAATCTTTGAAGCTCAACGGATCAAGCCTCTAAAGCCCCGAAGAACTTCAACCCTAGAGCCTTCACATTTGAAGACTTGAAGAACAATAAATCTCTTATAAGCTCAAAGCTAGAGATTTGTTGTGAAGACCATTCAATCCATCTTCCAATCAAAGTCAAGAAGATCTCTTGTTCGAGTCAAGTTCAAAGAAGATAGAATCAGAGGGTATTCTTTTGTAAAAGAATTGAAATAGAGATTGTACTCATTATTCATTAATACAAATTTATATTTGTAAACCATATTTCTTTTCGATTGTTTGATTTTCTGCAATTGGGAAATTTTTGTGTTTACAAATTACCTCGGTTGTCCTCAACTGCGGATTGTGTCCAAAGACGAACTCATGTCTCTCTTCTGTGAGACACCTTCATCTTGGGGTGATCGTCAAAACACCCCATTGCTCGGGTTTTGCAAAAGGTCCAAGGTTTTTGAATATGGTGATGACATTTGTTTTACATCCCTTGTCTCACTATAATTCTATTACTGAGTCTCGTGCTCTATTGTTGTTATCCCTCCTTGAGGGGCTTACCATTGACTTTCCCTCTCATTTCATACTCTTCCTTATAGATCTCTATAAGGATACGGCGACCCGTGATAAGCTTATTTTTCCTTCAGCTATAACAAGGATCATTCGCTATGCCTCTGTGTCCTATCCTGAGTTTGCTCACTTCACCATCATGGGTGCCATTAGCGACGCGTCTATTAGACAGAGTGAGGCCCAGCTTCGACCGAAGTGGCCATGGACCGAGATGGCGACTTCTTTAGCCTCTTCTGCTCCATCCACCTCCGCTCCTTCTTCTTTTGCGGGTGGTGTGACTCTCGAGGCCATCATGGCTCAACTTGAGTGCATTGATGCTCGCCTTGACACTTTCAGTGATGAGTTATGTTAGGTGAACACCCATGTTGGTCGTATCGCACGACAACAGGCTATCACGGGTGGCTTCACCGCATCTCCATCTCCATCTCCATCTCCATAAGCTTCAGAGGATAAGGGCGATGATGATGGCTCTAGTGATGATGATGCTGATGAGGATGATGATGTTAGCTCTTCCGATGACGAGGAGATGATTACTTCTCAGTGACTTGCCCTTTGTTATTCGTGACAAAAAGGGGGAGTAGTTTTGGTTATGAGAGTAATCATATATTTAGGGAGAGAGTTAGTATAGGGCTTTTTGTTAGGGGGAGTGATTTTTGTTTATGAGGGATGTAGTGAGGATTTTTGTATCTTTTCTTTTCTTTATCTTTTAGATACTTTGTCTCTTGTACATTGGTCTTATGACCACTTAGTGATAGCAAACCTTGTATTCTTTTTGATATATATTTGATGAGGTTGTTATTACATTTTTCACTTATCTCTCCATGTGTTGTTTATTTTCTTTCTTTATACACGTGCTTCTTATTTATTGTATGCAATCTTTTATTTCTGTTTCATACTAAGATGCCTTGATGAGTTTTGTTTAAAGTGTTTTAGAAATACAGGTTGTCAAAATTTCCATGCAATGAACTCTCTTCTTACAAAGTTTTTCAAGAGTTTGTGTTAGGGTTAGATTTTATTGTATTCAACAAGTGAGTATGAGTTGAGTGATTTATGACTTCTCTCATATTTCATTTATTTGTTATGGTTTTCTCACGTATTGCCAAAGGGGGAGATTGTTAGGACATATATGGAACATGTTAAGAACATATGTCATTTGTAATTGGCTAATCCTTTGACAAACCTCAGTTTACTTGTAATTGGGTAGATCTAGGATGTGTTTAATACTTCAAGGAACAAGAGTTCAAGTCCAAGTATTGAAACTATGCAAATTTGTCCAAGATTCAAGTGAAGAAGTGCTGTTCTTTAAAGTTTGACAAATAGCTCGACAAATGTATCTATCGAGATTTAAAAGGTGAAGCTTGACAGATAAGCTAGACAGCTGTGTCTATCGAGAATTATGAAAGTTAGTTTTTCAAATCTGTTTTCACGCATATCCAAGCTATGTGTTTAGGTTTTATTTTCTCACAACCCTAGACATATATAAGGATTATTTTAAGGGCTATCTCACTTGATAAAACTTGATGCAAAGGTTTTATGCAAGCATATTATGACTAGAGACATATGCCCTAGTTCATTTTTCTCTTGAAGAAGTTGCTGCGTTTGTATGCCATAGGGTTTTGTGACCAAGGAGCTTCTTGATCTTAATCGTCTGGATGAATTAAAAAACTTTGCAGCCAACATCTTTCTCAAGTTAGTGTGTTAGTCACGTACTGGGATCTGTGCATCGATTGGTTAGTCACGTACTTGGAGCCGTGCATTAAAAGGAGAGATTGTCACTACATCACAAGTCCAATTATGTATTGGGGTAAAGATTCAACTGTAGGTTGGTATAAGATACTGAGATTCCTTTTACTTGTAACTGCTTGTTTTGATAATAGTGAATTCTCGGAAGTGGTGATCTTAAATTCATTCGGTGGAGTTTTGCCTCGGTGGTTTTCCCCATTCGTAAATAAATCACCCGTGTCAAATTTAATTTCCGCTGCATTTAGTTGTTTGGTGATTTGTTTGTGCTACCACGCGTATTGCATGTTAATTGACTAAATTAATTCACTTAGCTAATTAATTGGTTAATTCACTATAAGGGATTAATACATTCTTGGCCTATCAGTAAAGATTTTCATCTTTTTCAAAGAATTTTTCAACTAACGTATTTCCATAGCTAGGCCCTAAATTAGCCCTAGACCTATTAGTGTTATTGTTAATGTGGAACGGGGGCTCGAGTCATAAAGGGGTATAAAATGAGGTGTTTACAGTTGCTCTTCTTTTGATTCATGAGCTTTGCTAATGGTATCAAAGGAAAAAGAGACAAAACATTTTATTTCAACGTATGGCTCGGGCCCAACCCATTGACACGGTGCTCTTATGAGCTAAAAGGGTATATATATAGTTTCTCTTTATGGTTCTTTTTCTCATACTTTGGACTCATCTGGGTTTAGGGCAAGACAACCATCCTAATTAACTAATATATATTTTTGAAAATGTTTAACTTTTGGAAAATCTCGTAATATTGTGCCAACGTAAGTCTTGAGAGTTGAGACCTTAGAATACACATCACTAAGGGCATGTTTGGTAGAATGTAATAGGCATTATAATGTAAAAGTTATTCTTATGATTTAGCTATTCTATGGTTTGGTTATATTTTTAGGATAAAATTTGGCTACAAATTTGGTTGTAGCCTAAAGTTACAACTCCAACTTAAAAAATTAACATGAATATATATTTTGAAAATCTAACTGTTGAATTGCATGTTCTTAATGTTCTTAATACACGTAAAATTTCATGTCAATCGGATTTTATTTACTATTCGATCTATAAACTTAATTTCTATGCATAATTTTAGACTACAAAAAATTTAAAATTTAACATTTGAGTGATAACATAGCTATTGATCTTTAATATTTTGGAATTTTGCAAATATGGAGGATATAAGAAGAAAATGTAATCTAATGATGAAATTATCAAAATTCACGTCCAATAAAAAGGTATTAACTAAATTATAGTCTTAGGTTATAGCCAAGTTTTTTGCCAAATTTTGTCCCTGTTTTTATTACAAGGATTAATCATTCCTTATGAATAGTTATCTTTAAAAAATAGAATAATCTCATCTCTCTCAAAAATTTAAAAAATATTATTTTTTAGGAAATATAATTGTATGAGTAAGATGTTTCCTAAAATAAATCTTAAGTTTTATTTAATTTTTTATTTTGAGAATCATCTTAAGTTTTATTTTAATGTTATAACTCATAATCAAACTTATAGATACCAAACTTATGAATAAGTTTAGTTATTCTATTACAAAAAAATTTATTCTTCGAAATAAAGAATCGTATCCTCATTCAGTGTATCAAATATGCCCTAATTTAATACATATATTTTTAAGAATTAAGTACAAAAATTTAGTCCCTAACCTTTTCGCCTGTATGTCAATTTGAAATGTTAGGGACCAAATTGAAATATAGTGAAAATGTTAGGGACTAAATTTGTACTTTACCCTATTTTTCATTAAATTTAAAATTTCTTCTAAATATTAACTCTCCATTAAAATTATAACATATCATATTTCTTTAAATGCTAGAATATATAGTTCCATATATAACACGATCATAATAAATGCGTAGTCCATAGTGCTACAATCTATAGTTCTATATACAAATACAATCATAACAAATACCAATTAATAACTATCATAAGTATTAAATTTCATATTTAGAAAAATAAAAGGGAGAATAAATCATATAGGGTTATTTTTCCATGTAGTGTATCCAAGAGTTAGGTCTTTTTGGATATACACCACTGTCAGTTTCTTTAAAACCTTCTCCTCTTTTTCCGTGTGTGTGTGTTTGTTAAAATACTTAGTATTCTCAAAAGGAAAAACAGTAGGTTAATCTCACATTGGAAAATAAGTGTAAGTTAAAGAGGTTTAAAGCCTGTACTGTGTATCTAAGAGTTAGGTCCTTTTGGATATACATCATTGTCAGTTTCTTTAAGACCTTCTTCCCTCTCCCCGTGTGTGAGTGTGTTAAAATACTTAGTATTCTAAAAAGAAAAAAACAGTGGGTTAATCCTACATTGGAAAATGAGTGTGAGTTAAATAGGTTTAAAGTCTGTACTGTGTATCAAAGAGTTAGACCCTTTTAGATATACACCACTGTCAATTTCTTTAAGAACTTTTCCCCTCTCCCCATGTTTGTGTTAAAATACTTAGTATTCTAATATATGTATATATATATATATATATGTTAAGTGGTTGCCCAAAATTTTTATTATAATTTAAATATTAAGGAAATAAAATTATTGACGAATAGAAATAAATAATAAAATTTAAAAAATTCCTTAAAACCCTCTCTTAGGTGGAAGGTTAAGTGAAAGAATATCCAAAAAATAAGTACGTCCAAGTACACAAAGAATTTGACAACAAATTTCACATCTGTTGAGGTGACAATCTATAATTAGTGTGCCGTAAAATGATGATTATGGTAACTAGATAAGAATGATGTTAATTGATACAGAGTAAGACTAAGTACACAAAGACTTTGACAACAAATTTCACACTTGCTAAGGTGAAAATTTGTAAATGGTGTGCCATAAAATAATGATAGTGGTGGTCCAAATGAGAATGATGTCACTACCAATTATATTCAACCAACTTTTTTTTTTTGAGAAAAATATTTAATCAACTTTTTTTTTTGATAGAATATTTAATCAACTTAATAAGTTGTGAAAGGAGTTATGAAATTTGTTGTGTTTGTAGCATTTTTCATTAATACATTGACATAAATGCAAAGTTTTGATAAGATGAAAGACTAAATAAATAGATTTCTCTTTCCTTCTCAAGGAATGTGTCACTTGTCCAAACTTAGACCACCATGGCTACTGTTCTCAATATAGATAGATAAATAAATAAGGGCACATAATGGGAAAATATAATACTGGGTAATAACTTATTATTTTAGATTACTATTCATATATTTCTCAAAAAAAGAAAAAAGATTACCATTCATATGATTCTTAAATTTTAAAAAGTGAAAAAAGGCCTACTATTTAAATGACCACGTTAAAAGAAGAGGTAAATACACAAATTATCAATCTCATTTATTTAGTCAGATTTTGTAATTTGTACCCATTGGGAAAAAGACTCAATCCTTCGACTAATGTGAGCATGTCATGTTCTAAGTTTCTAACATAAAGAATAATTTTAAAAATGATAATAAGACAAAAAAGTTTATGGTAAAAGATAAGTTACATACATACGATAGATTTATTCAAAAACAGATTGAAAGATATGTATGATATATATGGAAAAAAATAAAAGATAAGTTACATACATATGATAGATTTATTCAAAAAAAAAAAAAAGAGAGAAAAGAATGAAAGATATGTATGATATATATGGAAAAAAATAAAAGATAAGTTACATACATATGATAGATTTATTCAAAAAAAGAATGAAAGATATTTATGATAGATATGGAAAAAAGAAAAAGAAAAGATAAGTTACATACATATAATAGATTTATTCAAAAAAAAGAATGAAAGATATGTATGATAGATATGGAAAAAATAAAAGATACTCCTAAGTTACATACATATGATAGATTTATTCAAAAAAAGAATGAAAGATATGTATGATACATATGGAAATTAAAAATAAAAGATAAGTTACATACATATGATAGATTTATTAAAAAAAAGAATGATAGATATGGAAAAAATAAAAGATAAGTTACATACATATGATAGATTTATTCAAAAATAGAATCAAAGATACTATGTATGATATATATGGAAAAAATAAAAGATAAGTACATACATAAGATAGATTTATTCAAAAAAAGAATGAAAGAAATGATATATATATGGAAAAGATAAGAAGATAAGTATGATGTATTATTTAAAAAATTAAAAGAAACTTGTTAAAATTCAACTCAACTTTCTTATAACGCTCTTTCTCAAAAAAAAAAAAAAACTTTCTTATAACGCTACATTTTTTAAATCCAAATCAAATTCATCTTTCTAGAAACAGAAAAAAAGAAAGAAAAGAAAATCGTCTTTCTCATTTTACTATAACCCAAAGATCGAGTTGGAGTAGTGGACCAATATTTTAACTAAAATAACTCCAAAAAACAACCAAAAAAAACACAAAAAAAAAAACACACACACATTCATATGAGTCCAAATCTTCTATCCCACTTTTCTTGTTCCACTCTATACTCTACCAATAAAAACTTACCACATATTCACCTGATTAATTAAATACTACCATTATTGACTTATTAATACTACCATTATTAATTAATGGTAGAATTTAATTTATCAAGTGAATATGTGGCAAGTTTTTATTGGTGGAGTATAGAGTGGAGCAGGAAAAGTGGGACAAAAGATTTGAACTCCACTCATATTGCCCCTATCCCTCCACTGATTTTTTTTTTTTTTAGTCATTCTATGGGCTCTTACATAATTTCACGCACTAAGTTTTTGCTAGAAACTCAAAATTTAAATATTAAGACAAATAAAGAAAAAAAAAGTTAAATTCTAAATATTTTTTTAAAAGCAATTAAGGCAATAAGGTGATATACAAGCACAATATAATTTGGTTACTAACATGATGCGAAAAATATAATTTGGTTACTAACAATATATATATATATATATATAGTTCAAAGTCTAACATGATCGAAAAATACCACCGTGCACCTTTAGTACGGTAACCACTTAACAAGTATAAGTGCTTGTAAGATATAGGGGGCAATGATCGGAGTTCAAGTCTCTAGGAGAGAGATTCACACACATATACACTTAGATTAGGTTAGAGTAGAAATTTTATCTTGTATAAAAAAAAAATGATGCGAAAAATGAAATATTCTATCTTTAAGAAATTGATTTGCATAACACTCGATCATTTATCTCTCACATCAAATATTATTTTCATTTACTTGAAGCACAATTTATTTGAATCATTTATGTCATTGAAATAAATAGCCTTAAAGACTTAAAAGTACAATATATTTAGGTTGCCTTCCTCATTTTTCTCTCTTTGTTATCATTGTCAAAATTCAATAATATATGGGTCATTATGGAGCTTGTGGATGAGTTTTCCATAATTCGCGTAGCAAACAAGATCATGGAGGATTACGCGGTACATATATATATATATATATATATATATATATATATATATATATATTGTTTTGTACCCATATATCTACTTAATCTTCATTAATCATTTATATAAAATAATTTATTTAATATATATTTTATAATAATAAATTAATGGTTAAAATTAGTTTATATATATATATATATATCCTAAAATGATCATCTTTATATATTAAGAGGATTCAGAAATTTTATCAAAAAAAAAAAAAAAAAAAAAAGGATTCAGAAAGTTAGTTATGACTTCAAAAATGTCAAAAATACCTCTAATCGAATTAGATAATTCTTATTCTTAAAAAATAAAAAATGGGTTTAAAATTGTAATTCAACAAAATTCAAAAAAAAAAAAAAATCTACTAGAGAAACTTTTTTCCTAAAAATTAGCACTCTCTATTTAAATATATCTCACACATGTTTGATACATTTGTTTTTCTTAAAACCTAGTACACTCTAAACTCAGTAGTTTACTCTATTTCAAATTCTAAATTTTAGTTTCTTAAAAATTTCTTTCTGTGTAACCTCACTAATAATAGATAAATTCAAAATGAAAAATTACATTAATCTGAAAATAAAAAAAGAGCCTCATCGCATGTGCGGAGCGCGTGTAATGAGGTTAATATATATTAAAATCGTATGTCTAAAAACATTAACACTATATTATCAAACTTAAAAAAAAAAAAAAAAAAAAAAAAAAAAAAAAAAAAAAAAAAAAAAAAAACCTTATGTCATAGTGGATTGGAGTGTAACAGTACAAGGGTATTTATTTAGATATTAACCTTGTACCGAGTAGGGTTATGTTACATAGACAATGATGTAACACTAATTTCTGATATCATAGACTAAAAAGCCACCCGGTCTTGTGGATGTAGGCACACTACCAATCCATGTGAGTTGTCTATGTTGATTTTCTCTTATCGTTCTTTAATCTCGCATAAACCTATTTTTCACATAAATTGTTATTAGAGCTTAGGTTGGCCATTCCAATGGAGATACACGCTTCTATTGTTAAGGCATCCGTATGTAGTTAAGTTCAATGGAATTGGTAACTTAGGGTTATGGTAAAGAAGGGAGAAAGATTTGTTGGTACAACATTGTTTCATGAAGGCTTTGTTCAGGATATCGAGCAAACCAGAGAAAATAACCGACAATGAGTGGGAAAAACTTGAAATGAAGGCTGTTAGTACAATTTGGATATGTCTAACTAACAAGGTTATCTACTATGTCATGTACGAGGAATCAACCATAAGGACATGCTTAATATTATTGGAGAGTCAATGCATGTCCAAGTCCATCATGAATAAATTGGATGTCCGAGCTTAAGATGGTCAAGGGTGCGGATCTAGCTCTGACATCAATACGCTGAACTAGTTCATTAGTTATCTGTTATGAATTGATATCAAATTTGATGATGAAGATAAAGCATTGATGCTTTTGACCCACCTTTCTGTTTCCTATAGACACTTGGTTAAATACTGCATTGGGGAAATGAGACCTGGGAAGAAAATAGTTGTACTAGGGAACATAATAGATCTAATTCAACAAAAGGTTGTGCAATAAAACAAATGCTAGAAGTGGCATATTAAGCAGGTCTGTCCATATTGGAAAAGGGGGAAAAGAAAGATAAGAAGGAAGGGCCCTCAAAATCCTTCAATGTAGTGGAAGCAAACTCAGACTTTGACAGTGATTTGTTTTTAGTTTCATTAAGTTCTGATCAATTATTGGATTCTAAATTCAATATATTTGTTTATTCCACGTAACTGCCCAGACTAGTTTGACACTTACAAGTCAGCTAATTGTGTTTTTTTTTTTTTTTTTTTTTGCTGAATGTAAAAGGGGGTCGTCGGTATGGGCTCATTGACCCTACGCCACGTGACGGTAATGGGTAATACCACGTGTACCACACGGGCCTTGTTGGGGCTATCACTCGAACCGCTCCTCTCTGAGTGCAGAATGAGAACTTCTACCATCAAGCCACACCCCCGTGTGGTGTCCCCTAATTGTGGTTATGTTCTAATGGGTAATGATGCTTCATAAAAAATCATTAGAATAAGAACAGTTAAAATTAAGATGTTTAATAATTTGGTGAGAACATTAAGAGAGGTAAGACATGTTTCATATGTATATGTCTGAGAGTGGGATAATGAAGAAAGAAAAGGGTGCTATGGTTGTAATAAGGGGTCAAAAAGTAGGTGGGAATATTTAAATTGTTCAGCAGTAACATCGTAGGTAGAGTTGCCATCGTAACAAAGTCTGAGCATGATGATTCACTTTTATAACACATGCGAATTTGTTAGCTAGATTTAAGTAATGTAAATTGGATTTTTTGCAAATATTGTATTATGAAAAGCAATGTATAGTGCAATTTAAAATTGTCGCACATAAGACCCAAGGCATATTGATTATGTGCATTCTGATAGATGACATTCTCCCACCTATTAGTTGAAGCTTTAGGCAAAGCAATGAGAATTCATATAAGGAGTTGAATATTTGTCAAGGTTGAGATTGTTGGAGTTTGCTCAGATTTATTTCTAGGCTATTGACCAAAGGGCCTTTTTATGGGCATAGAGGAGCTGAGCAAAGCACAATGAGTGGAAATGGAGTGGGTAGGGTTATGCTATATAAACACTGATGCAATTAACTTTAATTTCTCATATAATGGATTAATAGATTCTCACCCTTATGGACAAAGACAAAGTGCTGAGTTACATAAATTTTGTGTTGATCTAGATCTCTCTCTCTCTCTCTCTCTCTCTCTCTCTCTCTTTTTGAAGATAATTTGGTAGTTATAATATATTTGAATCTTAGATGTCTCAATTGTTCTTATTTCTCTTCTTTCTTTTTATTTTTTTTATTTTTTTTATCCTTCCTTTTTATTTATTTATTTTTTTATGAATCTTCTTTCTTTTTTAATCATGGGTAAACCATTTTTTTACAACAGATTATATGGTGTTAGTATATAACTTAGTCTATTAGGCTTAGCCGAGTATACTGTACTTGTAATATATTTATATTACTTGTACTTCACACATATTTAGTTTATATAAGGCTTTTTATTATATTGTGTTATACAAATAGAATATACATCAATATACAGATTATTCAGTATTTCTCTCTATCACTTTATATTCTTAACATGTGAAATTATATATAAAGTACAAATGGTCCTTATGCTTTGCTGATACCGTGAATGTAGACGATATTAGTGCTACTTATATATCAAGATTCTTTTGCACCAATTTAAAAAGGAAACATATGAAAATTTGAGGCCCCATAAATTCTTTAATTGCCTGGCTAGTGAGCTGTATTGTCATTGCCAGAAATGTGTTTGGCTATTCAAAAGGAAAGTACAGTCGTATGAATGGCAATTCTCATGGATTCATATCATAAATATCAGTTCAGACCTCTTCATTTTTTAAATCCCAGAATAATGACTGCTATGTCTGGCATTATATCCCCTTACCATTTCCTTTTGATTCTCTTGGTCGCCGCCCACAGCAATTGTTGTGGTGCTACAGACAAAGAGAAAGATGTTTACATTGTGTACATGGGTTCACTACCAGAAGGTCAATATTCTCCTACATCTCACCATCTCAGCCTTCTTGAAGAAATTCTTGGGGAAAGGTAACAGTTCATAGAGTTTTACCTTTTATCTATAACATTAATACTGCACCTTTTAGGATGGTAAATTACCACATAGTTTTGTATAATTGCCAATCCATAATTCTATTACGTATGCAAATGCAATGATTTGGTGCTATGGGACTAGCATCCTTACATCAACTATGCTCTCAAATCTTACTGTTAAGACTTCTACATATATAGGTCTTATCTCTTTTTATTTGAAAAGAAGAAATAGCAAAAAAGAGGAAGAAAGATTTAAGTTTTTGACCATTTCTTCAATTCTATCCTCGCAGTGCCGCCACTGAGTCCATAGTTAGAAGCTATACTAGGAGTTTCAATGCATTTGCAGCCAGACTCAGTAATGAAGAGCAACAAAGAATTGCTAGTAAATGATTTATTATTTATTTTGTTCTCTCTCTCTCTCTCTCTCTCCCCCCCCCCCCCCCCCCCCCTCTTAATTGTGTGTTTGAATTTCTTTGAATAATAACACCAATCATTCTAGTGTTTAACGTAGTGTTATTGGAATAACTTATTTCTTAGTATACTGACAATAATGTGCAGGCAAGAAGGAAGTGCTATCTGTCTTTCCAAGTAGAACTCTCCAACTTCAAACAACAAGATCATGGGAATTCATCGGTTTAATCGAAACTGCAAAACGAAATCCTACTGTCGAGAGTGATGTAATAATTGGTGTTCTAGATACTGGAATTTGGCCTGAGTCTGAAAGTTTCAGCGATAAAGGTTATGGTCCACCACCTAAGAAATGGAAGGGCGCTTGTAAAGGTGGCAGCAACTTTACTTGCAACAAGTAATTTCCTTTCTCCCAGTATAATATTATGATTTTTCTTTTGAATAATTTTCCTAGCCTACACCATGAAAAAGATGAAAATCATTGTAGGATTTTTGGGTTTCTATGACTCTAGGAAATTTTTCTAGGTTAGTTATTAAGAAACTTAAATTATACAAAATTGAATAGAAAGAGAACTTGAATATATCCCTATCACCCGCCCCAAAAAAAAAAAACATGCAACTATATATAATTTTACAATTTCCTTCAACTAACAAAATGAAAGGGCAAAAATGGATTGATAAGAGATAAAATGAGAACAAAGAATGCTAAGATGAGAGTAATAAAGTGAGATAGTTTGAAGTGATAATAAAAAAGAGAAAAATAAATAGAGAGAAGGCAATGAATGACACTTGTTGTGACTGCGAGCCGAGCTGTTGAGAAGAGTAGAATTGTTGCGTTTGCAAAGTCAAGGAGAGTAGAGCAATTAATTACTAGTTTTTTAATAGCTCGTTTGGGAGAAGGGAAAATAATGGAATTGAAAAAAAAAAATTTAGGATATCCTTTCATTCCCTTGAGAGTTTTTGTGGAGGGAAAAAAAAATTCATTCCCTTGTTTGAAAGTTTAACTGGGAGGGAATGAAATTGATAGGAGGGAATACTTATTCTTCTCTATTATCTCAAAACCTAAAATTTTCATTCTCCCCAAAATTGGGAGGAATTGGAGAGAATATAATTAGATTTAATGATTTTTTTTACAAAAACTTCTAAAATATTCTTATATAGTTAGCCCTTTATTTTAAAATAAGGGTCAAATAATTATATTGTCATAAAATGATTCATTCATTTCCCTCTATGTTACTCTCAAATAATGATACATTCCTTTCCATTTCTTTGTGTTAAAATATCCAAACAAGATTACTTAATTTCATTCCATTTCTTTATGAACTTCCAAATGAAGGTAAAGGAAAAATTCCTAAAATTGAAGTCAATGATTATTTTTATGAAATGAGTTGAATGAGTTACAAATCTAAATTATTAAGGGTTTTTATTTATTTATTTTTGTCTTTGAATGAGATTTTTGTTGAGTATTTTGTTTATTTGTTGCTGTTTGGGCTATTTTTTGCTCTTACTTAAGCTAATTTTTATTTTTATTTAAAAGGTTAAAGATTATGTTTGGGAGAAATTATTTTTCTGAGAAATACAATCTCTACAATATTTTCACAATAAATCTTAGATGACAAGTTGTAATTGATATATATATATATATATATATATATTTATATTTATTTATTTATTTATTTGCTGTAATTCTGAAACGGTCTAAAACAGTATGCCGAAATAAGTTGGTACCAAAATATTCAATTCCAATAGACAAACCAAAATGAGTCCCGAAACAATATTCATAACTTTGATTTCTACTAGTTAAAATTTAAAGAAGATAAGCAATGTAGAGAAAATGTAAAGAAATGCAAAGGCAAAAGTAAAAAGAAGACAAGGAACACTTGGGTTACATTTTTTGGCCGGACCGCCTATATCCAGAGAATTGTTGGGAATACACACAAATTTCTAGATAACAAACTCACACACACGCACACACACATCAAGACAATCACACAATATAAGAAATTACGTAGTTCGACAATTCGCCCACGTCAATGGAGTCGTACTGATTTAGGTATTTTCAAGGAAATCATACAAAATTCAGCAATACGCTTTTTCTTTCTAAAACAACACAACCAAACCCTCATCATAAAAAACAATATTTATATCCCACATAGCTGATCTCCACATAATGGACTTAGCCTAAAAAAATCTCCCATTAAAAATCGTATTACTTCTATATTAGGTTGGGTCATTAATCCGAATTAAACATAAACTATGCTCCACATAGTCTAATAGAGATGAAGTCCTAAATGGCTACATCTTTGATATTAGAATTGTGTGAAATAGAAAAACCCCTAGTATGGTGTGTGTGTGTATAAATATATATATATATATAGGGTTTGTTTAAGTGTAGATGAGTTTTACACTAAATTGGGCCACTTATAACAATACAAAAAATAAACATAAACCCAGTATTAACATGATCTTTGACACTACTTATACTAAAAATACTAAAATAATGAACATTGTGAAATGTACAATCTGCAGTAAGATTATTGGAGCTCGAGCTTACTCCTCGGATGAAAATAGTTCCGTAAGGGATGAGGAAGGTCATGGTAGCCATACTGCCTCAACAGCAGCTGGTAGCAAAGTACCAGATGCAAGTTTTTATGGAGTGGCAAAGGGCATTGCGCGAGGAGGGGTTCCGTCCGCAAGGATTGCCGCATACAAAGTCTGTGATTCTAATGGGTGTGCAGGCGAAGACGTCCTTGCTGCCTTTGATGATGCTATTGCAGATGGGGTTGACCTCATTTCCATTTCACTAGGTGGAGAACCAATAGCTGTTGAATCTGATGTTATTTCTATTGGTTCTTTTCATGCAATGGAGAAAGGTATACTCACCGTTCATTCAGCTGGAAACGAAGGTCCTTCTGTATCATCAGTATCAAGTGTTGCACCATGGTTGTTCTCCGTAGCAGCCAGCAGCACAGATCGTAAAATTATTACTAAGGTTGTTCTTGCAAATGGAAAGACACTCACTGTAGGTATCTTCATCTTTCGCATTTAATTTAATTTTATCCTCATAATTCCCTTAAAATGTTTTCTTTGCTTTCTTTGCTTGATGACAAGTATCTTCATCTATAACCGTTTTCTCTTTACTTTGTTCTTTCCAGTCACTGACACTGCTGTGGCTCAATGATACCTTTAATTATAGGACATCAACCTATGCAGTTCTAGGACTTCCTTAGAATGATTGTGTTCCTTACCTCTGTTTGAATAATTTTGAGTTAGCTCTAAAAGCCTTTGAGAGCTCGAAATGTGTGAAAACACAAGAGCTTATTTAGACTCCCAAAACAAATTACGGCTTGATTGATTTTACATTAACTTAATATTAAGTGCGAAATAGTGTAAATGCAAGCAAACAAGCAAGAGAGCTACTCTAATTCATATTTAAAGCAACACAATAGTAAAATGAAATAAACAAGAGTAGGGAAGAGAGATGTAAACACAGATAACACCGAGACGTGTTATCGAAGAGGAAACCGAAGAACTCGACGAAAAACCTCTCCGTCGCCCTCCAAGCGGTAATCGATCAACTAGACAATCAGTTAGGATACATGGGTAAGCAAGAGACCCTCCAAGCCTAATCTACCCTCTATACCTAAGCCCTCCAAGCTCCTACTCCAACAAGACTTCTCGGAACCGTGTCTTGTCTAGCTCTTCGGATCCCGCAACAAGCTCCATGTTGCATCTGTCATCCTTGGCTTCTTCCAATGTTTCCCAACAGCACCAAAACCTCACTAGACACTCTCAAAAGGTGTGGTAAGTGTTTGAGCTATTAACCTCTCAATGGTATGGAAATGGAGAGGTAGGAGATGAGGAAATTTCACAAACAGATGTGTAGAAAATTGTTGGATTAACAATTTCTAACTCTCAAGTGTTTTTGGCTAGGGTTTTCTCTCAGAAGCTCTCTATTACATTTGTGGGTAATGTGGGTATAAATAGTGTAGGCACAGAAAGTGTGTATCAGACTAGACAGGCTGACAGAATAGAATGTCTCGCGGGTGTCTCGCGAGAAGGCCTTATCCGCGAGACACAGTTGTCTCCATCTGGCCTGACTCTTCGCATTCCAGTCATGTGCAAGGCACATGCTTCCTTTTGCGGGATGCTTAGTCGCGATATACCCGCAAAAACTCTTCAGTCTTCAATAGCTTGAGTTTTCACACTCTCTCTCACTATCACACAACCCTTACAATAAATTCCCACAACAAATACAAGGTACAAAAGATTGAATAAAATTACAATTAAATTTGGCACGGAATAAAAGCCAACAAAATACAAATTTATAAATCACAACTTTACAGCCTCTATGAAATGTTTAATCTTTTATAAATACATTTAATTTGCCAGACAATCATTAAAAAAAAAAAAACACAAACAAACAAAAAAAGATACCAGACTATTCAGCGTGAAGCCGTGTCCTAAAAATCCTCATGGTTGATCATCTTCTTCAAATTTGAAATTTGTTAACCACTAAATTTCTTACATAGAAACTAGATGAATTTGACCTTTTTTTAAAATACTCTCTCTCTCTCTCTCTCTCTCTCTCTTTCTCTCTCTCTCTCTCTTTCTCTCTATATATATATATATATATATATATATATTTCTTTTCATTCTAGTGTATTTGTGTCACAGTTTCATTTTTTGTTATCAGGGAAATGCAGTAAATTCTTTCACACTGAATGGAACTAAATTCCCTTTGGTATATGGGAAAGCTGCTTCAAGAAGTTGTTCTGATATTTTAGCTTGGTAATTTTTGCTCTTTTGCTTATTGCTAACTCCAAATTTTCTTAATAAAGCTAAGAACTTTGCTTGTCATTTTCAATATTAGGCATTGCATAGAAGGTTGTTTGGATAGCAGATTGGTGGAAGGAAAAATTGTCGTATGTAATGATCCAAATGGAATTGAAGAAACTTCTAGAGTTGGCGCCCTTGGGACAATCATTTTAGGTGATGATCAAAAAGATGTTTCTTTTGTATTACCGTTACCTGCATCTATTTTGGCAACTGACCAATACAGTGTGCTTCAGTCTTTCTTGAACTCTACAAAGTAAGGATTCTAATAGTTATTTCCTCTTTGATCTTGCAATGTTTTATTTTTGCAGATCATTTAGATCTAAAATTGACATTTTACTTGAATTCATGAGAATTTTAATATGCTGATTAATGGCATATAAGATTGGCAAAAAAAAAAAAAAGGCTACATGATTCCTCAATTAACTTTTCGTGGTCATGTTTTTTTCAGAAACCCACAAGGAAGTATACTAAAAAGTGAAACCACTAAAGATACACATGCTCCTGTAGTTGCTTCCTTCTCTTCACGCGGGCCAAACAGCATTTTAGAAGATATTTTGAAGGTTATGCATCAATCATCTGCATATCTCCATTTCTTTCTCTAGTTGTGCCTTTGTTACATTTGGATTCTCTAATACATATATTTCATAAACACTACAGCCAGATATAAGTGCTCCAGGAATAGAAATTTTGGCAGCATTTTCCCCTGTTGGTTCACTTTCTTCATTCAATGAGGATAAGAGGCATGCAAAATACAGTATATTATCCGGAACCTCCATGGCTTGTCCACATGTAACCGGTGCAGCTGCCTATATTAAGACATTTCACCCTGATTGGTCTCCATCCGCCATCAAATCTGCCCTGATGACCACTGGTATATCTCACTTGCCACATTTTCTGCTCAATCATTTCTTTGCCAAATTTATGACCATAACTTATTGGGCGCTATATGTTCTTGTTCTTTTAGCTTGGCCAATGAATGCCACTATACAAGGTCAATATGAAGATGGTGAATTTGCTTTTGGGGCTGGCCATATCAATCCAGTGAAAGCAAAAGCTCCTGGTCTAGTTTATGAAGCATCTAAAGATGACTACCTAAAAATGCTTTGCAGTATCAACATTACCACTTTTGGTACATGTCCAAAGCATGTTACAGGATCTCCAAAGGATTTGAATTACCCTTCAATACAAGCTCAAGTGAATGCAGTAAAAAAATTTACAGTTGAGTTTCCCAGAACAGTAACGAATGTTGGCCCTGGTAATTCAACGTATGTGGCTAAAGTAGACGTTGCAGATTCTGATATCAAAGTTAGCGTGAAACCTGGTACACTCTCCTTCAAGTCTTCGGGTGAAAAGAAGTCTTTCATTGTGACTGTGTCTGGGAAAGGATTAAAAGTTACTAGCAGGTTATCTGCATCACTTGTGTGGTCGGATGGCATTCATAACGTGAGAAGTCCAATTGTTGTGTACACAAATTCACTCTAGAAAGTTCTATGTCATTGCACTTTGATTTCCTTAAATAACACAAAAAATGTATTGTACCATTGAAAACTATGAACCTTTTATAGTAGAAGAATTTAAAATTATTTATTACTGGTCATTAATTTGTGCAATTCTAATGAGAAATGTATTATTCTGTGCTCTAGCTAGATGTCTGTGATGCACTAAACGAGGCACCATTTATGTTGATTTTATATATAGCAACCCTGGATTGCTTTTGCAACTGGCTCGGTAACATGTCCCCTAGCCTCGATCCCTTAAGCTCTCAGTTGGGGGAATTTTTGTAGACCACACGTTTCTTAGGTCTGTACACTCCATTAAGCATTCTAAGTTGTCTCCTCTGCCATCTCGTATATGTCATACCTCAGTTTCATAGGTTGATGTGCATCTCCATTGGATTGAATTATGGACGATAGACGTTCTAACAAGCTAAGCTCCTAAAAGTGGGTCTCAGGTTTCGTGTATATAGATGGGTGTGAACCCACAGGAAACCTTAGTGGAAAACTTTGTTACACAAATAAGACAAGCAAGTAAACATGCATAAACAAGACAAATAAGCAAACAATGGTGCAACCAACGTATTGAAATCATACATGATGACATACAACAAGAAAAGCCACTAGCACATATATAGGAGGCACACCATGTTATCACCACATACAAGGACAAAGAATAAACACGTCATAATGCACATTAAATGCTAACATGAGAAATCCTAACATTTAAAGCTAATCAAGAGAGAGAGAGGCAAGGTATAAGCATGTCAACATCATCATCATATGATCTCAAACAAGGGGTTGCACCCATATAAGCAACATAGAAAATGATGCAACCAAACATAGACAAGAAAAGCACAAAGGCGCAAAAAAACATGCTAAGGAAAACACAAAGGGTGCAACCAAACATATACTAAATGGGAGAAAATAGCATAGGAAGTACGTTCGAAAATGAAAAAGGTTAGATCTAAGCATGTAAGCACGGATCTAAGCATAAAGCATCCAAACATGGTATTACATAAAAGGAAAGGCCAAAATGGCCAAATACCACCAATTTTTGAAATATTTTGTAAAAAAACATTGTTTCGAAATTATATAGGGAAATATCACTTTTTATGGTACTTGAGTTCCTAGAAGTTTTGCCATCGTGGCACTGCTGAGGTGGAAATTGGGCAATTAAAAAAAATTATGTGGTACTCGAGCATGATAAACTCGAGTACCATGCAACACAATACTCGAGTATTCCAGGCTCGAGTACCATTAAATAATAAAATGCTGTTTTTTTTTTTTTTTTTTTTTTTTTTTTTGGGATTATGCACAAATAAACATAAACATAAAATGGTGCTTATTTTAATTATATAGTACTCGAGCTCACCAAGCTCGAGTACCTAGTAATTTTTTTTGGGGATTATCGACAAATAAACATAAACATAAAAATAAGTAGTTTTTTTTACGTTTTTATTTATTTACATAGAAGCATTGTAAAATATAGAGATTTTAATTTCAAAATATGAATTTAATTTCTACATTAAGTAGAACTGTTCACTGTTTTTCCATAAAAATTGTTCACTGTTTTTTACATAAACTATTTCTAGCATTCTGCATAAAATTATTTTTTGTTCAGTATTATTTAAAAAATTGTTCACTCTCATTTCTGCGTAAATTATTTTCACTAGGTGTTTTATGAAACAGTGAACGATTTTTTAAATAGTGAACAGAAAATAATTTACGCAGAAATGAGAGTGAACAAATTTTTAAATAATAATGAACAAAAAATAATTTTATGCAGAATGCTAAAAATAGTTTATGCAAAAAAAAGTGAAATTTTTTTATGGGAAAACAGTGAACAGTTCTACTTAATGCAAGAAACAGATTTTATGAATGCAGTAAACAGATTCGAATATACAATAAACATGATGGGCAGAGTGCAAATTTTATTAATGTAGAAACATATTTTATCAATGCAGAAAAATAGATTCGATTATTGTGAAATTCAAACATGAAAAAACATTCAGATTTGGCGTTTAGATTTAGAAAAAACGATTTCACTAGGTGTTTTGTGAGAAAATAGTGAACGATTTTTTAAATAGTGAACAGAAAATAATTTACGCAGAAAAAAGAGTAAACAATTTTTTAAATAATATTGAACAGAAAATAATTTTATGCAAAATGCTAGAAATAGTTTATGCAGAAAACAGTGAACAATTTTTGTGAGAAAACGGTAAACAGTTTTACTTAATGTAGAAATTAAATTCATATTTTGAAATTAAAATCTCTATATTTTACAATGCTTCTATTTAAATAAATAAAAACGTAAAAAAGCTACTTATTTTTATGTTTATGTTTATTTGTCGATAATCCCAAAAAAAATAAAATTTACTAGGTACTCGAGTTTGGTGAGCTCGAGTACTATATAAATAAAATAACCACCATTTTATGTTTATGTTTATTTGTGGATAATTCCAAAAAAAAAAAAAAATTTACAAGGTACTCGAGTTTGGTGAGCTCGAGTACCTTAGAAAAAAAAAAAAAAAAACAGTATTTTATTATTTAATGGTACTCGAGCCTGGTATACTCGAGTATTGTGTTGCATGGTACTCGAGTTTACCATGCTCGAGTACCTCATAATTTTTTTTAATTGCCCAATTTCCACCTCAGCAGTGCCACGGTGGCAAAACTTCTAGGAACTCAAGTTTAAGAAACTCGAGTACCACAAAAAGTGATATTTCCCTATATAGTTCCGAAACAGTGTTTTTTTACAAAATATTTCAAAAATTGGTAGTATTTGGCCATTTTAGCCTAAAAGGAAATGCATAAAAACACTAAATATACATAAAAAGGAAATAAAGACTCTAGATCCAAACTCTTTATTGAATGCGGGTGTTTGGATGTAAATTTTGACTAGAAAATCAAGATCTACACCCTACCCATAACACAAAACACAAGATGTAGTATGACATCAAGGCAAAAGGCATGTAAGCATAGCATCAAAACATACAAATATGGCATAAAGAGCAGAAACAATGAAATTTAGACATATTCTAGTTAAGAAGGCTAGGGTAACATCATCAAAGCAATAAAAACATGCTACATAATTTAAACAAAGCAATAAAGCATGCTAGGAAATTAAATCAAAGCATTAAAAAGGGTGTAGATAGTAGCTAAAAAGCTACATCTACACCCTCCAAACCTCAAAACCTAGGAAGAAGGACCAAGGAGGAGAAAATGGAAGCAAAAACACTACATTCTGATGTATGGAGGAAGAGAGAATCAAAGATTTTTGGTGAGTGTTTTGGGATAGAGTTGTAGAGAAAAGAGAGGGAAAAATGCCCAGAAAAAGCTTCAAAGACCCCAAAATTTGTTCCTATTGAAATCTAGAGAGGAGGGGATATTTATAAATTTTTTTGAGACTGTTCAGTTCTAGGCGCACATAGTGCGCGCTTGGAATTCACGGGCGTGTGTGCGCATGTCTTCCTGGGCCACACATAGCGTACATCACTGGTTTGCTTGCTTTTCTAGTTTTAAACAATGGACATTTGTTTTAAGGCCTTACCGAACTTCGATTGACTTGATTCCATTAATATTAGAAAGATACAGATGTCTGGGAAAGGATTAAAAGTTATTAGCAGGTTATCTGCATTGCTTGTATGGTCAGATGGCACTCATAACGTGAGAAGTCCAATTAACGTGAAAGTTCAATGTCATGGCACTTTCATTTCCATAAATAACACAAAAAAGTATTGTACCTATGAAATTATGAACTTTCTAGTGGAAAATTTTAAAATTATTTATGACCAGTCGTTAATTTGTGCAATGCTAATGAGAAATATATTATTCTGTGCTCTAGGTAGACCACAACAGTATTGTCCAATAGTCCATCCATTCAATGAAATTATGCCCTTTATGATTTATCTCCTCTAGCCACACTATAGTAATTTCTATTTGGCCAATGTGCTTTGTGAGCAAGTGAGCTGCCTTATTTGATTTGCAGTACAGATGTGTAATCTTTTGTTTGTCGAAGAGCACCCTGTAAAATGTGCCCCCACCAGTGACTTATCCCTCCATCTCTCAGTGCAGTCACTACATTGCGGCAATCTAGCTCCCTATAGTTCAATGCTGGATGTCTGTGATGCATTAAACGAGGCGCTATTTGTGTTGGTTTTATGAGAAAGTATACCATGTATCGGTAATATCAAATTAGCATTTGTTTTGGTATTTCCTACCCAATAAATGAGTGACATCTGTTTCAAAAAACCACATTAGATTACTCTAATAAATGATTAATTTATCTTCCCAATAATATAGAAGATTGTGATTAATTTATTGAAGTAGTTTGATGTGATTTTTTGAAATAGGTGTCACTCAT
Organism: Quercus tomentella; assembly: GCA_028535165.1. NCBI lineage: Eukaryota > Viridiplantae > Streptophyta > Magnoliopsida > Fagales > Fagaceae > Quercus > Quercus tomentella. The sequence goes on from JAPQVY010000156.1 coordinate 45,709,144, forward strand.
TTATTGGGTAGAAAATACCAAAACAGATGCTGAGTTGGTATTATTGAAACATGATATACTTTCTTTCGTTTTATAGCAACCTTGGATTACTTTTGCAACTAGCTCGGTAACATTAACATCTCCCCTATCCCTGATCCCTTAAGCTCCCAGTTGGAGGCATTATTGTGTAAATGTTTTCTTTATGTTATTATATTATAAACAAGGCGTAAGTGCACTTTTAGTTCTTACATTTTGACTCTTTTTTTTTTTTTCATTTTGGTCCCTACATTTTAATTTTACTACTTTTAGTCCCTAAACCAATTAACGTGTGTTATTTTCGTCTTTTCCGTCAGTCAACTGACGGAAATAGTTGAAGTGGCTGCCGGAGGAATTAAAATATTATAAAAAATGCCACATCACCCATGACACATCAGCATATAGATTTAAAAATTAATTTATTAATTTAAACTAAATAATACATATAAAAACATAATTAAAAACTAAAATTCACATGAATTAAGATTGTTCTTCATGTTCTTCATACTGTTCTTCATTTTACAACTTGTTCTTCATATTCTTCCCAAATCAAACCCAACAACCAAGAACTCAAACCCATCACAAGAACACAAACCCATCAACCCAAGAACTCAAACCCAGATCACTAGGACATAAATGAAAACAAGAAGAAAAAACCCAAATTCAACACCTCAGAGATCATCAAACCCAGTACCATTAGATCTACCACAAATCAAGATCATCGAATTCTTCATGTTCTTCCCCAAATTCTAACACAATCAACATCGAATTCTCAACAAATCAAACCCATAAACCCAGTTAACAAACCATCCTAGATTAAATTCAGATCAAGTAACCAATCACAACAAACCCAGATCAACATAATCAAACCCAAACCAACACAATCAAACCCAGATCCCACCACCAATGACCGACACAATCAAGCCACCACCACCCTGCCGATCAAAAACATTTCTTCATAACATGAACTTCAGCTCAAACACCCACAAAAATTCCAGAACATGACCACCACTGCCACCAAAAAAGTCACCAAACCCACCGATCAGTCAACAAACCCATGCCAAGACGGTGGTCGAGATCGGTGAGCTCCATTGTGGCCAAGACCGGGACGAAGGCCTAGACCAGCGAGCTCCATTGTGGCCGAGACGGAGGCCGAGACCGGGACGGAGGTTGAGATCGGGTTCCATTCTCTCTAAACCACCGCCGGCCCCCTTCCTCTAGATCTGCTCCAAACTGCCGGCCTCATCTCATTCTCTCCCTCTCTCTCTCTTAACTCTTTTTTTTTGGTAGAGCTCTCTCTAAAATCATATTATGGTTTAAAAAGGTTTGATAAAAAAAAAAAAAAAAAAATTGTTTGATGCTTTTGACTAACTCACTTAAAGAAAAGTAAATACACTTAAAACTAAAATGATCTAATGATAAATTTTTGTTTGGGTTGGTTGAGATGAGAGAATAGTGTGTGGCCGTGTAGTTTGAGTTTGAGATGAGAGAATAGAGTTTGAGTTTGAGATGAAAAAAAGAAAAAGTGTGTGGCCGGTTTGAGAATAGTGTTCAGGTTTGGATCTTATGTTAATTTTTTGGATTTAAAAATTTTTGGGTTGGTGTTCTTGTAAGAAACTTTTAGATCTTAATTCATGTGAATTTTAGTTTTTAATTTTGTTTTTATTTTTATTATTTAGTTAAAATTAATAAATTAATTTTTTTAAATTTATATGCTGATGTGTCATGGATGATGTGGCATTTTTATAATATTTTAATTCCTCCGGCAGCCACCTCAGCTATTTCCGTCGCTTGACTGACGAAAAGGACGAAAATAACACGCGTTAATTGGTTTAGGGACTAAAAGTGGTAAAATTAAAATGTAGAGACCAAAATGGAAAAAAGTCAAAATGTAGAGACTAAAAGTGCATTTATGCCTATAAACAATCATAACATAATTTCTAGGATCTTGAATTTTCATGATATCGCAACTACAAAAATTAATTATTAAGTTTACCTTGATCCATTGTTGAAATTTTCTTAAGATCAAGTCTTAGTATAAAAAGCACTTAATTCTTATAGAATTGGTTTCTCTCTTTTGACTCTTTTTTCTCTTTAACTATTCAGTGTATGTGATAGGGCAGTTAAATGTCTCTTTTATAGGCAGAGAGAGGACCAAATTGCTTGTATCTATAACCTCCACTTGCCCATCAAAGTTGGAGATACTTAGGAAACCTTGCTTCTCCATTAACTAATGCTTTAAGGACATGTAATTGTAAACACAAAATCTCAAGTTTGGAAATCAAACAATTGGCAATGTTTCACAAGTGTAAATTTGTATTTATGAATTTGTAGGTACAATTCTCTATGTTTAGATTCTAATACAATTGAATAATCCTCTAATTCGATCTCCTTAGAAAAGTCTTCAATTCAAGTGTTGCGTCGATGTAGTCTTGACTCGAACACAAGATGTCCTCCACTTGGATTGGAAAGTGGATTGAAAGATCTTTGGAATGAAATTGCGATGAATCTCTAGATGTGTGCTTGTTAGGGATTTCTTGTTCTTCACATTCTTCATGGGTTCTTCGAATTTTATTGATCTTCGAAGATTTGTGGTGGAAATTCTTCTGGACTTTAGAACTTGAATCCAATGAAAATTTGATGGATCAAAGTCTTTGAAGTTTTTGGAGGCTTCGAATCTTGATTCCAGTAGAATTTTGAGACTTGGAAGAATGATTTGGATGAATGTTCTTCATCTTCGAAGATTTGTAGTGAAAGTTCTTCGGGCTTTGGAGGCTTGGATCCGTAGAGCTTCACTAATTTGTAGTCTCTTAGTTTTTATGGAGGTTTTGAGCTTGATCCCAATGAGTTTTGAGATCTAGAGGGATGGCTTGAATGCTTTTGCTTCACTAATTTGTAGTCTCTTAGTGTTTATGGAGGCTTTTGAGCATGATTCCAATGAGTTTTGAGATCTAGAGGGATGGCTTGAATGCTTTTGCTTCACTAATTTGTAGTCTCTTAGTGTTTATGGAGGCTTTTGAGCATGATTCCAATGAGTTTTGAGATCTAGAGGGATGACTGAATGCTTTTGCTTCGAATGTTCTTTGTATTCAAAGGTTGAAGTTATTGATGTTCTTGGAGGTTTTGGAGCTTGATTCTAACAGAGTTTTAAGACTTCTGAATCTTTCTGAATCCCTTCATAAGACCGAGAAGTGTCTCTATTTATAGGAGTCTTAGGGAGGTGTGATCACACATGATTGGCTATAAGCAATGACACATGTAATAATTTAAATGGAGGAGCTTTATGTCTTGTTTTCCAAGGACACATGGCATCATTTGATTAGCTAAAATGTTCTAATTTAAAATTACATATGGCAGTATTTAATTTGACTGCTTACGTCATTTAAAATTAAAATATCAACACGTGTTGACGTGTGATTGGCCTTTAAGTAGTCTTTGCAATTTTTATTTAGAAACACTTGGAATATTTCTGTTGGTCTCTAAATAATGTTAGTGGGACCTACTAAATAGCATGTGGCGCTTTGTGATTGGTTGCAAAATTTCCATTTCTACAAATTAATGCCCCCTCGAGACTTGTTCACATACGCAATCTTTGAGTATGGTGAGTGAGTGAGTCTCGAAACATAAATTTTGATGTTTGAGACTTTGCAAGTGCTTTCTTGAATTATTTATTTATTTATTCTTTTTAGTGGAAGATTTGCCTTCAGTTATTTATCTACAGCCAACGTGGAAGTTGGCAACAAAAGAATCGCATGTATGATGGCATGATTTGTCATGGACAAATTGAGAACAATTTGAACGTGCTCTTTTCCACGATTATGTAAGAACTGGGCTTGTTGAAGTGGGCTTTGGTGAGCTTAAACCCATTTATAAAGAACAACGATGTTAAGCTTTTATGCATTTCCAGGTTGGCTTGGTTTATTAAATTCTAGATGACCTTTTTCTCAAAAAAAAAAAAAAAAAAAAAAAAAAAAAAATTCAAGATGACCTAATGGTCAATCATCAGAGGCGGTGCACTAGAATTTTCTTCTTCGCTAGGCTTTTTTTCTTTTTAGCCACCGCTTCCTTGCACACTTAGGGTACGTTTGGTACACTGAATGTAGATTATATTTGAAATAGCAATCTTTATTAATGGAAATAGAAAATATTGTAATGGAATAACTATTACTATTCATAAGTTTAGTTGTTACATATGGAAAACTTGTAAATGATGATGTATAAGAAAACTTTATATTTTTGGAAATATATTAATTTTAAAACCTATTATATGCACTAAGGAATAGCTATTACATCCATTTTAAAGAGGAATAGCTATTCTTCAATTTAAAGAATAGTTATTCTAATGTAATAATTAATTCATGTAATAAAGATGCAACCAAATGACAGAATTACTATTACACATGAATAACTATTCCATTACAGGAGCTATTACAGTATACCAAACGTACCCTTATGGCGTACCAAACGTGCAACATGGTTATGCAACATGTAACCATGTTATTTTTTGATATGCCATGTAACCATGTTATTTTTGAAAAATAACCATGTTGCATAAATGTTGTTTTTGGGTTAGACATGCTTTTGGAAACTACCTATGGAAACTATATTTTCCTAAAAACTATTGTATCGTAACCTTAATATATATATGATTATATATATGAAAATGCATCATATTTGGTATCGCATTTGGGGAAATGCATGAATTGTTGATATGAAAAAAAATGAGCATCTTTTATTTAATCTTTGATAACGAAATCATGGATTTTATGGTATATTATAAAATTTAAAGATGCTTATCTTGTCTTGTTACGTGAGAAATTGATAGAAAATCTCTTGACAAGAATGAAGTTGAAAACCTTACAAACTTTGTAGATGTTAGATTATTTAAGGTTTTTCTGAAACAACCTGGATATAAACTATGTGTTTCAAAGTAATGTAACCTGTGAGTTTTATGTGGTTTTAGCACCATGCCATGTGTGATTTCCCGGTGATCACACGATTTAGTTTCTGTAGTCTTTGTGACAGCGGAATCAAATCCAGGTTAGTACCCTTTCACTTTGGATGACGCGTTCTTCACTGCTGCCCATGGGGGGAAGAGGTTCCTTGATCGTGTGTGGGTGAGGCTGCTGCCTATGGGGCCAAGAGACCACATGCAAGAGAGGCTCTATTTGACGCGCTCTCTCTACTGCCTATGGGAGGAGAGAAAAACCTTGAGGGTATGGTTAAGGCTGCTATCCATGGGGCTAAGAATCTGCATACCAGAGAGGACAATATCTTGCTAGTTGTGAATGAGTGGATCCCTTGACCGGTTTATGTGGTAGTGTGGTATATTTGTGATAAATTACCTTATGTTAGGTTTTGTGGCTTTGAAAATTATATTGTTGGTGCTCACAGATTTTTGTATATAGTTTCATGGTATTATTTTGAGAACTTTGTGTTTCATCATTTAATCATTCTTGTCACATTATTATTGAAATTGATCTTGCAAGACTCAGTTACAAATTTCCCAAACTAAAACATGTTTTGTAAACTGTTCATTATCATAAAACTTGCATTTCCCCCACCTTCATTAATTATGCTACTTATTGGGCTCTGTCTCATTCCATTATTTTATAAACTTTTCAGAGTAGGCAACAATCTTTTGAGACAGTTTTTTGGTGGCTAACAGTAGTTAGACTAACTACTGATGGAGGCTGAACTTTTGTAATGGAGATATTAGATGATGTACATCTTAGAATAGGCTTGACTCATTCTTTTGTATATTATAGTGGTTGTGACGTTATTCCCACTGATGGGACAAGCTGATGATATGTAATTATTTATTCAGACCTCTATTCTTTTGTGGCCAATGATCTTTGTAATTATTGTTTAGAGCTCTGACTTACTTTGAGAGTATATTCAATGGAATTATTATGATAATTCTTGATGTTGGTACTTGATATTAATTTTGTGGATTGGATTATTAAAAAGGAAAAATCTACAGGTACTTTGAGACGTATTTCTCATGCTTTGGCCCCTTTGGGGTTTGGGGCGTGACATTGTGGTTCGTTAATTCAAGTAGTTGCGTCCCTTCGTTTTTTGTGCCTCTTTGCCCTATAAATAGTCCAACTCCCTTCTCAGTTTCCCATTTGCCATTTTTCTCCTCCTTTTGTTCAATTTAGAGATCCCTTTCTGTCGCCTCTTAGCTCTTCGTCGCTTCTCTCTACTCTCTCATTGGTTGCATTCAGCTTGAGCTTTCCGTCGACTTGTCTTACTTCAGAATTCTCACGTAAGTTCCCTTCTCTCCCTTTTTCTTTTTATTCTTTTATTTTGTTTTGTTAAACATCCTTCGGTTCGTTGTTTAAGGGTTAGAGTGAGTAGATTCCTAGTTTTCATTCGTCGCATGTAGGCGATAGAATGTCAGAAAATAGTGGAGCGACGAGTGAATGTTCTGTGTCTCCCTGTATGGAGTCGGGTGACGAGGAGTCTTATTCATCGAGACTTGAGTATGTGTCTGACTAGTCGTCTGTCTCTGAGAGGGAGCCGTTGGCTAATTCTCCTTTGGAGGAGGATGAAACTAACCCGTTTAGCCAAACCAGCAGAAAAATTATCCTCCCTAACATATGGTCAGTTAATGACTTCCCCATAACCATGACTCAGACCTCGCTTTCAGATTCCCTACGATGTCCCTATAAGGAAGGGTACCAATAGGGAGAAGTGTTACACGGGTAGTTCGCACAAGGTCAATTTTTATGAGGCAACCTTTATTGCAGGTCTGAGGTTGCCTTTAAGCCACCTCCACCATCAGTTGGCGGATTACTTGGGCATATCCGTCTATTTGATAGCCCTTAATGCTTGGAGGATCTTTATAGGTGTTGAAGTGTTGTGGAGTTAACTAAGTGGGGGTAACCATTCCTTGACGCTCAAGGAGTTCTTCTACTGCTATAAACTACAGGAGATAGCCACGTCACGGGGTTTTTACAACTTTGTGTGTCGTCGAGCCAACTTGAGGTTGGTGTCTAGAATGCTTGACTCCAACCATACATGGAAGAGTAGGTTTTTCTTTGTCTGGGGGTCAATTAGGAGTGCAAACCCAACGAGTGGGACACTGTCAGGGACTTTTATAACCATGCTTGGGGAGTTTTGAACTAGTCTAGTAGGTCATCTGTTGCCTATATTGGTTCATTGGTTTTCTTTTCCTCGTCAGGCTAATTGTTTTTATGTTTTTTTTCAGCCAAGGACTTGCCAACAATCACTCCCGAGCAGGAAGATTTTCTTACGTGGGTATTGGACATCTCATTTGCACGAAGGACTTGGAAGAGACTTGTCACCCTCGACTGTCATGCCCCAAACCCTAAAGGGTCCAAAGCATGAGAAATACATCTCAAGGTACCTGTAGATTTTTCCTTTTCGACAATCCAATCCACAAAAATCATATCAAGTACCAACATCAAGAATTATCATAATAATTCTATTGAATATACTCTCAAAGTAAGTCGGAGCTTTAAGCAATAATTACAAGGACCATTGGCTACAAAAGAATAGAGGTCTGAATAAATAATTACATATCATTAGCTTGTCCCATAAGTGGGAATAACGTCACAACCACTATAATATACAAAAGAATGAGTCAAGCCTATTCTAAGATGTACATTAAGATGTACATCATCTAATATCTCCATTACAAAAGTTCAGCCTCCATTAGTAGTTAGTCTAACTACTATTAGCCACCAAAAAGCTGTCTCAAAAGATTGTTGCCTACTCTGAAAAGTTTATAAAATAATGGGATGAGACAGAGCCCAGTAAGTAGCATAATTAATAGGGGTGGGGGAAATGCAAGTTTCATCTTCAATAATAATAATATGACAAGAATGATTTAATAATGAAACATAAAGTTTCTCAAGGTAAATACCTTGAAACTATATACTATCATCTGTGAGCATCAACAATATGATTTCCAAAGTCATAATATCTAACATAAGGTAAATTATCATAAATATACCACACTACCACATAGACCGGTCAGGGGATCCACCCATTCACAACTGGCATGATATTGTCCTCTTTGGTATGCAGACTCTTGGCCCCATGGACAGCAACCTCACCCATACCCTCAAGGTTTTTCTCTCCCCCTCCCCCCCCCCCCCCCCCCCCAAAAAAATGGGCAGCAGAGAGAGTGCGTCAAATAGGACCTCTCTTGCATGTGCTCTCTTGGCCCTATGGGCAACAGCCTCATCCACACACAATCAAGGAACCTCTTCACCCCATGGGTAGCAGGGAAGAATGCGTCATCCAAAGTGAAAGGGCACTGACCTGGATTTGATTCCGTTGTCACAAAGACTACGAAAACCAAATCGGGTGATCACCGGGTGATCACACATGGCATGGTGTTAAAACCCTATAAGGCCCACAATTATACTTTTTCTTTCAAATACATAGTTTATAACCAGGTAGTTTCAGAAAAATCTTAAATAATCTAACTTCCACAAAGTTTGTAAGGTTTTCAACTTCATTCTTGTCAAAAGATTTTCTAACAATTTCCCACATAACAAGACAAGATAAGCATATTTAAATTTTCTAATATACCATAAAATCCAAGATTTCCTTATCAAAGATTAAATAAAAGATGCTCATTTTTCCATATCAACAATTCATGCATTTCCCCAAATGCAATACCAAATATGATGCATTTTCATATATAATCATACATATATTAAGGTTATGACACAATAGTTTTAGGAAAATATAATTTCCATAGGTAGTTTCCAAAAGTGTGTCTAACCCAAAAACATCATTTATGCAACATGTTTATTTTTCAAAAATCCCATTAAAAAGCTACTTACCTCACAACCGCAAAATCCTAATTCTCTAAGCTCCAAGGAGATTAGCTAGAACATAAACAATATCAAGTAAACCTATCAAAATAAGCATAGAGCTTGAAATTATATCTAGCTACAATTTAGGAATTGCCAAATGAGCACTTAATTAGGCAAGCCTAGTATTTAACTTCATCAATAATAATATATCCCACTTCCAAAGTTTCTCAACAAATTGATTCACAAGGCATAAACTCCAATTTATAAAGTTAACCCATTTAATATCATCTCCAACATTATGACTAGCTTCCAAAAATTTACACTACATCATTAAGAGACCCATGAAAGCAAAATCAATATATCCTCCAAGACAAGAAATTTAGAACTTCAACTAACTCCAAATAAACCCAATGGCAATGAAAAAATTAAATTTACCAACCATCACATGTTATAACTTAAAACCCCTAATTCCACCATACATAAACTTTATGTAGTCATCATTAGCACAAATTATATACCCACTCATCAAATAATTCCACCAATACAAAACCCATACATACAAGCACATAAATATCATTCCCAATGCTCATAAATCAGATGGGTATCATTATTAAAGCTTAGATAAAAATAACCTCAAGCAAAAGTGTAAAACCCACCAAAAAGATTAGAAATTTTTACCTCAAAAAAGGATGTGAAGGTGTTTATAGGTTCCCAAGAATTTTCCAATGATCTTGCCAGAAAATGATGGTGGAAATGATGGTGGTGTGGAAGTGTAGGTGGTGAGGATGAGAGTAGAGAGGAGCGTATGAGAGAAAACAAAAAAAAATGAAAAGAAGGAAAGGTAGAGAGTGAGTCGGCCAAAGAGGAGATAAGATGGAGTGATTGTGTGGTGGGTAGTGGGGTTAGGTGGGGCTTTCGCACGTGGGAACCCAAAAATCTGATCTTGACTTCTTTTTTTTTTTTTTTTTTTTTTTTAACTGATAGGATGTTACATCGACACTCTGTACGCCTATTGTGGTAGACCAGTTTCAACCCCTGAAGCCCGACAACTCGATAAAATTGCAATAATTTGTAAGTGTTTTGTTTTCCCATCGCTTTTGTTTCAAATCTTTTTGTATTTAACCTTTTTGTCCTTTTCATAAATGGAACCTATTAGGAACAAGCAAGCACAGGTCAAGAAGGTAGTTGCCCCTCGTGCCAAGCTAGTAGCCGATGTCCTTCCCTTATCATACATCAGTCAAAGTGGAAGCCATCGTAGGAGGGTGGTCCAAGTGCAAAAAGCGCTCACGACTTGTCGGCCCCTACCGTCACATTGGATTCTACTTCTCCCATCCTCGAACCCCGTTGCATAGTATGGGAAAGTGCTTGATGACTTCCCAAGGTCCTCCCGTCGCCCCTCTTCCTGTCCCTTTGTTGGTAAGGAGCCAGGAGCTAGCCATTAATACGGCCCGATCACTCATCCATGACCTTGACATCGACAAATGCTAGGAGCATAAGACCAAAGCTCTAGGGGATTTGGGCCTTTTTGATATGGTGAAGGTGAGCAATTGTTCCATTTGACTTAGTAGTTTTAGTGTGAATTCTTGCCCTACCTAATCGTTCGTTTGTTTCTAGGGGCTAGTGAGGATGAGGCACTCTAGATAAGGTGTGTTGCTAAGGAGGCATCGATCAAGAGGCTGAGGAAGAAGCTTGGTGTTGAAGTTAAAGAACTGAGGGAAAAGCTGAGCCAACAGGAGGCAAATACCCATCGAGCTGAGGAGCTGGAAAAGGAGAACACCAATTTGGTGATAGAGTTGGCGGCCCTTCGCAAGTGGACGTACAAGATAAAGGCCATCGTTGTCACTGAATTTCAGTCGTCCTAACCTTACATCGACGAGCTGGGGATCCAATATGGTGATGGTTTTGAGGACTTCTGCAATTAAGCGACCCTTTTCTTTCTCGAGGTGGATTTCTCCCAAGTCCAGATAGAGTCCCCCATCCCCATGACGCCTTATGATAGAGATGCCCGCAACGAGGGAGACACCATTCTCGGGGGATGGAGGGTACCCCCCTTGTGATTTATGGGACCAATGGTCAAGTTGAGGAGATAACTGACGAGCCAACTCAATCGATCGATCAAGACGATGCCCAGATTTAAGTAGTTTCTTTGTTTCTCTTTTTGTATTTTTGTATTTTTTTGGAAATCAATTAAGGCGCCTTGTTTTTTGGCTCAACAATGTGACGAAACACTTTATTAATTATATTTGACGCCTCCGCCAATTTTATGTTTTTGAGTTTCAATATAAATATTATTTCTTGATGTGTTTTGCAACCGTCTATCAAATTATGTAATTATTTTGATGATCAGTAGTCTTGGTTTCACTTTGGGTTAAACTTAAAAAATTTTAAGAGGCCACGCACCCTTGGCTGTAAGCCTTTCTCTTTTGGCGAGGCTCAGAATCTTTTTAAGTGACTAGGCTCTTGATGGTATCCTTAGTCGTCAGTCCTCCTTCTGGGTAAGACTTAGGATACTTTAAATGACTAGGCACCTGTTGGCGTCCTTGGTCATTGATCTCCCCTTTGGGTGAGACTTAAATATTTTAAGTGATCAGGAATCCATCGGTGTCCTTGATCATCAGTCTTCCCTTTGGGTGAGACTTAGAATATTTTAAGTGTCCAGGCACCCGTCGATGTCCATTGTCGTCAATCTTCCCTTTGGGTGAGACATAGAATATTTTAAGTGACCAAGCATTCGTCAATGTCTTTGGTCATCAGTTGGATTTGTGATTTTTCGCCAATTTCTTGTTTGAGGACATGATTTCTTAAGAATAGTTCCTTTATTAAAAATAACTTGAACACAAAATGTTGATAGCCTAGCCCGACGAGCTTTTAGGAGTCCTATTAAAAACTTGAAAACTTAACGGTCTACATAACTTAAAACAGAAAGTAGTAACATAGTCAGTAGTCTTTTGTACTACTGGTAGTATCTCTTTAGGTGCTTAACATTCCATGGTTGGTGTCAGCGTCTCGCGGCTGCTCAACCACCCATCACGATGACGCTCGTGCGCCTCTTCTCCTTTCAATGGAGGATGGATATGGAGATGTGTCGTACCTTGGGTATGTGATTGGAATTTGAGTCAATTTTATGGAAATTACCAAGGGTAAGTGAAGTTGCCACCAATTATTTGGTTTTTCTAAGGTGTGATTGGTCACCTGACTTTATTTGATTTTATTACCGATCATAGGTTAAGAAAAATGGCATTTTCCTAATCTAATGTGGATGGATAAAAAAAATATTGATTTTTGAGTTCGGAAGTTAGGTTACATGTGTGGAAGGTGTTAGGCATCCCACAATGCCTATCCGTAAATAGTCCTTTGTTCTGGTAAAATCATAATTTCAGGACATTGGTAGTTGAAAATGAGTTAATGGCATTAGCTTTCAGAGCTTTAAACATGTTGGGCTTTGAGGTTTGGTTTCAGAATGGGTGTAGTCCTAATCGATGTTTTCCTACTGCATTTGGAATTGATTTCAAATTTCCATGGCGAAAATTCGGCAGCATTTCGCCTTATTTTCGTAGTGGAAATCTAGCAGCACTCCACCTCAGGTGCATCATAGCACACAAAACACTATTCTCACCAAGCTTTTGCTATGAGACTATGGCAACAGGGTACCCAATTTTCATGGCGAAAATCCGGCAAAGTTTTGCATTTGGTGCGCTATGGCACACCAGCAGGGTTTTGCATCTGTGAATATGGCGTGTATCGACATGCCCGTACTGTAACAAGTCGAAACCCTTCAAAGCATTAAGCATGTTGATGCGGGTCGCATACATAGGGAAACCAATGTCACTCAAGTGACATGGATCAAGACATTCACATCACGATGATCGTGCATACAATATAGCATGAATATGCACCTACAGCAATTGCATTAAGCACATACCCACACTACAAGGTCAAGGGCATTCGTGATTAGCAAGGGTCACTCACGTAACCATAAGAGTCCATCATACAAAGTGAATGATCACCCACACACACACAACATGCACAATGCTATCACACAAAGCAGGAAAGTAAAACAGACATTGCCAACGTTCCAAGGGTATGACCCAGTAAGATACAGAAAATGTAAAATAGACATTACCATACCAAGGGAACGCGGCCCAAGCAAAGAGCAGGAAAGTAAAGCATACAAGGAGAGGGGAAACCCTAATACATGCTCTAGAGAAAAGGCTTAGAGAGAGAGAGAGAAAACCACTCTAGAGGGGCTAAGCCCCCCATCTACTGAACATTGCCCTTCGTGGGCTTACATCTTCTTGCTTGCATCCTTGCCCGTTTTGCCTGCACCTAGGAGGTCGTACTCTTGCTCCAAGTGTCCATGCTCATGTGTGTACATGTGATGACAAAAGAAACAAGCCAACAAACAAGTAAAGAAACAAGTAGAGGAAAAGCATGCTAAAAGACAAACTAGCAAAAAATGCCAAACGGGGGCAAAGAAGCATGTGAAGCACACGAAGAGGCAAACAAACATGTTATCAAACAAAAAGGGGGTGTCTTAGAAGGACAAATGTAGGTTTGGATTGAGTGTCCATAGTTACATTGGATTGGAGTATGGACGACACACAAACTCATGCATGAACATGTTGGCAAGCGTGCAAAAAGAATGCATAGAAGCAAGGAAAGCCAAACGGGTGGCACAAAGCAAGCATGGCAAGCATAACAAGATCACACGGGTTAGAGAAACGTGTGTATCAAGCACACCAACACCACAGAGGTGTATCTTACAAGTGGCTACATTCAAACAAACCCTAAGAGGGACATATGCAACCACACAAGGACAAGCCCACGGGAGGCACAAAGCATGGCAAAGCCTAGATCTAGAGAGGCTAACATGGACATAAAGCATAGAAGCAAGCAAGTAAACATAAATATGCATAAAGGAAATGATCCAAACCTTTTGATATAGGCCTAGGTGTATGGGTGTAGGCCTAGACCACAAGATCTAGATCTACACCCCACCAATGAGGGCCAAAACACAAGAAAGAGAGATATCAAGAGATAGAAGGGCTTTAGAAGCACAAGACATAGCAACCAACATGTAGATCTAGACACATGAACAAGGCAAAGAGTACTCAAAAATATAGATCTAAGCATACGCATGGCATAGAAAACAAAAAGCATGTAAATCTAAGCATAAACATGGTAAAGAACACATAGGCATGCAGATCTAAGCATAAACATGGTAAGGAGCATAAAAGCATGTGGATCTAAGCACAAACATTAAATTTAGACATATCCTAGCCCAAGAAGGCTAGGCCAACAATATCAAAGCAATAAATCATAGCAAAGTAGCAGCAAGGAAACATGCTAGAAAAACCATAAAGACATGCTAGGAAGCAAGAACTCACTAGGAAAAGCAAAAAAGCATATTATGAACAAGAAAAAGCTATGAAAAGAAAAGGGTGTGGATTGTAGCTAAAAAGCTACATCCACACCGTAAAACTCAAATCCAAGGTATGGAACCAAGGAGAGGAAGATTAGGTGCAAAACACTATCTTGTGATTGTGGAGAAAAGAGAAGAATCAAAGGTGTTTGGATGTGTTTGTGAGAGAAATTAGAGAGAAGAGAGAGAATATGTCTAGAAAACTACCCAAAATCTTTTTTTTTTTTATTCAAAATGAGGGGTCTATAAGCATTTATAGTTGAAAACTAACCATTCAGCTTTTGGTAGCCATACAATGTGCGCCAACCACCACTGGTTGCCACACAAGGGTTGCCGGCCACCCCTGCTGACATCAGCAATTTTGACTTTTTTAGTCCAGCTTCGAATGCATATTTGAAGGTCTTCCAAGATATAGATTGAGCTAATATTGGTGTCCTTGGAAGCTCTAGATGTCTAGTTTCCATAACATTAAAGAAATTGAAAATCTAACGATTGGATCAAAAGTTATGGTCTTAAGAAGCATGCTGACGCGTTTTGCCTATTTTTCTGGATATCTCAACCGTTTTAACTCCGTTTTTGACCCATGAATAGTTGTTGGAAAGGTAATTTGATCATATTTACAATGGCAATGGTACCAACCCATTCTGATAGTCGAATCAAAATTAGGGTATTCAAGGTCCTCAAGGGTCATCCTGGGGTCAAACTTGGTTAAACTTGATCAAAGTTAACGAAAATCACCGAGTAGCTCGGGTTTGACATAGAAACATGAAAAGTGTTTTTTTGGGAGGACTTTAACCTCGTTTGACTTTTGGTCAACCTAGGTTAACTAGGGGCATTTTGGTTAATTTGATTGGAAATGGCACTTTGGGTACTTCGATGCTCAAACGGGTTACGCCACGTCAATCTAGATGTTTCTGCGGCCCCATGGAGAAAAGATAATATTTTTTATATTTTCGGGGTTCGGCACGCAACTCGAAGGTAGAAAAATACGGTATCTACATTTGCCCCTTCTTTATCTGATATCTTGAGTTCAATGAGAGGTATCGGATAAAGAATGTGATTTTGCATTTTATTACCCCAAAATTGCGTGCGAAAACTGTGCTGTCCATGGATCAAGACTAGTTTTACTTGACAAGGTTGAGCTGCTGAACTGTTCTAGAGAAATTATCTGACTTGGTCCTCGAAACTGGGCAACAAACTCTATATATATATATATATATATATTTGTCAAAGGTCAACCGGTCAACGTTGACCCGGTTAACGCTGATTGGAGGCCATACAATGTGTGCCAGGTAGACCCGGCAGCCTTTCAAGGTGCATCGAGCTACCTAGGCCGTACAAGGCCTATAAATGGGCCCTAAAGCCTCATTTTGACCATTTCTACCTCATTTCTCTAAATTCTCACTTCCAAAATGATTTTTGGAGTAAGTCAAGGTCTAATGGGTCCAGCTTTCAGTTTCAGTTCACAGCTTTAGCCTTCTGTTCTGCACTTGAGGTCAATGTATTTTTTCTCTTTCTCCTTATTTTTTTTTTCCTGCAAATATGTTAGTAGCAATGCAACTATGCACTTATTTTATTTTTGGTATCTTGGCATATATGTGTTTTTTTTTTTTTTTTTTTTTTTTTTTTTTATCATTTATGGCACGATGATGTTGGAAAATATATCTATTCATATGTTTAAGTAGCATAGGCGAACTTGCATATGTTGGATGCTATGAAAACACATGAAACACCCTGAAAACTAAAAGAAAGGCTAGGTAAATATGAGAGACTATGCATGATAAGGATAGAAAACTTTGAGAGAATGAAAGTGTGAGAACAATGCAATTTTGAGTAAGGGTAATTTTGGAAATATAGGATAAAACGATTGCCGCCGAATATAAATCCTGAAAGAGATTAAACGACCGCCACCGAATATAAATCTTGAAAAGATTGATAGAATTAAATGACCACCGCTAAATATAAACCTTGAAAGAGATTAAATGACTGCCGCCGAATATAAATCTCAAAAAGATGGATAGGATTAAATGACCGTCGCTGGATATAAATCTCTAAGAGATGGATAGGATTAAACGACCGTTGTCAAATATAAACCATGAAAGAGATTAAATGACCGCTGCTGGATATAAATCTCTAAGAGGTAGATAGGATTAAACGACTGCCGCCAAATATAAACCCTGAAAGAGATTAAATGACCGCTGCCGAATATAAATCTCAAAGAGATGGATAGGAATAAACGACTGCTGCCGAATATAAACCTTGAAAGAGATTAAATGACTGCCGCCGAATATAAATCTCAAAAAGATGGATAGGATTAAACAACCACTATCGAATATAAATCTTGAAAAAATGGATAGGATTAAATGACTCCACTGAATATAAACTCTGAAAGAGATTAAATGATCGCCGTCGAATATAAATCTTAGTAGAGGGATTTTGAAAACTTTAATATTTTTGAGGCAAAAGAGATAGGATTAAATGACCATTGCCGAATATAAATCCTGAGGGAGGCATTTTGAAAACTTAAATACTTTTGAGGCATAAGAGACAGGATTAAATGACTGCCGTCGAATATAAATCTTAAGAGAGGTATTTTGGAAACTCGAATACTTTTAAGGCAAAAGAGGTAGGATTAAATGACCGCCGCCGAATATAGATCCTAAGAGAGGCATTTTGAAAACTCAAATACTTTTGAGGCAAAAGAGATAGGATTAAAGATCATCACTGAATATAAATCCTGAGTGAGGCATTTTGAAAACTTTGATATTTTTGAGGCAAAAGAGATAGGATTAAATGACCGCCGCTGAATATAAATTTTGCGTGAGGCATTTTGGAAAATTTGATACTTTTGAGTCAAAAGAAATAGGATTAAATGACCACCATCGAATATAAATCTTAAGAGAGGCATTTTGAAAACTTGAATACTTTGAGGCCAAAGAGATTGGATTAAACGACCGCCGCCGAATATAAAACCTAAGAGAGGTATTTTGAAAACTTTGATATTTTTAAGAAAAAAGAGATAGGACTATATGACCGCCACCAAATATAAATCCTGAGAGAGGCATTTTAAAAACTCAAATACTTTTGAGGCAAAAGAGATAGGACTATATGACCGCCACCAAATATAAATCCTGAGAGAGGCATTTTAAAAACTCAAATACTTTTAAGGCAAAAGAGATAGGATTAAACAACTGCTGCCGAATATAAATCTTGAGAGAGAGAGGCATTTTGAAAACTCGATTACTTTTGAGGCAAAAGAGATAGGATTTAACGACCGCCGTTGAATATAAATCTTGAGAGAGGCATTTTAACTTTGATACTTTCAAGGCAAAAGAGATAGGATCAAACGACCGCTGCCAAATATAAATCCTTTGAGAAGCATTCTGAAAACTTTGATATTTTGAGAAAACATGACATTTTGGTATGAACATGCATGATATACGTTAGGCAGTAGGGTTAGACATACTTACTTGCCTATTTGCATTGCCATATGTTTTGGGCTTACTATCTAAATTTGCTTTTGTAGATCATGTCTTGACTGGTGAGATCTAGCGGGGATTGCGAGAAGGCTCCCGCTATTGTTTCATCTCGAGTAGACTCATCTAGCAATGAAGATGACATTGTCTCGGCCCTTGTGCAGGTCATGCGGACCCTTCAGCGGTTTTTTTACCGAGGTGGTGATGACACCGCACCCACTAGGGGCATACATATAGCACATCACACTAGGAGCCGATGTTCAGTGGAGACAGCCAGTGCCTCATCTTAGTCCTCCACTTGTTCAAGAGGTGGTTTTTCACTGTTCCTTCAGACCAAGGAGGGAGGAGGCCCAAGGGACTTGGGGCTAAAGGATGAGCTCATGTTTGATCTGGACGCGGATTTTGAGGCCGATTAAATGGCCGGGTGGGGTCCAGGCACTCTGAGGCGTCGTAGTTGTAAGTCGATATTTCCGCCTTGTCTAGTTGAGGCCGAGGCATACATTGGAGGGATTGATGATAGCATAGATGATACCCATCTTCAGAATGATCTAAAGAGGCATCCTTCTGCTCAGGCTCAGAAAGGTCAAGTTTGTTCCTTTTTCTCTTTCACCTGTCAATTCTAGATATGTAAATATGCACGCTAACTGGTAGCTTTTCTAATTTCGAGTGTAGGCTGCTGACAGGACTCGCGGTCGAGGAGTCTGGTCTTCATTCCTTATTCGCTTATTTGACTCTAGGACTCATGGGCGCTACTGTGCATTTTTTATTAAGTAGGGCTTTGAGGACTTCCTGAGGATTTTGGCCTATTCCATGAGGCACGCGATAGTAGAGACTTTGGTTTAGTAGTTCCACGTGGAGACTAGCACCTTTCATTTGAGTTGTATGGAGTATACAGTCCTTCCCCTTGACCAGATGGCCATCTTGGGCCTTAGATTCGGTGGGTATCCAGTCTTGACTGAGTTTATGGACTTTGATGTCGCGAGTAAGCTTTTGGGCATCAGCTATCCCCTTAGTCGGGCGGTAAGACTGTACTTTAGGCCTAACAATAAGCCTCAAATCTACATTGAGTGGTTAAGGATGAACATACCTTGGAGGGTGGAGCCAGATGACATTGTTCTTAGGCGGTTCTTCTTCTATTTCATTGATATTTTCCTATTTGGCAACAACTAGTCGATGCTAACTTGTAGGTTGTTGGGAGCCATGAGAGTAATGTCGGATATAAGGGCCTATAATTAGGGGTCCCTTTCTTACAGATTCTTCATTGCTTACCTAAGGCCTGCTTCACTACAGGGCTTTAGGAGCCTCGAGGGTTGTTGGCAGATTTTGAAATGGTGGGCATATAAGCACATC
Source organism: Quercus tomentella (assembly GCA_028535165.1). Classification (NCBI taxonomy): domain Eukaryota; kingdom Viridiplantae; phylum Streptophyta; class Magnoliopsida; order Fagales; family Fagaceae; genus Quercus; species Quercus tomentella. The sequence goes on from JAPQVY010000156.1 coordinate 45,728,202, forward strand.
TCGGCCCTATGTCCACAGTATTCTGGCCTGTCTTCGATGATATATCCTAGGGCATATGCCTGGTCCCTCTACATGATTACCAGAGTTGTTTTGACATAGCCGTCCACCATCAGCGCTGCGCTAGATTGTGTCACCTGGGGTGAGATACTCAACAACCCCTATGTTGGGCGGTTGTTGGCTAGGCGTGAGGTAACCATTACTATGTCTGAGTCATATGTACACGTTGGTTCTGGGCTTTATTGAGCTGGGAGTTCTTCCTAGCTAGAAGAACCTACTATCAGGTTATGCTGGTTTTCAGAGTACCCAGGGACCCACCTCGTGAACTTTCTTGTTCTGCGGTGATCTTGGACAACCTTGACTATGGGACAGGTTCCTTCAAGGGTTTCGTTACGAAGGATACTGATTATGTCACTTGGTTTCTACGGTCCACAGCCGGACCTATCATCGATGATTACCCTCTGAATGGTGGCAGAGTGCTTGGTGGTATAACATGCGCTCATCGGGCTTTAGAGGCCCACTTGAGGTTACATGTACTAGGCCTTACATGTATATTTCTAGATATCGCCTCTCAATAGGCTCCTGACGTATGTCAATATCGCCTCTTGGTAGGCCTTATGTGTATATTTCTGGATATCACCTCTCAGTAGGCTCTTGACATTTGTCAATACTGCCTCTTGGTAGGCCATATGTATATTTGCCCGTAGCACTTTAGCATTTGTGAGCCAATTGCACCACGGTTGTTACTCATGCATTGTTTTGTTCACATTGCATCGTATTTTCATGGGTTTATCGATAAAGTCTGATATTGATTAACTCGCTGAGGGATATGGAAAAAGGGAGAGACCGCATGAAATGAAACTGCCCTAGCGTAGGTTTTATGAGGTTTCGACATAAGAGGAGAGGTTCCTGGTGGGTGGACCCTTTCTTGAGCATATTGATTAGCAGAAAATGGACTAAACCACGCAAAATAAACTGCCCCAGTGTAGGTTTTTACGTGGTTCTCGACATGAGAGGAGAGGTTCCTAGTAGGATGGACCCATTCTTGAGCATATTGATTAGCAAAAAATGGACTGAACCGCACAAAATAAACTGCCCCAATGTAGGGTTTTGCAGTTCTTGACATGAGGAAAGGTTCCCGGCAGGATGGACTAGTTCTTGAGCATATTGATTCCTCAAGGGAACTTTTCTCGAAGCATCGGTCGATTCAATTGATTACTGAGACAATTAGTGTGTTCCGCTGCATGGCAAGTCCAAAACCCGCTGAGGAGATCTACGATCATCATTAGAATTGTCAAAGAAACCCGTGTTGCCTAATGCGATTCTAATCCCACTTCAAGACGGTTGATCTTTTAGGACCACGCAAAATCCTACATTGGGGCAATTTATTTTGAGTGGTTCAGTCCGCTTTCTGTTAGTCAATATGCATAAGAACAGGTCCATCCGGCTAGGAACCTTTCCTTGCATGATAAGAACCGCATAAAACCTACACTAGGGCAGTTTTATTTTATGCAGTCCATCCTGTCTCTATGTCCCTTAGCAAGGTGGCCGATAGCCCTACAGGTGCACCGACAACTGAAAGGTCACTTTTTCACTATAAATGCCCCTAGACCCCTCATTTTGCAGGAAAAATGATTTTTTGGGTAGTTTTAGGCAAATTCTCTCTCTCTCTCTCTCTCTCTCTCACATCAAAACACCTTCAAACACCTTAGATTCTCATTGTTTCTTTACAATCTTCAAGGTAGTGTTCTTGCACCTAATCTTCATCTCCTTGGTTCCATACCTTAGATTTGAGGTTTAGGGGCGTGGATATAACTTTTTAGCTACAATCCACAACCCTTTCTCTTTATTTCTTTTCCTAACTTCTTTTTGCTTAGTAATATGCTTTATTTGTTTTTCCTAGCATGTTCTTGCTTCCTAGCATGTCTTTATAGCTTTTATAGCATGTTTCCTTGCTTATGCCATGATTTATCGTTTTGATGTTGTTGGCCTAGCCTTCTTGGGATAGGATATGTCTACTTTTCATGTTTGTGCTTAGATCCACATGATTTTAGTCTCCTTGCCATATTTATGCTTAGCTCTACATGCCTATGTGTTCTTTGCCATGTTTTTGCTTAGATCTACATGTTATTGCTTAGATCTACATGTTAGTGCTTAGATCTATGTCCCTATGCTTAGATCTACATGTCTATGTGTTCTTTGCCATATTTTTTGCTTAGACCTACATGTTAGTGCTTAAATCTATGTGTTTATGTGCTCCGTGTTATGCTTGTGTGCTCAGATCTATGTTGGTTACTGTGCCATGTGCTACTTTAGCCCTTTTTGTCCCTTGATATCTCCCTTTCTTGCTTTTTGGCCCTTCCAGTGGGGTGTAGATCTAGATCCTGTGGTCTAGGCCTACATTCGCACACCTAGGTGGCTAGGCCTATATTAAAGGGTTTGGATCATTTCCTTTGCATGTTGATGTTTTCTTGCTTGTTTCTATGCTTTATCTCCATTTTAGCCTCTCTAGATCTAAGCTTTGACATGCTTTGTGCCGTCCGTGGGCTTATGCTTGTGTGGTTACGTTCGTCCCTCCTAGGGTTTGTTTGGATGTAACCACTTGTGAAATACACCTCCGTGGTGTTAGTGTGCTTGATATACACATTTCTCCGCCCCGTGCAATGTTGATATGCTTGCCTTGTGCCACCCATTTGAATTTCTTTGCTTCTTGGCATCTTTGCATGCTTGCCTACATGTTCATGCATGAGTCTGTGTGTCACCCATACTTCAATCCAATGGAGCTATGGACACTTGAACCAAACTTACATTTGTCCTCCTAGGACACCCCCTTTTGTTTGAGAATATGTTTGTTTGCCTCTTCATGTGGTTCACATGTTTGTTTGCCCCCGTTTGATATCTTTTTTTAGCTTGTCTTTAGCATGCTTTTCCTTTCATTTGTTTCTTTGCTTGTCTGCTCGTTTGTTTCTTTTGTCTTTGCATGTACACACATGGAGTAAGGACACTTTGAGCAGGGGTGCGACCTCTTAGGCGCGAGTAAAAAGGGCAAGGATGCAAGTAAGAAGACGCAAGCCCACAAAGGGTAATGATCAATAGATTAGGGGGCCTAGCCCCTTCAGAGTGGTCTTCTATTTCTCTCTTTCTAAGCCTCTTCTCTAGAGCATGTATTAGGGCCCCCATCCATGTACCCCCTTTTATTTTCCTACTCTTTGCTTAGGTCACATTCCCTAGGTATGTGTTTTACATTTCTTATACCTTGCTAGGCCATACCCTTGGAACGTTAGCAATGTCTGGTTTACTTTCCCACTTTGTGTGATAGCATTGCGCATGATGCATGTATGTATTGTATATATATCTGGTTGTATGTGTGGGTGATTGTGCACTTTGTATGATGGACTCTCGTGGCTACATGAGCGATCCTCTCTAGTCATGAAAGCTATTGACCTTGTAGTATGGGTATGTGCTCAAGGCGATTGTCGTAGGTGCATATTCATCCTAGACTGTGTGCACGATCATTGCGGTGTAATTGTCTCAATCCATGTCTCCAAGTGACATTGGTATCCTCACGTATGCGACACATATCAACATGTTTAAAACTTTGAATGGCTTCAGCTTTTCATGGTGCGAGCATGTTGATACGTGCCGTATACATAGATGCAAAACCTAAATGCAAAACTTTGCAGGATTTTTGCCGTGAAAATGGGGCATCCCCATTGCCGTATTCTCATGTCGAAAGCTTACTGAGAATAACGTTTGGCATACTATGACGCATCTGAGGCAAAGTGCTGTTGGATTTTCGCCATGAAAATAAGGCGAAATGCTGCAGAATTTTGGCCATGGAAATTTGGCAATAACTTCAAACACACTAGGAAAGCATCAATCGGAACCACACCCATTCCGAAACCAAACCTCAAAGCCCAACACATTTAAAGCCTCGAAAACTAATGCCAATAGCTTGTTTTCAACTGCCAATGTCCTTAAATTATGATTTTACCAAAACAAATGATTGTCATCGGACAGCCATTGTGGGGTGCCTAACACCTTCTCCACACGTAACCAGACTTCCAAACCCAAGAATCAAGATTTTTTGCCCATCCATATTAGATTAGGAAAAATGACATTTTTCTTAACTTAAGATTGGTAATAAAATCAAATAAAGTCAGGTGACCAATCATTCCTTAGAAAAAACTCAATGATTGGTGGCGACTTCACTTACCGTTGGTAATATCCTTAAAATCAAGTCATATTCTAGTCACACCCTCGAGGTACAACACACCTCCAAACACACAAGAAACGCACAAGCGTCACCATGATGAGTGGTCAGCATAGAAAGCCGCGAGGCGTCGACGTATCTTCTTTTTTTTTTTCCCCTCCTCTTCCTATCATTTCTTTGTACATTATTTTATTTTCTTTGCATGTTGTCCTTGTCATGTAGTCACAGATACTCTTGAGGAGCCCAAGAATGCAGCAGTTTCTGTGGAGCCCGCAACCCCCATTTTTGCTTGTCCTAGTAATTCCCTTTCTTTCCCCTCCCCTTGTGCTCCTTATCTCCTGCTTTTGTGTCCACCTTTCCTATTTCTTTCCTCGCCTAAAGCTCATATGATGCTTGTTCTTAGGCTCCTTGCTCGCTAAGGGGACTTCGAGTGCCATGTTTGAGGCTGGGAGCAGTTTTACCGCTGTTCCTGACCCTGTGAGCGAGGCCACTGCCTTCTTTATTTGCTTTGAGCAGGTGGAAAATGAATGATCTTAATCTAGCAGACTTTTGGGCCACTAGGCCTCCTTATATGGACTTCCATGGATACTAGGTACCTGATGACTATGTAGGGTATCTGGAGGCCGTTTACCGTAGCCATAGGGACTTCATGCAGAGGTTCCCTCTTGGCCGTTCTACTAGGGACCATTTTCTTAAGCTGCTGGGATGTGTGATGAACGACATTAAGCATAACTTTGTGGACACTATTTCTTCCGAGAGGATTTTGTAGTGGAGGGTTGTGGTTCAGGAGCTGATCCGTGTTGACTTTGATGTGGGATTTTTGCTGGAGCATTTACGGGAGATTGCCCGAGTCTTCTTCAGGTGGAGGGTTCAGCTTGCTATTGATATCATTGACACCTACATTGAGAGCTTGAAAAAGGAGATTGTAGATTTCGAGGCTTATCGTGAGCGTCTTTTTTTTTTGTGTGACTGCCTCTGACCGTTTCCAGGGCGAGACCCTTATTACTAGCCTTTGATTATGTACTCAGCCACTTATTATTATGTAGTTTTTCATCTTTCTCTTTTCTTTCTTCCTTTTTACAATACAATTATTTTCTTAGGAGTTATAACTATTTGATAAGTCTAGTATGACTTATACTTTTTGGTATGTAATCTATTGCTACATCTACTACAACACTTATTATGCTTTATGATATTGCGTACTTCTGCTAATACCTTATGTATGGCTTTCATTACTTTCTACTCTTTTCCATAGTTATAAAGAAAAACAAACTACATTACTTTCTTGTGACACTACATCCCTTGTAAGGGTGTCACTCGGAGGAAATTCAAAATAGAAAAGGAAAACTACATAACATTCCCTATGTGTAATAACACTTGAGCCATCTGCCATTGATGGGATCCATAAGATCTTTTTCGTCCATTTGGGCCAAGTGATAGTATCCACTCGCATTTGCCTCCCTTATCAAGAAGGGTCCTTCCCAATTTGGCAAGAACTTAAACAGTACTGCCAATCCTCTTTTGACATGGTTTGCTGTCCTTAGCACCAATTGACCTTTTGTAAATACGCTTTCCTCTATGGTTCTACCATAAGCCTCAGTCATCTTCAGCCTGTATTTGCAGCTGCATTCTTAGGTTTCTTCCCTTCTTTAGTCTAGTCCCTCTAAATCCTCGCACCTTTCTGTTGTGAAGACCTCCTTTTCCCTTTCCTTTCTTCGCATCTACATGACCTTTAAGGAGGATATCATCGATTCCGCTAGGCTAACGGCTTCCTTCCTTATACTAAGGAGAAAGGAGAAAATCTTGTGGTAGATTTTGGCGAACTTCGATAAGCCCACACCCTGTTGCTAGGTGTGTTACCCAGCCTTCGTTGTATTATTGGCTCATCTTGCTGATAATTTTAATAAGGGTCTTGTTCATTGCTTCTGCTTGCCCGTTTCCCTGTGGGTAATATGGTGATGATTGGTGATGCTTTACCTAATAAAACTCTAACATTTTTCTAACTTCCTTGTTCACGAACGGTGTGCCATTGCCACTTATATAATTCTGTGGGTCACTTATATTCTCATTGATGAAGTTTGCTATAGCTCCTCTGATGGCCTTCCGAAGTGGTACAACCTTTGCCCACTTGGTGAAATACTTTATAGCCATCAGGATCCAAATATTCTTGTCGGAAGGCGGGTTAACTGGTTCCACCAAATTGAGTGCCCACGTGTGAAAGGGCCATGGGGTAACCATGCTTTGCAAGTTTTACAGTGGGTGTGGATCAGATTGGCTTATACTTGGCAGCTGTGACACTTCTTCACAAATTCTGCTGCATCCTTCTTCATAGTGGGCCAGTAGTAGCCCATTTGCAAGATTCATTAGTATAGCCTCTTCCTCCCTTGGTGTTCTTCGCACTTACCTGAGTGTGCTTCCTTCAGCATTTCCCTGGCCTCTTCTGGCCCTAGATATCATAGTGGGTCTTTGTCATACCATTTCTTGAGCAAGATTCCTTCGTGTAGGAAGTAACGGGTCACCAATTTTCTAAGCTTGTACCTCTCTTCATGCTTCTGCGGTAAGATTCCTTCTGCCAAGTATCCCACAAACGGACTCCTCCAATCTTCCACGGTTTGTTTAAATTATGTACCTATTTACTCAATCAATAAAATCCTTTATCTTAAAATAACAAATAAATTGGTATCCTATACTTATACTTCTTGTTCTTGAGAAAGAAACCTATACTTGTACTTAAAAAAATAAATTAAAAAATCCATGTCTTAGCCTATGTCATATGTTTTTAATATTTTTTTTTAAAAAAAATATATAAATAAAGAAATAGACATTATTACCCAAAAAAATTGTAAAATAATTTACTTATAAAATTAATTATTTGAATTGGTAGCTAGTAATTTTATTTAAATCGTATTTTGTGACCACACTTTCAAAATTTAAAACAAAACAGACTCAATGATGAAAATTGAAAAAAAAAAAAAATCTATTTTAACAAAATTTTAAGTGAAATTGTGCTTTCAAAACAAGATTTCAATATTTAATATCACGTATTTTAAACACACTAAAAAAAACATATACAAAGGAGAAAAATATTTATGTGTTCTACTAAGTTTTGGTCGAATAATAGATATTGGGTTCAAATTTGGCTTAGTGTAAAAAAAAAAAAAAAATAATAATAATAATAATTTGCCAATTTTGCCCTCTCCATGTAAACCGAGGAAGAAGTTTCATTAAAAAAAAAGAGAGTAGCAGAGTCAAGACTATCGACTGCACCGATTTACTTCCCAACGACTCTATTCGTTTCTCCCAAATTGATATCCAAAAAATTGGATTTCAAAATGGCTAATAGTAATAGTAATAATAAGAAGAAGAAGAAGCCTCTCAGATTTTCTTCTCTGTTGGTTTTGATAATTTCAATTCTATTATTATCTTCTTCTACAGCCTTTGCCAAATCTCGTCGCCCTATCTCAGTAAGCAATTCTCAAATCCAATCCTCTTTATTTTCTCTTTATTTTATTTTATATTTACTTAAAATTGTAAACACAACAGGATGCTGAGACGAGGCAAAAGAAGAACGAGTGCTATGCTGATATTGAGAGGTAACAATTGATCACTTTCAAAAAATATACTGTGTAATTAATTAATTGAGACTTTTTATTAGTTTCTGAGTTTTTGCGTTTTTAATTCATTTTAAAATACTAGCGGAATGTGGGGTTGGCAATGCAAGTCTTCAGTGGTTGATAAGGAGAATTGTGTTTTGAAATGCCTTTCTCCATCTTGTTATGAACTCGTCTACGGCAGCGATCCGGTGAGATAAAACTCCTCTTTTAATTGGAAATTGAATTACGTTTATTGGTTTTTTTTTTTTTTTTTTGGGTATTTGGGGTTGAAAATGATTGTGTTTAATTGTAGCTTGAGGAAGGAGAGAAAGACCTCATTAGGAGCCAAGAATTCAAGTACTGTATGCACAAGTAAGTTTAATTTTTTTTTTTTTTGGGTATTATTGTTATTAGAGTGTATAAGGCTTATTGGTTGAGTTGAGATATGTTTAATTATATATAGCTGAATTGGATGCTAAATGTTTCAATCATGCAACTTTTTGATAGATAATCATGCAATGTAATGAAAGAATTTTGTCATGGTTAAGTTGAAACTCAAAAAATAAAAATAAAAAAATAAAAAACACCACATATCCGATTATCTATTTTACTTATAAAAAAAAATAAAAAAAATTTAGTCATCTGTTGGTGCGATCCGAAAGGTTATAGTGTTCTGCACTCTTATAAGGAGACCCATTGATCTCAGCAGCTATAACGAAAGGAAGATAATGATTAACTGTTGATAGAATTGCTTTCTGGCCTAAGATACAGCCACACTACTACTGAAAGATACGATTACTCAGCCTTTCATGACAGAAGACAAGGCAAGGCAATTCTTGAAAATTAGGATACAACACGATGGGGATTCAGCAATTCATTATTATATATCTTTAGGTTTTTATGTTTATTATAAATAACAACTATCAAAATATTTAAAAACATATAAAAAAAATTGCAGGAAAATTTTTAAAAATAAAAATCCTCCCAACACTCCTAATTTCTAAGAACGGAGAAAATAAACTACATTAATACTCTTTCAGAAATAAAAGAGATATTATATTTCCTAGACTTGAAGTCTTTGACTCATTTATTACTTAGATGGGAGACATTGATTTTATTTAGTTCTTTTCTGATTGATTCTTGACTGCTATCTCAATTCAACCAACAATTGCAGTGCTAGCTGCATCATCTGTACATTCTTGCATTCAAATTTTTGTTTGTATGGTGGTTGAAGGTTGGTTCCTAGATTAGAAACTCCCCTACCCTCTCCGTCTGTTGGGTTATCTTTTGTTGGGAAATGTGGAAAGCTATAACCTTTGAGATCCTAAAAGTGTTTAGGCTTATTTGGGTTCCTCCTTTTTAGTTTCTCTTCCGCTTTCCCTCCTGAAGCTGTCACCTTGATATGTAGCTTCATTTCTGTGGGTGGAATAAACTAATTAAGTTATGATAGTGTTTCGGTGAGAATTTGTCCAGGAAATAAAGAAGTATATCATCCTAACAAAATTTTCAAATTTACAAGATGTAGTTAAATAAATACATGAGCGGATATGACAAAATAGGGTTACGTTAAGAACTATTAATATTTTTGAATTGTTGATTCATGAAGGACACTTTGATTTGGGCTGAAACAAAACATGGTTTGAGGACTTACCCGGATGGTTGGTTCAGTATTGGACAGTGGTTCGTTGAGAAATTTGAAGGGAAGTGTTTAGTGACTCCTTTGAGAGAGGTAAACCCATATGTACCATAGGAGGAAAAAATGATTTCTGGAACTTCTTTGTTGAAAAAGGGGAAAGTGGTATGAGATTTGTGGGTGTTAAGTGTTAACTCAAATGGTGGTTTGTGACTCTAACTTGGGGTTATGTGGGGATTTAATTGTAAAGATTTTTTTTGGTGCTGGACTGTACTTGAGTGGTCTTTCAACTTATCTGTCTGGGAGCTTAGGCATGTATTTAGTTATAAAAAAATTAATTACCAAAAGAAGATGGTTCGAGTTAAATGTAGTAAGGTTGACAGGGGAAGGTTAATAACTTGAGGCACTCAGAGAATCAACAGGCCTTGATTTAACATTTCATGTGATCTTGGTTTGAATAATGTAATATCATAGCCTTTTGCTTGTTGGTTCAATAGATATAAGAGAAGTGTAAACCATGTCTTTAATTAGGGGAGTGCTGAATTAGAAAAAAGTCACACTTATTGAGGTGTTAGAAGGTCACCAATCTAGCTGAGCAACACAGAACAGAAACTGCAGTGGCTTCTGAAGCAACTTGTGCAGTTTGTTTTATAAAAAAATTAGTATTAATTAGGCTTCTGGATAAATTCTTGAAGGTTTCTTGGATCGGATTTAATGTTTAATGACTTAGGGATAGTTGAGCTGTTTATTTATTTATTTTATTATTTTACAGATTGAATCTTGAAAGTATTTAATGGTTGATTTCTGTTAAAATAATGAATTTGTTGGGAAGTAATAAAAGATGAACCTTAGATAGTCATGGGTAGGTTTCCTAAACAATCACACTAACAAAGGAGAAACCAATCAGACCTTTAAAGATTGAGAAAAGCTGTTTTAATTTTATTTAATTTTACTCTGAAGCACCAACCATTACCTGTGTATCCATCCCAAGAGCAACAAGAACACTAGATTTCCTGATACACCAATTGCAGTCAGAAGCACTAAACACCTATAGCATTTCAAGCAAACTAGAATTTCTTTATGATTCTTGATCCTTCCTTTTACTAGTCTTCTCAGCTGGGATCATAAATGGGTTGTCTCTTCTCTAATAATCTTTTCTATAAGCAGAACTACAGTGAGCAGTCTAAATTTCGACTCTTTTTTCTTCCAATTGTGTTCATGTACTGAAGCCCTAAAAAAAATATCAAAAGTCTTGTACTTAAATCACTATATCAGTGAGAAAGTGCTCCATGATGGGTTGCGGTCTCAAAATGGAGCTTTTTTTGTCTTTCTGCTTTAAGATATTGGAGAAGGTCTTTTAGGACTGCTCCCCTATGATTGCACCCCCTGACTCATACTCAAAGAGATCTCATGCATCTCATTTGCGGTCATCATTAAGTTGGGTCTGAACTCCCTGTGATTATAGAATTGCCTGCAGAAGCTCCCTTCCTTTGACTATCTCCCTCTGAAACAAGAAGGCTTTCTGCATCATCAGTTTGGCTGATTAGACAATCATAAGAAACATTGACATAAAGGAAGAGTTAGTTATAAGCCTTTATTAAAGCCTTCCTTTCATCTGTCTTTTCAATAATGAATGAAAGGAATTTCTAATTCACCTTATTGACACATTCGCTCGTTTGAATTGATGTAAATTCTCACCGCTTGTCTCAGTATTGAATTAATAATGATAATATTTTTACATTAATCACTGTTGATCCAAATGGATGGTTAAAATATACAAGGCATCGAATAGATATAGGACTTAAAGCTTAGCAAAATTCATACAAATCAGAGTCTGAAATTAAAGACCTTTGGAGTGTGACTCTTGACCTTTCAAAACTCAAGGCATAGACCTCTGCAATCGTAACATCTGCGATGACAATGTCATCACTGAGCACTGCATATTAATTAAAATGCTCATCAGGATCTATTTGTTCAGCTGCATATCACACCAAAATTTGGTGTGATCAGGAGAAGAGTATGTAGTTTTGCTGCCAAAGACAACACTACAATGGGGTTACATTGAAGGTATGATAAGGGTATATCCGGACAAACATGTAGAAGAAATTAACCACCAGTAAATAGCTCTAACAAGTCAAGAGGAAATTTATAACATGCTGTATGGAACTATGGAGAAAATGATGTGTGATCTTGCCAAATTCAATAATTCTGAGATCCAAGGTTTTTGGTCTGGGTGTGAGCTTTCAATGGATCTTGTACATGAGCATGAATATGTGATTGGTATCAGTGTATGAAAATTACTATATACAAGTAAAGTATAAGTTGCAATATCAACTTGTTAGATTGGTGTTTGAGGCTAATGGCAAATTGGTGAGCGTATCATAAGCAGATTGTATACACAGGATTTCCTAAAAAGTTTTCTACAAACATCTAATGCGTTCTAATGGCAATAGCTAGATTTATCATAGTCAAGCACAAAGTACAAAGACCCTTCGCATGAAGGAACCAAAGGCATGACAGGAAATATATACAGCAAACACATCATGGGGCAGCATTGAAGTTTTATAGGTCAAACCACATACTGAGTAACCCCTTCCTGAATTTGATACATATTTGACTACACGCAAAGCCAAACTACAGAATCTTTTCTATAAATCCCATAATCTGAATTTGATATATTTCATTATGGATTTTGAAGTAATAAATCAGAATTACTGATTACACAATTTGACTAAAAGATCTGACAAAGAAACCAAGAATTCAAATAAAAAATTAAAAGAAAAAAAGTTTTCACAAAGATTGAAAGTGAAACCAATGTAGGAGCACCCTCAAAAAGAATAAAATTAGAGGTTATAAACATTTGGGACCTTTGGTCTATGGCTTCTCTTTATTTGGTGTCTATCAAGATATGCCTTACTCAGTGAAAGAACTCCTAGCTTGTTGGAAGAGTGGCTTCAAGGGCCATCAAAGAGTGGATGTATGGAATGCTATTCCTCTTTGTCTTATGTGGTGCATTTGAAAGGAATGTTATTTTAAGGCTTTTGAAGGGAATGAATCCCCTGTGCTTCAATTGAAGTTCTATTTTCTTAGGTTGCTTTTTGATTGGTTGAAGAGCATTGGGGCTGTTAATTGTTCCATCTTTTTTTGGAATTCCTTGATCTTTGTAGTTTTGGGTGTTAACTTTTGTGGTGCTCTTGTATACTTCCCTTGTACTGAAGCTTTGCCATCTTTCTCTTTTGATAAAATGTCGAACCTAGTGCGTAAAATTTTTACTTGTGTAGGGTCTGGATAGGTGATTGGTAGACTACCTTACCCTCATTTAAAAATAAAAACAAAAACTTGGAGAGGTTATTTTTGAACTCGAAACCACGATGTGTTTTTAATAGTTGATTTGCAGTGGTAAAGATAGTTGTGCAGGATGGCACCAACCTTGAAAACTGGAGCATTGGATCCATCCCTACATTAATACAGTTGGTTTAGGAAAAAGAACCCAAAAAAAGCCATTCTGTTGTTGCATGGATGAATAAGTGAGGTTCCCTAACATGCCCTGATTCTGCCCAGTTATACTTGGATTAGCTTTTTAGCTTATTTGCTTATACATAACTTTTTGAAACCTCATTTTTTTCCAAGTACAATTGTAGTTTTGCCTATTTTCAACAAATAAGCAAATAAGCTTTCAGCAAAAACCTAATTCAAATGCACATCTTGTTTTCTATTTTCTTGTGTCAGTCTTTTGAAACCAATCAGGGCATGTTAGGGAACCTCATTTTTTTCCAAGTACAATTGTAGTTTTGCCTATTTTCAACAAATAAGCAAATCAGCTTTCAGCAAAAACCTAATTTAAACGCACATCTTGTTTTCTATTTTCTTGTGTCAGTCTTTTGAAACCTCATTCTCACAGAATGCTGGATCTTGTTTGTCAGAGAGGTACATCTGGTAATTTGGATAACATGAACATAGAGCTGAGTTAAATCTGGTTTTGAGGGAAGGGTGCTTTGTGATTGGGCTGAGTGGGTATTGCTGATTTTTGGTTTTGAGTCAAGGGTAGGATTTGGTTGGTTTATTTGGCTGAATGGTTGAGTTGGTTTGAAGATTAGTTGATTATTGTTGTGCAATAGCTGATTCGGCCATTTTCTGGGCACTGGGATGGGGTGGCACAGGGAAAGGAGTTAATGGAAATGGGCACATATGGGAATTGGTAGAGGTATGGATAAGGACGGGGGATTCGTGTTGGAAATTGTTGACATGGTAAATGGTGAAATGGTATCAATGCTAATGGCGGTGGTGATAGGAGTGGTGGGAAAGTTGGTGGTGGTAAGGCGTTGATAGTGGGGTTAGAGGGGTGGGGATGGGGGATTGGACATCCTTCCTACAAAGAGACCTCTCCTTCAAATCTAATATTCCGTCACCATAGAGCCTTTTTTTAGTCAGTAAATTATTTGGTTTAAGGATTATTGGATTTTTCTTAGCCATTGGAATTCACTATTAGATATAAAAAATAAAAATAAAAATAAAAGAAGAAGAAAAGAATATTTGTATGGGACCCATATAGAACTGATACCATCCTTACAAGACTTTAATCACAGAGCAGGACTCTTTGATAGTGTTTTTTATGCATCTGCTGTGTTCCTTCTCTTCACAAATGGACAAAACTTATGTAGGTCATATCTTTCTGGTTGGTTTGTCTTGCTTTTCCATTACTTCTTAGAAGTCAGTTTAGTAACAACATACATAATCTCCTACTTAGTTACCAATTGATCTCATGTATGTTCATATTATTGCAGGCTATCAATGGGAGAGAGTCTTGAGGGCATCAAGGGTTCCTTTGACTATTAAAGTTACGTTAATCGGCAGCATTCTGACATGGTGCATATTCTCTGCCCCTGCCCCTACCCCTACCATTGCTCCCCCCCTCCCTTATAATGATCCCCAAGAAAAAGAAAAAGAAAAATTGTAACTAAATATTTAAGCATTTAAGTTTATTTTGGTCGCTCTATTTTTGACAATTGACATTTATGGCGTTTTATGGTGATTTTTAACTTAGTGATTACATGCTTTAAAAAAAAGTTGGGGAAACAAAAAAAAGCCTCTTAGAATTTGGTTTTGTAAATGGGCCACAAGTATACCAGGTGTCAGGTGTGCTTTGTCGCCTTTGATAGTATAGAGGAGCAAACTTTGTCTCATATCATATGTGAGACGTGAGATGTGCTGAAATTAAAGCGTCTTTAGAATGAAGGGATAAAGTTGGGTTTTACATTAAAAATTGAGTAAAAATTGAGGGTAATTTTAAGAGAAGTGAACACTTTTCCTATGATAATATTTAGTTTCAGCTCATGCAATTCTTGCTTTTTGCAATTGAACTTCAGCAGGTGCAATGCAAAAACGTGAGAAACCACGTTTAGGGTCCGTTTGGATTGAGTTTATTTTTGCTGAAATTAAAAATTGAAACTGAAAACACTGTAGTAAAATAATTTTTAAATGTGTGAATAGTGCCGTGAGATCCATTTTTAATAAAAAGGTTGCTGAAAAGTGGAATTTGTGGGTCTGTGAATAGTGTACGGATGCACTGTTCACGGTTGACTTGGTCAAATAGCGCGGCTGAAAACTTGCGTTTCTCAGCAGCCTTGCGTTTCCTCCAGTGCGCGTGGGTCCCAGTTTCAGCAAAACGCAAACGCAGATTGAAAACGCTGAATTTAGTTGAATCCAAGCGCTCACTTAGAGACTAAAATATGCGTTTAAAATTTTTGCCAAACACAATTTCGCCCTTCTGGTTGGCTAACGTGCTTTTTTTGGGCCCAAAAAGCTAAATCAAGCTGGAACTTAGTAATAATTAAGACAAATTATTGGAATAATAATAATACTAATAATAATAATAATAATAATATTTAATAATAATAAGAAGAAGAAGAAGAAGAAGGTGAAACCAGAAGTATAAAATTTCCTTACATATCAAACACCCACTATTATAAGTGCTAGTTAAACAATCAGTTTTTTCAACAAGTACTTTTTGACGGTTTTTATCAAACTCTCTATTCTTTAAAAAGTTAAACCAAATTCAACCTACGTTCAAATGTGTAAAGCATATGAAATTATGATCGTTATTGTCTATTGAAGAACACCTATTTCATTTCTATTGTACATCCAAAGGCAAAATAAATAAATAATATTAAAAACAATATATCAAAAATAAATCCAATTTTAAGTTTTTAACCCCTAAACAGTGAAACAAATTAAAAGACAACTGAATTTGTAACACAGACCAAATATAACTTCACAAAAACGTTTTACACCTTTCACAGTTTCTTTTTCCTAGCCCACAGAAATTGCTTTCGGCTTGACCAATATTTACACCTCACCAAACCACCCAAAATTTGAAAAACGTTTTCAAGAAAAATGTTTTTTGTCAAAAGAAATGCGGCTTAGTGCTGCCTTTGTTGTGGAGTGGAGATAGTAACCCAAGAGCACTTTTTTTTTCCTGTCATATGTCAATCATTGTATGTCTAACTCTATTTCGAGCCTCTAAATTTTCGATACAGGATTTCTGAATCAATTCCTGGTTGGGTTACAATAATCGTTTTCCCTGCTCTTAGGATTTGATAAAAAACAGGATTTCATAATGCCCGCCACTACCACTCTTGAGACTTGACAATCTATGGATTGAATTATTGGTTTTAAACTTCTTATTCACGATAATGATAATGATAATGTGATTTCTACGTTACAAATAGTTGAAAACGTGGAAAAAAAAAAAAAAAAGGAGATTTTTGGTAAATATTTTTAGAATCTGATTGACAAAGGTCTTAGGGCATTTATTAAATAAACTATTTTATGAAAGTTTTGATATCATATTTATTATTTTATAATAAATATAAAACGCAGTTAACAAATTGATTACTTTTTTTTTTTCTCTTAAAAAGTTTTTAAA
The DNA here is from genome assembly GCA_028535165.1 of Quercus tomentella. NCBI lineage: Eukaryota > Viridiplantae > Streptophyta > Magnoliopsida > Fagales > Fagaceae > Quercus > Quercus tomentella. The sequence continues at coordinate 45,744,563 of JAPQVY010000156.1, forward strand.
AATATTTTAAGCATGGTTAACAATAACATTTTCCCATATTTTTATCTTTACAAACACAAGATAAGGGCATTTTCCTAACACATCAGTAAACTGTCTTTGCAAGATAATTCTATCACCACATTGATTTTATTATTTGATGATGCCGAAAATCGTCAGTTAGTCACACAATATTCACGTGCTCGAGATAATACCTGCAAACAAAAACAAAGAAAACCCTAGGGGAGTACTAGTGTGGTACAGGCCAAAAACCCTCCAAAAGTTAAGTTAGAAATCTTTTCACAACTCTAGAGTGCCAGAGTTGGGGTGAATTATGCGTACCTTGTTTTTTGAGGGCTTTGGGCTTTTATAGTGGTGTAGAGTCGACCTCCAATTCTTGTGTAGGAAGGTGTTTCCATATGGAAAAAGATCATCATAAATGTGTGTATATTATGGGATCCTTCTCATGTTGGGATTCTTTTCATATTGGGATTCTATTGACCAGGATTAATCGTGGGACGCAAGTTGTTTTCCATTTAGGATTCCTTGGAGGCCACTTAAGCCATGTGGATACCACGTGGCCTTGAGATCCGTCCACCTCGTGTCCGTGTATCTCGGATTCGTCCATATAGAGAAACTAACCGTTCACTCAATCTTATATTGTCAGGTCTATTAAAATGGATCCGTCATCCATAATTTTATACTCTTCAGTTGCCCCCTCACTCTGGGGGTTCGTCGCCTCCCTTGGACGGACCCGTGGAGTGACGGTTCGACTCATCTTCTGCACAGATTGACAGGCTAGCCTAGGGTCATTAATGCCGTAGGGGCATGTGGCATTTCTTCAGTGGTTAATCTCTTGGAACGAAGCGTCCCTTCGTCTTCCGTGCCATTCGCTCTATATAAACCTGCTCCTTTACCTCTCATTCTTTACTTTCTTCAACGAATTTACGATCAGAGCGCTACCGTCAACTTTGTTAAACAAGCATTCTGTCCACTTGGTGCGTCTGTCATCTACACTTCCCTGGCGCTCATCTTCAATTGGTAAGTATTCTTCACCTACTGTTGAATTCTTATCATCATTTTTTAGGCTTTGCACTCCCGTCGTCGATGTAGATCCATTAGTGTCTTAGGGTTTACTCGTCATGTGTAGGTGACAGATGTCTAGTGCGTCAAGTAACCAATCGTGTGTTCGCGAGGGGGCGGACTACGTGGACATGGGTAGGTCAGGGGGTGATTCTACTGATGGCCTAGTTGGTGTTGAACCCTCAACCCAATCCGTCATAGGTCCCGATGGACTTAGGGAGTTTATAATACTTCCCTTGTGGACGGTCAACCACTTCGTTTCTACCATCAAAGAGTCACACTTCAACACGCTTAGGGAGAAGTATCAGATACCCGACCACATACCCCTCTGTCTACCCTACAAATCAGAGAAGTGTTATTACGAGGGTGTTGAAGGCATCGAAGTCAATGAGCAAATGCTAAAAGCAGGGCTTAGATTCCCCCTGAGCGCCTTTCTCCGTTGCCTTCTCCAATACTTAGGATTGGCCATCACCCAAATCTCCCCAAATGCCTGGAGGGTTTTCCTTGGCGTAGAGGTCTTGTATGGGGCCATGTCCAAAGGGGCGGGCAAGTTGACGGTAGAAGAATTTTTTCACTATTACTGTCCGACTGAGATCGTTCAATCCAAGGGAATGTATAGTTTTCTGCCCAGGAGCCCGTTGTTGAGGCTCGTGTGTGATACCCCCGACTCTAACAAAAACTAGAAGAGTCACTATTTTTTCATGGAGGGTGACGAGTGGATGTGTCACCCTGGTGACAAAGAGTTCATGCCCGTCGACAAGACATGAGATATAATGCCCCCGTCTGGTATGCATATGTTTGTGCTTAAGTTTTTAATTGTGTTAATTTACTCGTTACTTTAACCGTCTCCTTTTGCAGCCTGGGACTATCCATAAGTCTCCCTTGAGCAGTGGAGTTTTTTGGAAAAAAAAATTAACAAATCCAAGCTGTCAGAGAGGACGTGGGCTAAGTTAGTCAACTTAGATACTTTTTTCTGGTATTATGACGGACCAGAACCCACAGAAGCTGCCCGGCGATACGACCGTCAAGTTCGTCAACGTAAGTCTGTCACCAATACTTTGGTTTTTTTTTTTTTTTTTTTACATTATCTAACTCTTGGTATCCGCCCACCTTTGTGCAGAAATGGAAGGCAGCAAGAGAAGGGCCTATATTAAGCAGCAGGCTACTGCGAAGAAAAACCAATAGGGGAGTCAACCCCCCAAGGGGATGGGTCAACCCAACTCGTCCACCAAGAGGAAACCGTCGAAGAAGATTGACTGTCTTCCAAAAAGCCTAAAGTTGTCCCCGAGTCCATCGTGGGCTTAAAGGCCGAGACTAAGAAGACGGTCACTTTGATTGGTTAAGGAAGGGGCAAGGGACTCATGACAGGCCTTGTCCTCGTTACTGTAAAACCACCCGTCCTCCTCCGTGAGGATTCTAAGTATGTGCTGGAGCAACTCTCGTCCATCATCACAGCTGACGACTATGAGGACCTGAGCAACCACACAACTGAAGCCATGAGGGAGACAGGGCTCTTTAGTATTGCGTAGGTAATTGTGTCCGTCCACTTTCTCTTTTTCTTCCCTTTAACCTGCCTAGTTACTAACCCCTCTTTTACTTCTAGGCGATGCTAATGATGAAGGGATTGATGGGTCGTTGCTTGAACCACGAGACGGCGCTGGACCGTATTAGGGCAAAGGCAAGGTCAACGGAGGATGAGCTGGCTGAGTTAAAGGCCTGGAAGATGGTCCAAGAGAAAAAGCTTGCTTTGTCGGAGCAAGTTAGAGGTGAATTGGAGAAGTAGACGGAGATGCTGAGGTAGGTCCTTGAGGATAAGGAAAAAGAGATCAGTGATGCTAAGGATTGGCTCTGTCAGGTGAAGGAAGACGCGACACGAGAGTACTGTGACTCTAATGCCTACCTGACAAAGCTCGGAGGCATTTACGCTGATGGCTTTGATGACTGTCTCCATCAAGTCAAAACTTTTTTTCCAGGCCTAGACCTATTGCATGTATCAATGACGCTTCGGCCCAAACCTTAGTTTAGCCCATCCACTCTGAGAGCACGGATGAATTATTCGCTAACGATGCCCTCATTGATGACCCTCGTGGTGACAAAGAGCTTGATCCTGTTGAAAGCCAAATTAAACCCGTCGAGGACAGCACCCGTCAACCTGATGAGGTTCAAGTTGTAGAGAAAGATGAGGATGCTCCCGTTCAGCAGTAGTGTGTGTATATATATATTTTAATTTTTGGCTAAAATGTAAAGATTTTCCATAACAATTTATGTTTAATTTAACTGTTGCTTTTTGTATCCAGACTTCTCCCTTTTTGGGCTTTCGTAATTTATTAATTACTTACTTTATTTTATTCGTCTACTTTTATTTCCTGTAGATGAAACTGTTTAGTTTATGGTTATATAAATATAACTCATCCTTTAGGATGAATCTGTCTACCTTGTAGGTTTAAGCAAAAGTTTTGAGCCCGACGGGCTTAAGTCATCCCCTTGGGATGATCCGTCTGCTGCATGGACTTGTCAAATGCTCTTTCAAGATAAGTTCGTCCACTTTATGGACTTTAGGTTAAACCTGTCCACTTCTATGGACTGATGAACCCATTCTCTTATGGACTTGAATGGACTTACCTTGTGGTTGAACCTGTCCATTTTATGGACTTACCATTGGCCATCCTCTAGGGATGAGGCCTGTTCACTTTGTGGACTTGATATCTGTCCACTTGATAGGCTTGTCTTTAGTCATCCTTTAAGGATGAAACCCATCCATGTTATGGACTTATAATAACCATTCATGACTTTAATTCGTTCACTTGATAGGCTTATCATTAGTCATCCTTTGAGGATGACACCCGTCCACTTTTGTGGACTTGAATCCGTCCACTTTATGGACATAATAGCCATCCATAACTTGAAATAGTTCACTTCATGGACTTATTCATTAGTCATCCTTTGAGGATGAAACTCGTCCACTTTGTGGACTTGAATCTGTCCACTATATGGACCTCATACTTTCCTGATCATCCTTTTAGACTTGATTTTAATTTGTGTTTGAACCCGTCCACTATATGGACCTCATACTTTTCTGATCATCCTCTTGGATGAACTTGTCCTATTATGGACTTGATTTTAATGAATATGTAGACATGTAGATATCATACACAATATTTTTGAATAACTCCTCTTATTTTGTGGTAAACATGCATGTAAAAATTGTTCTTAAAAAATCTACCCTTTGGGCTTAAAAGAAACTTCGAATAATAAAATCTTAAATAGAAAGCAATAAACTGGAAATGAGGAGTATTATATTATTGTTCATGTTGTCTCCTATTGGTAGTATTTCTTTAGGTATTTTGTGTTCCATGGGTGATGCAGCTTTTGCCCGTCCAATGTCTCCAAGTGGTATGTTTCCTTCCTGTACCATGATGCAATTTTGAATGGCCCTTCCTAGTTAGGCCCTAGCTTTCCTTGGGAGGCGTCCTTTGTGGCGCCTGTTACCTTTCTCAAGACAAGATCTCCAATCTGGAAGTCCCTGGGTCTAACTTTAGAATTGTAATGCTTGGCTATGAGGTTCTGGTGCCATGCTAACCTTTGCTCAGCTGTTGCTCTAACTTCGTCCACCAGATCAAGCTATAGGTGCATAGCTTCGTCATTCTTACCCTCGTCATGGTTCCCTACTCTATAGCTTGTAAGTCCTACTTCAGCCAAGATGACTGCCTCACTTCCGTATGCTAGTCGAAACGGTGTCTCTCCTATAGGCGTTCTCGCCATCGTCTTGTATGCCCATAAGACACTTGGTAGTTTGTTCGGCCATATACCCTTCACCCCCTCGAGCCGAGTTTTGATGATTTTGAGCAAGGATCAGTTTGTGACCTCAACTTGTCCATTGGCCTGAGGGTGAGCGGGCGATGAGTAGTGGTTCTTGATCCCTAGCTACGAGCAGAAGTCTCTGAATACGTCGTTGTCAAACTACTTTCCATTGTTCAAGACCAGCACCCTAGGTATACCGTACTTGCAAATGATGTTCTTCCATACAAAGCTTCGCACATTCTTTTCAGTGATGGTGGCCAGGGCTTCCGCTTTTACTCATTTGGTGAAGTATTCTATACCGACTACTAGGAACTTCAACTGTCTAACAGCCATTAGGAAAGGACCCATGATATCCAACCCTTATTGAGTGAATGGCCATGGGGCCATCATTAAGGTGAGCTCCTCAGTCGGTTGCCTGATGAGGTTGCCAAATCTCTGACACTTGTCACAAGCTTTGACGTATGCATGGGCATTCTTTTGCATGGTTGACTAGTAGTATCCTGCCCGAATTAGTTTATGCACCAATGATCGTGATCCAGAGTGATTTCCGCAGACTCTTTTATGGACTTCTCTCATGACATAGTCTGTCTCCTCGGGGACGAGGCACCTCAGGTACAGTCGAGAGAAGCCCCTCTTGTATAGAACGTCTTTAATCAAAATGAAGCGAGCTGTTTGAACCTTCAACTTCCTTGCGGCCTCCTTGTCGTTTGGTAGCACGCCATCCCTCAGGTAGGAGGCTATTAACGTCGTCCAATAGTTCTCAAGACCTATCTCCTGTACACTGGCATCGTTTATTAATGATGAGATTTGAACGAAGAATAATACCTTATTGAGCGTGAGCATGTGTTCTACTGAAGCAGCTTTAGCAAGTCGGTCGGCGTGCTCGTTCTCCTCCCTTGGGATTTGAACAAATTTTACTCGGAGGCCTCTAATTCGATCCTTCACCTGCTCGAGGTACTTCTTCATCCGTTCATTCTTGCATTCATAGTCACCATTAACCTAACTGGTTACTACTTGGGAATCACAGTATACGACCAAATTTTCAGCTCCTACCGCCTTAGCGAGGTCTAGCCCTGCTATCAAGGTTTCGTACTCTGCTTCATTATTGGTCGTAAGGAAGTCCAGACGAACTATGCATTTGATCTTATCTCCTTCTGGGATGTGGAGTATCACACTAGCTCCACCTACTTGCTTGTTGGAGTACTCGTCTGTGTGGATGCTCTACTATGGGATCTCTTCTGCCCTTTGGCCTTCTACGAGGGTGAATTTTGCAATGAAATCAGTTACTACTTGCCCCTTCATAGCCGTACGTGGTCAATACTGTATGTCAAATTCACTCAACTTGATTGCCCATAGCGCCATCTGTCCTATAGCTTCAAGGCTACTTATAGCTCTACGTAGGAGCTTATCCGTCAGGACGATCATAATGTGCGCCTGGAAATATGGCTTGAGCTTTCGCGTTGCAGTTACTAACATGAAAGCGAGCTTTTCCATTTGAGGGTACTGCTCTTCCACTCCTCGGAGTGCTCGGCTTGTGAAGTATACGGGCTTCTGCACCCTATCCTCTTCTCTGACCAAAGCTACGCTGACAGCGGCTGGGGAGACAACAAGGTGTAGGAACAATTCTTCCCCTGGCTTAGATGGGCTTAGTAATGGCGGAGAAGAAAGATATGCCTTCAGGTCTTCAAACGCTTGCTGGCACTCATTCGTCCATTCAAACGACTTCCTCAATGTGTAGAAGAAAGGTAGGCATTTATCCGTTGCTCTTGAGACGAACCTGTTTAATGTGACTACCTTTCCGTTCAGGCTCTATAACTCCATGACCATCTTTGGCGGAGCTAACTCCATTATGGCCTACATCTTTTCTGGGTTGACCTCAATACCCCTTTGGGATACCATGAATCCTAGGAACTTCCCTGCCATTACCCTAAACACACAAATTTGGATTCAGCTTCATGTTGTACGTCTGCAGTGTGACGAAGGTTTCTTGGAGGTCGCTCAAGTGGTCGTCCTCCCGTATACTTTTTACCAACACGTCGTCCACGTAAACTTGCACGTTCCTTCCAATCTGATGCGAGAACATCTTGTTCATCAGCCTTTGGTATGTGGCACCCACGTTCTTGAGTCCGAATGGCATTACTTTGTAGAAAAAGAGCCCCTGGTTGGTGACAAATGAGGTTTTTTCTGTTGGAAAAATACATGTGCGTAGCGGAAAATTAACGGATCTACTTCATTCTTAATCTATAACATGCACTATGTAAATTTCAGAATTCGAGTATAAGAGAGTATACCTTGAAGCGGTGAATTTCAAAACAAAGATTGAAACACTTGGGAATTCTTTTAATCTTCACTCCAATTCCACTAACGCCCAAGAAGTGTGGACTTTCAATTGGTTACAAAGGGAGAATTAGAGAGTGACTCACACTCCCATACACCATTTTACAATGATATTTCTCATATATAAAATTTTGTACGTTTTTCCTTTTGTATCTAACCAATTATCTAATTAGGCTGGCCTTTTGGGCATTTCCAATTGGGTTTAAGTGTGTGGCTTGGAGTGGGACCAAAAGGGACCAATAAGACACTAGCTCCAATGGCCTTTGGGCTTTTTTGTCAACTCTTGACAAGTTCAAAGTTATCATTAACTATATTTAATACCACCATATAAATATAGTTGCACTCTAGGCCTTATCTATAAATTATATCCCAAGACTTTATTGTTCATGCAACCCCTTCATAAAATATTTGTAGTAATACAAAGTCATTAATGTAGACTGTCACTTTGTAAATTACTACATCTTAATTCCTTGAGTACCCGGTTTAATCCTTTAATGTTATTCATTATATATTTATGAAATCCAATTTCATAAATATATACTTTAGTCTTACTAAAGTGGTTAGGCCTAACTCTCTGAATAACAAACTCATTAAACTTATCTCAAGGGAATACTTTATATCTCCGTTAAGAAATTATGAATTCCATCTTGAGAATATATGTTCCATCAACACTAAATGTGGCTGCTCAACATACTGAGGTTTTGACCATAACTTTAGATCTCACTTTTGATATATCAAAGCAACCTACACCTCATGATCAAGTCCATTATTCTCTCAAGATTAAGAGTTCATGCTAATATAAGTCGTGAGATTTATTATTCAATTGACAATACCATAACTTTAGATTTCACTTCTGATATATCAAAGCAACCTACACCTCATGATCAAGTCCATGATTCTCTCAGGATTAAGAGTTCATGCTAATATAAGTCGTGAGATTTATTATTCAATTGACAGTCGTTAGGAGAATAATAAATCTCACAACGGTCCAGTTCAATATGTCTTAACTTTTAAAACATATCAACTAGAAATCTCCATTTCCATGATCAAGATAAATCATTTTAGTTGATATGTTATAGTTATCGCAGATGAAATGCCTAATTTCATCACCGACTACGAACTATATTCTGAGTTTATAAAGAACTTGTGATTTATATCTTCTGTGACTAAATTACATAAATCACATACTATGCATCTCATGGACTATATGATAATATCTGAATATTCATGTTGCCATTATTTTAGATAATAATAAAACAAATTTATTAATCATAATATTAAGTCATACATCATGTCATACATAATATTACACATAGCATCACACAATAGGATTTACGGGCACTAATCCTAACAATCTCCCACTTGCCCTAAAGACTATTGTGCACTAATCTAACTCCCATTCCCTCCAAATGTGACTCGAAGGTCCTTTGAGGCAAGGCTTTGGTAAAGTGATCTACTAGATTATTTGCACTTTCAATCTTTGCTACCATCACATCTCCACGAGCAATAATATCTCTAATGATGTGGTACTTCCTCTCAATGTGCTTTCCTTTCTTGTGATTTCTTGCATCTTTAGATTGTGCAACTGCTCCACTATTGTCACAAAAAAATGTGATTGGAACTTGCTCCATTCTCATTACACCAAGGTCAGAAAGGAATTTCTTGAGCCAGACAGCTTCTTTTGCTGCTTCACAAGCAGCAATATATTCTGCCTCCATGGTGGAGTTTGCAATACAAGATTGCTTAATACTCCTCCAACTAATGGCTCCACCTCCCAAGGTGAAAACACATCCTGATGTGGACTTTCTGAAATCTAGATCCGATTGAAAGTCTGAATCTGTATAGCCAATGGGAATCAAATCCTCACAACGGTAAACAAGCATATAATCTCTCGTTCTCCGTAGATACTTGAGAATATGCTTTACAGCTTGCCAATGTTTTGGTCCTGGATTTGATTGATAACGGCTAACCATGCCAACTGAATAACAGATATCTAGCCTAGTACAAAGCATGGCATACATGAGACTTCCAACTGCAGAAGCATAAGGAACTTGTCTTATCAAATCTACTTCCTCTTGAGTCTTAGGGCTTTGGTCATTAGACAGAGGAACTCCATGTCTGAAAGGAAGTAATCCTTTCTTGGAGTTTTGCATGCTAAACCGTTCTAGAACCTTATCTATGTATCTAGCTTGTGATAAGCCTAACATTTTATTCTTGCGATCTCGCCAAAGCTTGATCCCTAGAATAAAGTTAGCCTCACCCAAGTCCTTCATATCAAATTGGCTTGACAATCAAACCTTTACTGATGACATTACTCCTACATCATTTCCAATGAGTAGAATATCATCAACATAAAGCACTAGGAATATTACTACTTTATCTTGATGTCTTTTGTACACACATGGTTCATTTGGATTTTGTTCAAAACCAAATGATTTGATTGCTTGATCAAATCTGATGTTCCATGACCTAGATGCTTGCTTAAGTCTATAAATGGATCTTTTTAACTTGCATACCATATGCTATTGGTTCTTTGCTATGAAACCTTCCGTCTGCATCATATAGATTTCCTCTTCAAGATTGCCATTAAGAAATGCAGTCTTGACATCCATTTGCTAAATCTCATAATCAGAATAAGCAGCAATGGATAAGAGAATTCTGATAGATTGAAGCATTGCTACTGGAGAAAAGGTTTCATCATAATCAATTCCTTCCTTTTGTGTATACCCTTTTGCCACTAGCCTTGCTTTAAAGGTTTCAACCTTTCCATCTATCCCTCTCTTCCTCTTGTAAACCCATTTGCAACCAACAGGTTTAACGCCGTTAGGCGCCTTTACAAGATCCCAAACTTGATTGGAATACATGGAATCTAATTCAGATTTCATACCTTGGATCCAATGATGTGCATCTATATCATTCATTGCCTCTTCATAAGTGTATGGATCCGATTCAGCCTCTTCAGAGATAGCTTCATAAGTTTCTCCCAAACCTATGAATCTTATAGGAAGCCGAACAATTCTCCCACTACGACGAGGCACTTGTGTACTAGACATCTCATGAGTAGTATTTTATGGTGTATCTAATACAGCCACATCATCCCTAGATTCATCCATTGGTTGTTCAACTACAGGTTCATCTATTTCAACCAAAACAACTTTACTTCTAGGATTAAAATTATTCACATAATCATCTTCCAAAAATTTGGCATGGGTACTAACAAACACTTTGTTATCCTTATGATTATAGAATAAATAACCCTTTGTTTTTTTTGAATACCCTAAAAACATGCATACTTCTGTTTTAGCTTCCAACTTATCAGACCTCCCTTTCAACACATGTGCTGGACATCCCCAAATGTGGAGATATTTCATATTAGGCTTGCGCCCACTCCACAATTCCTTAGGTGTGTTGGGAACATATTTTGAAAGAACTAAATTTAAAATATGCATAGTTGTTTTTAGTGCATATCCCCAAAAAGAAACTGGTAAAGTTGAATAACTCATCATGGACCTAACCATTTCCAAAAGAGTCCTATTCCTTCTTTCTGCTACACCATTTTGTTGGGGAGTTCTAGGTGCAGTCAATTGGGATACAATCCCATTTCAAATTAAGTAGTCCTTGAAATCCCCAAGAAGGTATTCACCACCTCGATCAGATTGAATGGCCTTTATGTGTTTACCCAATTGATTTTCAACTTCAGCCGTAAACTCTTTGAACTTTTCAAAGGCTTCGGACTTTCGTCTTATTACGTACACATAACCATATTTTGAGTAATCATCGGTAAAAGTGATGAAATACTCATAACCTCCTTTTGCTTGGGTTGACATAGGACCACATACATCCGTATGAACTAATTCTAGCAACTCTTGAGCTCTTCTACCTTTTGCATTAAAAGGTCGTTTGGTAATTTTACCTTCTAAACAAGATTCACAAACTGGAAATTCATCAAAGTCCATGGGCTCTAAAAGTCCATCTTTTATCAGTCTTTGAATCCTATTTGAATTAATATGACCCAAACGCAAGTGCCAAAGATATGCATCACTAGTAGAAGGAAACTTTATCTTTAATGATTTCACATGAGAGTTATTATCTAATTCAGAATTATATAATTCATGCTTATCAGGAGTTAAAATATAAAGATCATCCACAATATTGCCAGAACAGATAAACACTTTATCCTTCTTTATTACAACATTGTCTTTTAGGGTAACACAATATCCATGTTTACCTAAGTAAGTAGCAGAAATTAAATTCCTACGAACATTAGGTACATACAAACAGTCTTCCAATATTAGAACTCTAGATTCAAAACATAAATTATAAACACCAACAGCTACAACCGGAATCCTGCTCCCATCAGCCAAAGTAAGAAACAACTCCCCTTCTTTAAGCTTTCTGGTCTCCTGGAACCCCTGCAAGGAATTGCAGATATGATTAGTACAACCTGAATCCACATACTAGGAATCCGTGGGATTCTGTACCAAACATATTTCAAGAAGGAATGTATTATTCATACCTTTATTCTTGGCAGCCTTAAATATTGGACAATTCCTCTTCCAATGTCCTTTCTCACCATAATGGAAACACTTTCCTTTGATTTTCTTTCCCTTGTCAGCAATCCCTAAGGCAATTTGTTTACCATCTTGCTTGGTGAAGTCCTTCTTCTTCTTCTTCTTACCCTTGCCTTTCGACTTAGGTTGAGAAGTAGAAGCTTCACCCAAATTGGCTTCAACATTAGAAGTACCAAGGATGCCTTTCGCCGCTACCAACTCATTCATTAATTCAGACAATGTATAAACCTTTTTGTTCATATTGTAATTAAGTCTGAATTCCTTGAATGATTCCGGTAGTGACTAGAGTATCATATCCACTTGGGATTCTCCATCAATGTCGGCACCTAAAACTTCCAATGTATTCAGATTAGAGATCATTGTAAGACAATGCTCCCTTACTGAACTTCCTTCAGCCATTTTGGTATTATAAATTTGCCTCATGGTCTCTTGCCTTGTAGAACGACCTTGCTCACCAAACATCTCCTTCAGACTTAGCATAATGTCTGAAGCTAGTTCCATATCCTGCATTTGATGCTGTAGAACATTTGAAATAGATGTTAGGATGTAGCACTTGGCCATCTCATTAGATTTCTGCCAACGATCATATCGCTGTTTTTCCTCAGGAGAAGCATCTAATGAAGGAAAGCCAGGACATGGTTTAGTAAGAACATACTTATGCTCTTCTGCAGTAAGAACAATGTCCAAATTTCTTTTCCAGTCAACATAGTTGGATCCAGTCAGTTTGTTTTGATTAAGAATAGTAACAAGTGGGCTAAAAGGTGCCATGTTCAAATCTGAAAACAATAAACATGAATATAATAAGTAAACTGGACATTATCAATTTAGCATACAAGCATATAATATGGAACCTTAATAAAACCATATAATAATGTATGCAACGACAAACCAATCCATGTCTATAATTCCTTGGTAGCAAGTATATTATAAACATATTAATTGGTTGAGAACTATTCTCATTATTAGTGCTATCATGATAACTCTTATCAAATACTAATAATATGCCGTATCAACTTTAGCCTCTAAGTAATAATGACATAGCTCCTTTGGGAGGTTAACATTACACTTAGTCTAGTGTACACCATTACCTAGAATCATGTGTAGCCACATTTCATCTCCCTTTGTTGTGTTTAAACTTGTAGTACCATGGATCAAAACACGCTCCTTTGGGATCGCGAGGCATATACACCAAGATGAGGTGCTTGTCCACACTACTTTAAATGGGTAAGTTCAATCTTGTAGTACTATGAAGTAAACACCCTCCTTTGGGATCGTGAGGCATATAGGCCAAGATGAGGTGCTTATCCCACACTACTATGAACTGATAATGGAGGCCGTGAGATCCAACCCTTGTATCTCTCTCCCACTAGATATTTTAAAATAAAGGTTTTTAATTTTATAACATGCATAATCTAATTACACATAGCCTTACTCTTTATACATGTGAAAACACTTAGAAAAATTTCTGATTTTCCTTCTTTCGATCGATCGAATATGCCTTTCGATTGATCGAAAAAATTAAAAAATTTGAACTTGACCATCTGACTTGTTCGATCGATCGAAAAAACAAATTCGATCGATCGACTAGCAATTGAAAATCAATCTATTTAAAAAGTCTGATCACTGTTTCACTCAATCGATCGAAGGTGATTTTCGATCGATCGAAACTCGTGAAACTCGAATTTCCAGAATTTTTCTAAGGCAATTTTCTTCGTTTTTCATGAACAAACATTCAACATATGAACATTACAGACAGAGATTGATGTCAAAAATGAATTCTATTGATGCTATAGCCTTAAGATTCAATTTAACGTACTTAAATTTAAATTTAAACAACATCATAACATCAATTTCAGTTTTCATCAAATCATAGTTTCAACAACATGCAGAAAGTTAAAACATAATCTTCTAACAATATGAAACTATCATCTCTAATACTAAAACTCACAAAACATGTTAAACAGATTGGAAATTGAAGACCGCTCTGATACCAATTGTTGGAAAAATACATGTGCGCAGCGGAAAATTAACGGATCTACTTCATTCTCGATCTACTTCATTCTCAATCTATAACATGCACTATGTAAATTTCAGAATTCGAGTATAAGAGAGCGTACCTTGAAGCGGTGAATTTCAAAACAAAGATCGAAGCACTTGGGAATACTTTTAATCTTCACTCCAATTCCACTAACGCCCAAGAAGTGTGGACTCTCAATTGATTACAAAAGGAGAATTAGAGAGTGACTTACACTCCCATACACCATTTTACAATGATATTTCTCATATATAGAATTTTATTCGTTTTTCCTTTTGTATCTAACCAATTATCTAATTAGGCTGGCCTTTTGGGCCTTTCCAATTGGGCTTAAGTGTGTGGCTTGGAGTGGGACCAAAAGGGACCAATAAAACACTAGCTCCAATGGTCCTTGGGCTTTTTTGTCAACTCTTGACAAGTCCAAAGTTACCATTAACTATATTTAATACCACTATATAAATATAGTTGCACTCTAGGCCTTATCTATAAATTATATCCCAAGACTTTATTGTACATGCAACCCCTTCATAAAATATTCGTAGTAATACAAAGTCATTAATGTAGACTGCCACTTTGTAAATTACTACATCTTAATTCCTTGAGTACCTGGTTTAATCCTTTAATGTTATTCATTATATATTTATGAAATCCAATTTCATAAATATATACTTTAGTCTTACTAAAGTGGTTAGGCCTAACTTTCTGAATAACAAACTCATTAAACTTATCTCAAGGGAATACTTTATATCTCCGTTAAGAAACTATGAATTCCATCTTGAAAATATATGTTCCATCAACACTAAATGTGGCTGCTCAACATACTGAGGTTTTGACTATAACTTTAGATCTTACTCCTAATATATTAAAGCAACCTACACCTCATGATCAGGTCCATTATTCTCTCAGGATTAAGAGTTCATGCTAATATAAGTCGTGAGATTTATTATTCAATTAACAGTCGTTAGGAGAATAATAAATCTCACAGCGGTCCAGTTCAATATGTCTTAACTCTTAAAACATATCAACATATCAATTAGAAATCTCCATTTCTATGATCAAGACAAATCATCTTAGTTGATATGTTATAGTATTCGCAAATGAAATGTCCAATTTCATTACCGGCTACGAACTATATTCTGAATTTACAAAGAACTTGTGATTTATATCTTCTGTGACTAAATCACATAAATCACATACTTTGCATCTCATGGACTATATGATAATGTCCGAATATTCATGTTGCCATTATTTCAGATAATAATAAAACAATTTTATTAATCATAATATTAAGTCATACATAATGTCATACATAATATTACACATAGCATCGCACAATAGGATTTAAGGGCACTAATCCTAACATTTTCTTGATCAGCCTCATTCAGTTTGATTTGGTTGTAACCAGAGAATGCGTCCATGAAATTTAGCAGCTGGTGTCTTACAGTTGAGTCGACCAAGGTGTCAATTCGCGGGAGAGAATAGATATCTTTGGTGCAGGCCCTGTTTAGGTCTGTAAAATCTACGCACATCCTCACTTTCTGTTGGCCTTCTTGACCATTACCACGTTCGCTAGTCAGTCGGGGTAGTACACCTCTAGTATGATGTTTGTATCCTGTAATTTTTGAACCTCCTCAGCTATGGCTTTGTCCCGCTCCTGTACGAACACTCGCTTCTTCTGCCGGGCGGGAGAGAATGAAGGCGACACGTTCAATTTGTGGACTATGATCGATGGATCAATCCCTGGCATGTCCTCATGACTCCAGACGAACACATCCTGGTTTTTCCTCAAGAACGTCTTGAGTGCTTGATGCATTGGCTGGCTAGCCAAAGTACCTATCCTCGTTGTTTGTTCAAGCCTGGAATCATCAAGGAGTACTTCTTCCAACCCTTCTACCGGTTCTGCTACCATCCGCTGTTCGTCTATACATATAGTTTGCAAATGATCGTCCATTTCCAGCATGGCGATGTAGCATTCGCGTGCTGCCACTTGATCCCCTCTTACTTCTCCTACCCTGTACTCGGTGGGAAACTTGATCATCAAATGGTAGGTTGAGGTCATGGCCTTCCATGAATTCAATGTAGGATGACCTAATATGGCGTTGTACATGGATGAACAATCTACAACTAGGAATGTGACATCCTTGGTGATCTGCTGAGGGTAATCTCCGACCGTTACCGACAATGTGACCGCTCCTAGGGGATGCACCCTTGTTCCTCCAAATCCTACGAGTGGTGCATTGGTTGGAATCAACCGTTCTCTCCCTATTCTCATCTGTTGGAATGTCGGATAGTACAGGATATCGGCCAAGCTCCCGTTGTCCACAAGGACTCGGTGGGTGTTGTAATCCCCTACACGTATGCTAACTACAAGTGCGTCGTCGTGTGAGTGATGGAGACGTCGGGCATCTTCCTCCGTGAATCCAATTACGAGATTGTCGATTTGTGCCATCTTTAGGACGTACCCCGTCAGCTGGACGTTCTGAACCATCCGTACGTAGGTCTTGCGTGCCTTTTTGGAAGAACTAGAAGCCGCACTGCCCCCTATAATCATCCTTATGTCTCCCAAGGGTGGCTTAGGGCGCTCATTTTCTCTTCGGGCGGGCTGTCCTTGGGGCTGCTCTGTCCCTTCCTTACTGATGAACCTCTGCAACTTCCTCTGCCTGATGAGAGTTTCTATCTGCTACTTCAGGTCGTAGCATTCAAATGTGTCGTGACCGTGATCACGGTGGAAATGACAGTACTTGTCTTTGGACCTGGGTCTCCTTTCAACTTGTCAGGGAATGTCAGGGACCCTTCGTCTTTGATCTGCATTAGGACTTGATCAATCAAGGTGTTTAGAGGGGTGAAACTTGTAAATCTTTTACTTGGAGGCTTGGAACATCTATCTTCCTTCCTATCTCCTGTCTTGGCCATCTTTCGCCCCCTGTCCTGCTGTGATTCCTCCTGTCTTTCTCTCTTTTTGGGCTTCTATTCGTGAGCCAATAACGCGTCTTCTGCATTCATGTATTTAGTAGTCCTGTAGAGCACATCCGACATGGTTTTCGGGTCATTCTTATACAAGGAAAAGAGAAACTTACCCTTCCGTAGCCCGTTTGTGAACGTGGCAACGAGTATCTTATTGTTAGCTTCATCGATTGAGAGCGCCTCCTTGTTAAAGCGGGCTATGTAAGACCTTAGTGTCTCATCCTCCCATTGCTTAATACTCATTAGGCATGTAGTGGATTTCTTATACCTATGCCCCCTGATAAAGTGTGAGGCGAACTGGGCGCTTAACTCCTTAAAGGTACCAATGGAATTAGGCGTTAACCTGCTAAACCAAATCCTTAACGGGCCCTTCAGCGTAGTGGAGAAGACCCTGCACATAATCTCATCTACCACTCCTTGCAGGTGCATCAAAGTCTTGAAGGACTCCAGGTGATCGAGGGGGTCTTTGAATCCGTCGTACCTTTCCACTTGAGGCATTCGAAATTTTGGTGGTAGGGGGAAGGATGAGATGGATGCGGTGAATGGTGAGTCAGGTTGATGGATCAAGTCGTCAAGGTCGCTAGACACCCGTCCCCTGAGGCTGTTCATCATGAAGTCCATCCGTTCCTTCATCATCTGTATCTTCGCGACTATGTGAGGGGGAGCCGTATTTGTGTCGGAGGGACGGTTGGTATCTTGTCGCTCTTGTCTGCTTGGGGTTCCTTTTGGGTGTTAAGTGCTGCGTTTTTCTGGCGCTGCTGTTCCTCTAGGTCATGATTCAGCTTGGTGAGGCGTTCCACTGCCGTTGTGAGGGTTTGAACTTGTCTCTCTAGGGCAGTGGTGCACGGTTCGTCGCCCTGACTGTTAGTTGTTGTTGCCATCGAACGAGTAAGTACCATGCAAATTTTTGTCTGGGAGGCAATAAGTATGGCTTATCTCATCTTTTCCACAGACGGCACTAACTGATGATGCTGAAAATCGTTAGTTAGTCACATAGTATTCATGTGTTCAAGATAATACCTGCGAAACAAAAACAAAGAAAACTCTAGAGGAGTACTGGTGTGGTACCGGCCAAAAACCCTCTGAATGTTAAGTTAGAAATCTTTTCACAACTCTAGAGTGTCAGAGCTGGGATGAATTATGCGTACCTTATTTTTTAAGGGCTTTGGGCTTTTATAGTGATGTAGAGCCGACCTTCGTTTCTTGCGTAGGAATGTGTTTCCATATGGGAAAAGATCATCATAAATGTGCGTATATTATGGAATCCTTCTCATGTTGGGATTCTTTTCATATTGGGATTCTATTGACCAAGATTAATCGTGAGACGCAAGCTGTTTTTCATTTAGGATTCCTTGGAGGCCACTTAAGCCACGTGGATACCACGTGGCCTTGAGATCCATCCACCTCGTGTCCGTGTATCTTGGATCCGTCCATGTAGAGAAACTAACCATTCACTCAATCTTATACCGCCACGTCTGTTAAAATGGATCCGTCATCTATAATTTTATACTCTTCATTATTATTAAACTCACCGCACTGGTATGAATGATAGAAAACATTTGTTATTATTATCGTGTATAGTTTTTTTTTTTTCCTTGAGAAGTGTGTAAGAAGAAGTTGTGTGGTCCATATTTGAAACTTTGTCATTAATTACAATTACAAAGATGACCGAAAGTTATCAACAATCATTTAAGGGGTTAATTTACAGCAAGGGGTAGTGCTTCATTATGGACAATGAGTCAGCACATCAAGAGAGTTGATCAAGACAAATTTTTTTTTTTTTTTTTTTTTTTTTTTTTTTTTTTTTTTTGGCATAGAGGACGATATTTCGGGCTAATTCATGTATAGTGATTGAGTGAATGACTGTTGCAAGTGGCTGAAAGTATGATGGCAGCAACTATAGAGAAAATTATGTGTTTCTCAATTTTAAAGCTATGAATAAATATATTGCTGGAATAGTATTTTTTTTTTTTTTCAAGTGAGTTTCAACCTATGACATCTGTTCTTAGTGATAGTTCTTCATCATCAGACTAAAACACCAATCAATTTTTAGTATAGATAGTGATTAAACCTCAAATCTCTTATTTAACCATCAAAGCACATACCAGTTGAGTTAACTGGAACCCACTAGACATATCAAACACAATTGAAGAACAACTAATATGAAGTAGAATTGGAGCTTTCTTTTGAGTGAATAGATCAAAAGCGTTTGATTAAAATAAGTTGATTTTTTTTTTGCTAAAAAAAAAAAAAGCCTAATGTTACCATTGTGAGTGACTATAATGTTATCGTTGTCTATCATGGTTTTTGAGTAGAGTTGTGGTGTGCCTTTATGTTAGATAGGGGCAGAGTCAAGAATTTGCACAATCAAGGGAGTCAATTTCATACTGGAGGTTGTTTCGCTTTAGCTAAAGGAACGATATGTTTCGGTATCAGTCAATATTGATGTACCGTTTCAGAATTACCACTATATAACATATATATATATATATATTCAATTTGAAAATCATAATAAATTATTAAGAGTTTTTAAAAATATAAACCCTTCATTACCTTTTTTAATGTGAATAAGCCCTCAATTACTTCCTCATACTATCTTAATCATATTTATTTAAAAAAAAAAAAAACTGTAAACACTGACCCATTAATCTAACAAATAAAAATAAAAATGGATATAGTTTAAAAACATCGCCAAAATAAACATGAATTAAAGAATTAAATATTACATGTAATGGTGTAAACTCTAGAACCATAAAAAAAATGAGTTAAAAAGTAAAAATTGTACTAAAAAAAGCTCTTTACACCTAGTAATTACTTATATGTTATCTGACTGATACAAGCAAACAAAAGAATGGAAGTGACGTAAAAAAGTAAGAAATGTCATTCAAAAGTAACGGAACCAAGACAAGGTTTGGAAACAAAAGTTTAAAAGTTGAAGCTTGATAAAAGAAAAAGAAGAAGAAGAAGCAGTAGTACTAGCAAATCACGAAGAAGACAATCTGCAGTTAACGAAGAAACAGCAAAGTTAACGAAGAAACAGCAATAGTGGTCGACCAAGAAGACACAATAAAAGTTGACCAAGAAGAAACAACCATGGTCGACGAACAAGGCACAGCAGTGACAGACAAAACACGCTGTTTTTTTCAAAAATTTTGGGGGGAGGGGGGCCAAGCCCCGAAGTGGCTCCATCATTGGTGTTGGAACCCTTTTCTCTCTGTCTTGTATGCTTGTTTTTTCAAAAAAAAAAAAAAAAAAAAAAAGTTATAGTGGCCCTGACTTAATGCACGGCGAACCCAATAACTAAACCCACGTTGCAAAACAATAAGCTGAATATAAATACGTGCACGAAAGCCACACACACTACCAAAAAAGAAAAAAACTGTCATGGGATCCGCAAGCAATGGGTTGGGTCCAGCAAACAATAGAAGAAAAAAAAAAACACAAAATATTAGCTAAATAAGTTCAAAAGGTTGATATTAGTAAGTGTTTTGATTTGCTTGTGTATATTTTTAACGAGGAAAGGAGATTCAAACTCTAAAGGTCTTGGAAATACCAAAAAATAACATTTGACCTAAAAAAGAATTAATTAAAATTTGAAATGTGTTAGTATGTGTTAGTATATTTCATATTTTGTGTTAAAGAAGTTTAAAACTTGTGTTGTGTTTTTAAAAATTAGGTATTTTTAAATTGTTTCTTTAAGACTTTCTTCCTTCTCCCGTAAAATACTTAGTATTTTAAAAAAAAAAAATTCTTATATTTTGCATATTGTCTAGGAGTATAATATTTTGTTCATGTTTCGCAGTGTCCTTAATTGTGTAAATCCACTTCTGTAATTTATTTTTTTCATAGGGTTGATATTGTGATGGATTAGTATATTGTTGTAATTCTCCCTTCAGAGATTGTGGTTATCTCCCAGCATAAATATTCCTTGTAATTTTTTTTGACAATAATTTATGGTGATTACAGTCAAAGAAAAAAAAAATTATGACTATAAATACAATTTTTCTTAATTAAAATTTAATCAAGAACTTGACAAGTCAACTATTTTCTTATATTTTTTCAAAAAAAAAAAAAAAAAAAAACTATTTTCTTAAATTCATGTTGTACATATAATATACTATGCAGAAATATCAGGGATTATTCACACAACGTTCTTTTTAGAAGATTATTCACACAACTTTTTGCCGTGTTATTCTCTATATTCTTTTATTTAACTTGGTAATAAGTAGTTTTACGTTCAAAACATATCTATGTTATTTTATTTTAATGATTTTGCAAAGATAACATTGACAAGATACTGGGGGCAAAAGCTTCAACAATAAAATCAGATACAGAGTTCTTGTAAGCCCACATAGCTAGCACATGAGCAGCCTCATTGCATTCTTGACTAACCTAGCAGAAGTCTAAGGAACTCAATTACTTAGCAAGGCTATGAATTTCTTCTACAAAATTAAGCAGCCTCCAAGGAATTCGAAGCTTGGATTCCTTTACTGCATCAATGCATATTTTGCAGTCACTCTTTATTCTTATATCTCAAATGTTCAAGTGGCTAGCCAAAAGTGTTTGCCCAACAAATTGCTTTTGCATCAACTTGGACATGGACATTGGTGTCAACCTTTTTTGAATGGGCAAACACCAATTCCCCTCTCTAATCTCTAGCAACAACTGCAACATAGGCAGAGTTGTCACCCATTGCCGCGTCACAGTGTAGTTTAAAGATCCCTTTGATTGGGCTTCCTCCATCTCATGGTCTCCCTGCTTGAAGGCCTAGAATTGGTGCCGCTTGACAGGCTCCAATGTTCCTTAACTAATTTTTGTAGCTTCCTTCTCATATCCTCTTGGGATGGCTTTAAGCCTTTATGAAGAACTTGATTTCGGACCTTCCAAATAAAGGTCAAAAGCAAGAGCAATGAAAATTAGGAATTACTCTATTGCTCTTCATCAAATCGAAACTCTTTTGATGAGTTCACTAAAGCCTCAATCAACTGGGTTGGTGTTTGCAAATGGATAATATCTGACTTGATGCCTCGTCGGCTTGCCAACCCGATAGATCTCGGAAGATGGAAGTGGGTAAATAGATATATGGTTGTTTCCAATTCTACATTACACAGTGATAGGAACATACATGCTTATCATTTCTCTAGAAGGCAGTGAGTGTATGTAGCGATCTCCACAAGAGAATTTTGAGTCTCATGTAACTTAGAATTTGTTCATTAGCTAGTCTTCATTCTCCCTACTTGCCTTTTATGGCAACCTTGTATGCTAGGCACACATCATTTTCTATTTTGACCCAAACTCATGTATCTTCTTGATCAGATATATGAGTTTATGTAGCTTAAAGGTTGTCATAGTATAAGGTGGTGTGTGGCTAATGCTACCAACTTTATTAGCGTTACTCTACCCATCCAAGAGAGATTTTTGCTTTTCTATTTGGCTACTCTTGCTTCTAACCTTTCCTTGACAAATTCAAAATCTTTGAATTTATTAGTTGTGAGAAACAATGGAACTCCCAAGTATTTCAACCCTTGTTGGAGCTTTTTGAATCCAAAATTATCTCCCTTGCCTTGCCTAAAGAATTGGACATGAACTCCTTTTAAAACGAATACTCCAATTTTTTCCACAAAAAAGCACTGCCTGGACCACTCACAATATGTATTAAGACAATTCATCAGTGCCCGTACCTGAGTCATTCTAGCATTACAAAATAACATCACATCATCTACAGAGAAAAGCCTAGAAACTGTTGGAGCACAATTAGCCACTTTCACGTCCCTTACCACTTACCATGCCTCTTTTAACCTCTTTGTATATCAACCTAGCCAATACCTTACTGCCAATGATGAATGAGTAGGGGGATAACGGGCCCCCCTACCTTCCTTCCACTCAACAATGAAAGTGTATTTAACAGTTGTGACGCACTGTTGATTTCAATCTTATGAATTTCTTGTTGAATTCAAATGATGCTAGAACCACCATAAAGAAATTCCACTCAAGCCTATCGTAGGCTTTTTGGAAGTCGAACTTAAACCCGATCCATCCTTTATTCCTCTTTTAAGTCCTGAAACAGTAAATGATTTCTTGTGCCGGCACCGTCTTCTCTGTTATACTTTTATTTGGAATGAATGCCACTTGTGCCTTAGCCTGTTCACCAGAATATTGAAGATCACTTTGTAGTAGACATCGATATCAATCCATATATATAAAAGCAGAGAACTCATATGAAAGTGTATGAAGTTTTGCCAAGTGGCGCTTTAACTTTGCATTTAAACTTTTTTTACCTCTTTCATTAAGTTTTTCTATATTAATATGTGTTGTGATAGTCTCAAGTGTTTTCACTTTTTAGTTTTCTATTAAAAGTGAGAATACACAATTTGACTGATTCGCCAATATTTCATACTTTTTTTTTTTTTTATGAAGTTTCATACTTTTCTCAGAACCCATAATTTTGAGAAAAGTTTGTGTTCTAGAAATTTTCTTAACACAATCCTTCATACAGTTCCATTATTTTTTCAAGGAAGACATTTCTTTTGAAGAAATTGTTTAATGCAATCCTTCCATGTACAACTCCCTCTTCTTCCCTTTTCCTTCTTGTACTTTTTCCTCCCTTCTTTCCTTTTCATCTCCCTCACAACCAAATAGGATATTAGTTTCCAAATTCAGCTAATAAAAAAAAGTGTTATGAGAATATTAATAAAAATAGTCTGAATTTGGTAAGAATGGGGTGTAAAATTTATGTTTTACACCATCCAATAAGAGATGTCACATAAGCTTTTTACTTAAAACTCAGTACATCATACCACAATTAATAACATCTTAATAAACTCTCAATTTAGTTGAATTTTCAGATGAGTATTATAATTGATTGAGTGTGGTTGTTTTTATTTTTTAATATGTGATAAGATGATGTGGCATATTGGAATTGGAGGGTGTAAAACTTGGGTTTTAAACCACATATTTATAGAATTTAATCTTTATAAAAATATGTAAAAAACATGTTTAATTACTGTTTTAGTCTTTAACACTTGTACTATGTATCAAAATGGTTTTTAACATCTTAAACGTGTCAATTTTGTTTCTAAACTTTTGGTATTTTGTCAAAATGTCATTATTATTAAGCGGTATATGAAAAGAATTGATGTATCTAACATTAATATCAAAATAATATTTTTATGCCATCTAAGCTATCCTTTAAATTATCACGTGTCCTTAATTAGAAAATTAAATAAAATATTTGAAAATATATTAATTGCATCTCCATAAGTAAATGAGATGTTATTTTATTAGCAGAAATTGAAAATTTCTTTTCTTTTCTTTTCCTCTGCTTTCTCGGCAACCAAATGGGGTTTAAGTCTTGACTTTTTAGTTAAAGTGCTCATGAACATCATCTAAAAAACATACTATTTACCTAATTAAAATGAAAATTTTTAAAAAACAAGAGCCAATTGTCAAATTTTTACATTATCATTTTTTTAAGAAGTTAACGTTATTACGAATTATATTATAAAAATCTTGTAAACTAACATGGTAATGAATATAATTCGTGTCATGTCAACAAGGTAATAAATCAATTTCCTAATTATTTTTCTATTTTGTGTTTAAAAATTGATTTTGTACGGGCAAGGTTTGAGTCCTGAGCCCAAAAGGTAGAAGGATTCAGGCCCAAAAAGCCCAACACAATGAATTTTTAAAGAGTGGGTTTAAAGACTAGGCTTCAATGAATCGAACAACATGCATAGTGGATTAAAGATAGCAAGAAAGTAAAGAAAAACAAACTCTATGCAAAGAAAGCCTTCCTTGGCAAAGTCCAAGGAGAGTGGTCCTTGAGTATATTTCTTTTAAACTTGGATACAATTTTGGTTCTTGTTGCTACAGTGTTTTCTCTATCGATTTCCCAATCCCCCATCCCTGGAGGATCCCTCACATTATATATCCTTTTTTGGCTAACCCTGGCCTTCCATTTGTTGACTATACAGGCCACTACTCGAATGCTTGTCCTATCAGACACCCTCCCCAATCTTCTGTAAGTTGCGGCAACTAAGACAACACTATTCAAGGGTCTTCTCCACATAAATGCGGCTAGGGGGTTTGGTGAGGTGCAATAAATGTGATGGCAGCCTCCATCCCTCCAATCATGTCAGGGCTAACCCCTTCCCTGAAGCTCTTCCTCCCTAGTATGGCCCCCCTCCGATTTTATCGTTCGAGTGCATGGACTCCTCAGCACAGTAATGGCCTCCTTGGCCATGGGTATGGAATGTGGCACTATTAGCTTATTTAAATTTCTGTACCCCACAGATACATTCATTTAATAAAAGTAGTGTGTAACCCCGTGTATATGCACATATACATTTAAAAACAATCAAAATTTTATATTTATATATATATGATTTAGAATCTATTTGGATCTAGACACTTTAGTTTTTGTATGAAATAATTCACTTGCTACAAAAATTAAAATATTAGATGGGATACATGGCGCAAAATTGAACTCCAATTAAAATTCAATTTAGAATCTAATTGAATTTAGACTCTTTGAGTTTTGCACCTAATAATTCACTTGACACACAAATTTACAAATTAGATGAGACACGTGACGCAAAATTAGACATCATTTTAGAATTTAATTAAATTTTCTCTCAGTTTTTGCTATATATATGTATGTATATATGTATGTATGTATGTATGTATGTATAGCAACCTACCATCACTCTATTTAAAATTACATGTTGTTCATGAAATCACAGTCCCATATATGGCTCTTTTTTAGAAGCCACTATCTCATAAAAAGATAAAAAAGTTTGCATATAGCAATGTATTTGGAATGGTGAGTCCATCGCTATTTGGAATCAATTTTTTTTTTTTTAAAACCTTAATTTGGACACGTGGTGAAAAATTAGACAACATTTGGAATCCAATTTAGATTTTAATTGGATTTTCTCTCAGTTTTGGCTATAATTATATATATAGACTAGTTATTGGCCTATGTGTTGCACGATTTATTTTGGTAAATATTATGACTGGAGAACATTTTTTTGGGAAAAAAAGTTCTTTCATTTTTATGTAGTGATTTTAAAAAATACAATGAAGGGTTTTATGATAAATTTTGTTAATTTTATGCAATACATTTATATAAAATAAAACTCATAAAATGCATAAGATATACGTAAAGGTATAATTCATGACTACGCATGAAAGTTATTGTATTTTTTTAATTTCTATTAGCTAGATCACATTTCTTAAATAAACTGAACAACCATTTCATCACCCTGTTATGCACGTAATGATTGGAATGTTGTTAGTTAGTACATGATTGCTTGATAAACAATATTCAGTAAAAATTATTTTAATTCTATTTAAGAATTTTTTTTTTTTTTTGGGTGAAATTTTCATTTTCTTGTCCATTTTTTTTTAATTTAATAGATTTAATTTTTCATGTTAGTTTAATTGAATAGTATTATGTTTATACTTTTTTTCTTAACTACAATTGATAATTCACAAAATGAGTAAACAACTTATTGAGTATTGCAAAAGATACAAATATGAACATTAACATAAGCATGAGCATGAACATGAAGGGAGATTTTGATTCATTTTCTTGAAGAAAAAATGTACTTACAAAAAATTCCAAACTTTATTAGGTAAAGAAGAATCAAAGTTATAGGTAGCAAAATCAATAAACCAAAAATTTTAGGAGCCTAAGAGGAGCCATTACTCATTTGAAACAATCCAAAATAGTCAAGGACTAAAAAAAAAAAAAACCCATCCACTCCACACTTCCATTGCAACTGCTTTAGCTCAAGGAAAACAATATATATCTCTATATCTCTTTTTTTTTTTTTTTTTAGAAATAATTACAATATGCTGCTAACCTCGCAACTTGAACCTTTTTTCACTGACAACCGTAATTTGAACATTTTCTCCCTTAAACCCCAAACACTTTGTGTATGGGGAGGTGCCAATTCAGCTATATGGCCCTCGACATATATATATATATCTCACTTAATAAATATAGAACATCTTTTAAGAAATTTAACTTGTTTATCATAATTATGGGAAATTCTAATGGGTACTTCACTTGAGCATATGTGAAAAAGGCAGTCGCTCAAACAGCTGGCAAAGGAGAAAGAAAAAGTTGCTAATCCCTTTTAATATGGTTAATTGTTTTGCCTTAATCAGTTGCCCAAACAACATACCACTTATTCATACCACAACCACAAATGACAATGTAGCATTAGCCATCTGTAATTGCTAATCTGAAAGTACAAATTTCTTTAATAGCTCTACCTTCGTTTCTTTTGGCTAATATGTCTTTATAGAATTAAAATCAAACCACAAAAATCATATAAAAATCACCAAATTAGAGTTTAAAATTATAATTAAAATTTTAAAAGAAGTCTAGGCACAATTGCACAAAAATTCCATAGAACTAAGTCACACTTAGGAATATTGGACCATTTTTCCTTTGTATAAATAGGGGGGTCCCAATGGGATGAGGGGGCTAACAATTTTCTCTCCAAAACATTTATTGTAGGAACATAAAAGTTTTCCATTGTAAACTTTTCACGATTAAAGAACATGACTTGCCAACTAATCAAACTAGAGTTTTTAGTACCTACAACAATTTCACAACATCAAGAACAAATCCCAATGTATACAGTGTCAAATTCCATAGTCTTTTGTTACACCAAATGAGTGTTTAATTTTTCTCGCAAAGTATTGAATAGTAAAGCTTTTGGGTCATAGTCTTAATTACAACTCTCAATCATGTTGGACTTGGATGACACCTATCAACAACATATCATTATGAGGTGCAAAAAAAATTTGCAGTATATACAACATTTAGTGTGGATGAGAAGAAATTTCATCCTATTCCAATTGGTTAGGTTAGTAAGGGACCTATTCCAATTTAATGATCCTGGAATTTTGTATACAAGTAATAATCAAGAAAACTTCCGCCTAAAATAAGTCGGACTTGTCAAGAGAGAAAATTGATGTTTAGACAAATCAAGTTAAGGCCGACCAAAATGGACCATATTCTTAATTTCTTATCTCTATTTTTTCCTTGTACAAGATTTACAATTAATGCTTGACGTATAAAAGTTGAACATCTTATCTAAAGTCCATCCTCTAAAAGCTTGAGAAAAAATTCATTTAAACCAACACAATATATAAATTATTAAGGAATCAAAGAAAAATTGTCAAAAATAACGAAAATTTAATCTATGCTTAAATCTTATAAGGATGAACACAATAGCAATATCCTTTTAAAAAAAAAATAAAGATAAAAAAAAATAAAAAATCTATGCTTATTTTATGCGTATGATAAAGTCCTATCATAAAGTTTTTTAAGACTCATGTTGATTAGAGATTAGGAGGTATAAATGAATAATCATCAATGTGTATATATATATATATATATATATATATATATATATATATATATAAGCAAAGATCTTATGTAGGAGTGCATGAGATCTTACCAAGTGACGTTCTAATTTTGCATTTAGTATTTTTTTACCTCTTTTATTAAGTTATTTTTACTGTTACCCAAAAGTTTACATTAATTTATTTTATTGTTATCTCATTAGTCTCTCAATAATTGTCTAAGTTTACATCACACATTTTTCTCTTTTTCATGTCTTTCAGCATACCCACCATTTTAATATTTTAAAAAAAGAAAAATAATAATAATTAAGGACTAATAGTAATAACTAACCAGACAAGGCCTTGGAGAGAGATAGAGAGACACAAAAATGTTGTGGATTGTTAAATAAAACGCATTGTTTCACCACAAAATCAAAACACATTGTTTCATTATAAAAAACCCGAGATTGACAAAACATTTGAAAGAGAGAGAAAGAGAAATCTGAGGGGTCGCCGCCTCTGTCATATTGGCCTCTCACCACCATCGAGACACTGAAACCCCTATGGGTATTTTTTTTCTTTTTAATTAAGGGATTAAATATGATTTAGGTTTGGGTAGTTTGGTTGGATAGTTTTTGTTTTGGGCATGTAAGTAAAGAGAATATTTGGTACGCAATGTAAAACCATATTCTACCATGGTTTTAAATCATCTATAAGACATGCGCATACACACTTGCTCACACCATGTTTTAATATCGCACTATCGATGAGTGGAAGATAGTGAGAGAGTTGGACATACATTTATTTCATAGTATTAAATATGTGAAGACAACACAAATTATTTGATTTTCATGGTCCCGTTACTCTTTTGCATTTATTTTTGGTTTCATGATTTAAAAAAAAAAAAAAAAAAAATTCTTACCTTGAGAAGGCTATAAATATGTAGTGAAACAACAATTATAAATTGCACATACATAACTATTATAATTATTCAGTTCAAGGAATGAGTAAAAACAAAATTTTTTTGGAGGAATATTGTAGAATAAAAGTTGTTATAAAATGTCTCTCTCTCAGAGACCTCATGCGAGAGTGCATGAGGTCCTGCTAAGTGGTACTCTAATTTTGCATTTAGCCTTTTTTTACCTCTTTCATTAAGTTTTATTTTTATTTTTAATTTTTTATTGTTACCCAAAAGTTTACATTATCTTATTTTACTGTTATCTCGTTAATATCTCATTAATTGCCTAAGCTTACACCACACCTTTCACTATTCTTCATGTCTTTTAGCATACTCACTGTTTTAGTATTAAAAAAAAAAAAAAAAAAAAAAGAGTAATGACTAATAGTAATAACTAACGAGATAAAACTCTAGAGAGAGATAGAGAGACACAAAAATATTGTGGATTGTTAAATAAAATACACTATTTCACTATATATTATTAAAATAAAATACCTGAGACTAATAAAACATTTGAAAGAGAGAGAAAGAGGAATTTGAGGGGTTACCACCTCCGTTATACTGGCCTCCCACTATTATCAAGACACCGAAACCCCTACGGGTAATCTTTTTTTCTTTTTAAATTAGAGGCTTAAATATGATTTAGGTTTAGGTAATTTGGTTAGTTAGTTTTTGTTTTGGGTATATAAGTAAAGAGAATATTTGGTGCGCAATGTAAAGTCATATTCTATCATGATTTAATTTTAAATCATCTATAAGACACATGCATACACACTTGCCCACACCATGTCATAATGTCGCATTATCGATGAGTGGAAGATAGTCAAAAAATTGGATATACTTTTATTTCATAGTATGAAATATGTGAACACAATACAAATTAGTTTATTTTCATGGTCCCGTTACTCTTTTGTTTTTATTTTTGATTTCATGATTTAAAAAAATAATAATATTACCTTAAGAAGGTTACAAATATGCAGTGAAGCTACTAAACCAATTTTTAATATCTCAAAATGTACATGTTTCTTTACTTCAATTTAGTTTACTTTTACTTTATAATTTATGTACAACATTATTCAAAATTGTTTTACATAAAATATCGTAAAATTATCTATGCATCGCACAGGCAACTTACTAGTTGCATAGAATAGGAGGGCGTTTGGTTCGTAGTGATATTAAATTATACCGTAATATCACATTATTTTAATCTTACGTTAATATAATTTCAATACAAGAATACAACATTATATTATTTAGGAAGGTGATGAGATTAAGGTAATGTGATATACTACCTTAATGTTAGATTATGATAATGTTAGGAAAAAAAAAGAAAAAAAAAAAAAGACCAAAAACCATAGTGTTACATTATCATAATGTGCATCACATCAGGAGCACATTACAGTGAATCAAACTCTCTTTAATTGACTAAAACTGGTTGAAGTTATGAGCACCTTTGACCTTTTGGAATTAGAGTGATAAAGGTATTGTTAAACTCTTTAAGGAGCCACCCATTCCTAAAGAAACTTTAAATAACAGCTACTAATTGATTGCCAACAAATCAATCAATATATATATAAAACCAAAGATCTCATACGAGATTGCATGAGCTCCTGCCATATGGCACTATAATTACCTAAACTTACACCACACATTTATCTGTTCTTCATGTCGCTTACCGTTTTATCCAAAAAAAAAAAAAAAAAAAAAAATCATTCTTCATGTCTTTTAGCATACCCACATTTGAGTATTAAAAACTAAAGAAAAAAAAATTAAGGACTAATATAACTAACCAAATAAGGCATTGGGGAGAGATAGAGAGACACGAAAAATATTGTGGATTGTTAAATGAAATGCACTGTGTTAGAGACATATTTATGTAATTGACTAATCCTTTGACAAAATGCACTTTACTTGTATTTGGGTAGATCTAGGATGATTTAGTACTTCAAGAAACAAGTGTTCAAGTTAAGTATTGAAGTCATGCAAGTCTGACTAAGAAACAAGTGAAGGAAGTGCTATTCATTAAAGTTCAACAGAAGTCTCGACAGAATCCTTTCTATCGAGATTTAATGCTGAAGCTCGACACAAGCTGTATCTATTGAGAATTACGAAATCGGATTTTTCAGATCTGATTACACGCATATCCTTAAGTATTTGTGTAGGGTTTCTTTTCTCATAACCCTAGATATATATAAGGATTATTTTAAGGGCCGTTACAAAGTGATGCAAGAATAATACATGCATTGTATGTGACTGGAGCCAGAAATTGCCCTAGTTCATCATTCTCTCTGAAGAAACTACTACGTTTGTACACTAAGGGTTTTGTGACCAAGGAGCTCTTTGATTTTCATTATTGATGAATTGAAGAACTTTGCAGCCAATAATCTTCCTCAAGTTGGTGAGTTAGTCACGTACTGGGATCCGTGTATCATTGGTTAGTCACGTACTGGGATTTATGCATTGAATGGAGAGATTGCTGCTACAATACAAGTCCAATTGGGTATTAGGGTAAGGGTTCAGCTGTAAGTTGGTATTTTAGGATAGGCCAAAGGGTTTGGTAAGATTCCTTATATTTGTAACCGCTTGTGATTGATAATAGTGGATTCTCGAGAGTGGTGACCTTAAATTCACTTAGTGGGGTTTTGCCTTGGTGGTTTTCCCTATTTGTAAACAAATCATCTATGCCAAATTTAATTTCCACTGCATCTAGTTATTTGGTGATTTGTTTGTGCTATCACGCTATTGCATGTAATTTGACTAATTAATTAACTTGGGTAATTAATTAATTTGCAAGGGGTCGATTCATTTTTTCCCTATCACACTGTTTCACTATTACCAAAATAAAAGACCATTACGCTATAATATATATGCAACATTCTCCAAAACCATCTTACATAAAATATTACAATATTATCTGTATCGCACGAACAACTTAATAGTTAGCTAATGGTACACTACTCCCTTGCTTCACAAGCTTATAAGGCAAAAAGTGGGGGGAGTTTCTTTCGATGTGGAACAAAGGTGTCAAGCCAGTAAGACTACAAGGCCAGCCCTTGGTCTGAGGTGAAAATCCTGAGTACCCACAATTAATTATCTATTTTTTTTTTAAAAAAAAAAATTATGAAAATTTGAAAAAATTATAAAAAAAAATTAGTCTTTTTTTTTTTTTCATAAAAAGTTTTTAAAAATAATTTTACTAAGGACATATGTTTGTAAATCCCTTAAAATTATAATCAAAGATTGACATGTGCTAAATATAATATAACATATGGATATATAAAATATATGTTAGTGTGACAGCCACCCCTAGGTATAATTACATAAGAATCCATTATCATCATTATTGTTAATTATCTCGCTTTACTTTAACCTGGATTGATTTTTCTTTCATCATTAACATATCTCTTTAGAGCACTAAGGTAATTTATATAAAGTATTGATCAAAAAGCAAAGCACGTAGAAATTGAGTGTACGTTTGGATTAAAATGAAAAATTAAAATTATTTTACTATTTAATTTATATTTGTTACTATTTATAGGTCTCACTATACTTTTTGATATTATTAAATGACTTTATAGTACTGTTTAAACTAACTTTTACTTTTATTTATAATATTTTTAACAATAATTTTTTAATTTCAATAAAACAGAAGGCGAAGTATCTAGAAAACATAAAAGCTAAAAAAGGGCCAAATATATAGGCTCCACCTTTTACGTTTCGTTTGTTCTTTTGTGCTTATTATTGCCTTGCCTTTAATAATTTTCCTTCCTTAGCTATAAAAAAAAGTACAAACCCTCGTTCACAGACATCTCTCTCACTCACTCTCTCAGAGAGTACTTACTCACAGTCATGGAGGTCCAAAAAAGCAACACAGACCATGTAGTCCTCAATATAGAACACCCAGATCCCAAGCTCAAACAATCACCTCAGAAAGACTCCAATGATGATCCACTGTCCCAACCCACAACAAGAACCAAAACCGTTAAGCGCTTAAACTTTTCCAAACCAAGATCACGTTTTGAAGAGATCAACTATCCTCTTCCACCAAGAACAATCCAAGAATCCGAAGAACTCCAATACTTAAACCCCCACGACGACACGTCGTCCACAGATGACGATGATGAAGAGTGGTATGAAAAGGAAGAAGAAAACGAAGAAGATGATGAAGCACAAGGCAAGTACAGAAAGAAAAGGAAAAGGAAGATAAATAAGAGAGCTGTGATTGAATGGGCATTGTTTCTCATTATAATGACTTGTTTGGTATGTTCTCTCACACAACCTTCTCTTAAATATGAGAAAAAGTGGGGTTTAGAGATATGGAAATGGTGCTTAATGGTCATGGTGGTATTCTGTGGTCGCCTTTTCTCTGGTTGGGTAGTGGGGTTTATTGTATTTCTCATTGAAAGAAACTTCATGCTTAGAGAAAAAGTACTATACTTTGTCTATGGTTTGCGTAAGAGTTTCCAAAACTGTGTTTGGCTTGGCCTTGTCTTAGTAGCATGGATGATCATGCTCCCTAATTTTCACAAACAAAACAAGTTCCTCATGAAGGTGTTTCGAGCTCTTATAGCGGTTCTCATTGCGGCAACAATATGGTTGTTAAAGATAGTGTTTGTGAAAGTCCTTGCTTCATCTTTTCATGTTGCTACATTCTTTGATCGAATGAAAGAAAGTGTGTTTAATCACTATATATTGGAAACTCTATCTGGGCCTCCATTGGATGAGGAAGAGAGGGACTTGCCTCGTCGAAGATTACAGGCGTCGAAGACATTGCCGGCGAGGCTGAGGGATCAGACGTATCCATTCACAAGGTCGAAGAAGTATGGATCGAGGAGGATTGATATGGAGAGACTGAGGAAGCTTAGCTCGGAGGCTAGGCCATCGGCTTGGAGTGTGAAGAAGTTGGTGAGTTATGTGAGGTCGTCGGGTTTGTCTACTATTTCAAGGACTGTTGATGATTTTGGCAAGGCTGAGTCTGAGATTAATAGTGAATGGGAGGCCAGGAATTGTGCTCAGAGAGTATTCAAGAACGTTGCAAAGTCTGATGCCAAGTGAGTTTTCTCACTCTCTAGTTATCAATTTTTTTTTTTTTTTTTTTTTAATTTTTTGCGTCTCAGGCCCGTTTGGTTTAACAATTTTTGAAAATACACGTAAATAAAAAGTATGTAAAAATACGTATAATATTGTTTAAAAATTAAAAATATATATTTAAACATATTTATCAAATGGACCCAATCTCTTGAGTATACTTTTTGTCGCCTAAAAATTAATATCCAAACCATAAAATAATTTTCCAAATATCATTTTTTGGG
Source organism: Quercus tomentella (assembly GCA_028535165.1). Taxonomy (NCBI): domain Eukaryota; kingdom Viridiplantae; phylum Streptophyta; class Magnoliopsida; order Fagales; family Fagaceae; genus Quercus; species Quercus tomentella. The sequence continues at coordinate 45,778,961 of JAPQVY010000156.1, forward strand.
TAGTTTTTCATTGTTGATATTAATCTGAATCGTGAAATGGACTCTCTTGCCATCAAGTGAAGTTCCTTTATTGATGTTGTGAGGCCTAGGAAACCACTGGACCCCAACTTTTATCTAGCCATCATTCTTCATTTTTCTTCTCTCTTATTATTATTATTATTATTATTATAGCTATCATTCATTACACGCTGGTGGTTGATCGTGCTATTGCATACACATCATATTACCTGTCCATCCCCCACTTGTGGTTCACATGATTCTCATCTGACAAATATGCAAAGATGGAGATTGCTCTTTTATTTATTTATTTTTTTTGATGAGTAGAGTGAGTGATTGCTCATTGACACGTTACTCATATTACTACATGGCTCAAGAAAGAAGAAAATGATTGCTATAGGACATTCTTTTATTTAAAGAATAATGCTATCGAGTATTTTAGGGTATTAGTTAATAATTTATTTTAGAAAAATTTTGATATCATTCTTATGAGAAATAAAAAAAGTTTTCAAAATATTAATTATTATTTTTTCAATAAAAATTTTCTTTAAATGAATTATTAACTAATAGTCTAAGAACATTCGTTAGCATTTCTCTTGTTTAAATGCTGTTATTCCTTGGCTAGGTAAGATTCAAATCTAGTTCCACTCCAACCACAGTCCCTACACCTCTTTTGAATTCTTTGCCAGAATACTCTGTAGGGGCTTCTAGTACACTCAACCTGCTCTAGTATTGGTTTTCATTAAGATAATAAAATTGAAAATACCAACCGATTTTGGGCTATCTCAACAACAATTTGATAGGATATTTCATTGGTGGTGGTCACTGTTCATGGACTCATGTCAGTAAGGGGTTGAAAATACCAACCGATTTTGGGCTATCTCAACAACAATAATTTGATAGGATATTTCATTGGTGGTGGTCACTGTTCATGGACTCATGTCAGTAAGGGGTCAATCCGCTGTCACCCCCCCCCCCCCCCATGGATTTATTTTTTGGTCTTGAGGAAAACGATTGTTTTATGGATTTTACTAACGTTATACTATTTTTTAAAAAAAATTTATTAAAAATTAAAATAGTTTTGATAGTTTTTTTAATTTTTGATAAATTTTTTTTTTTTTTTTAAATGATATATTATTGTGTGTTTTTAGACATACATACATTAACAGGACTGTTGTTCTATTTATTTAATGCTGGAAGAGTTGAGATCTTTGTTGGTCCCGATTGATGGCACCTATATCTACATGTTCTCCAGTGTCTACATCGGCTACATGGTACTTAGGTGTACTTAGTACCACTGTCATTTTGTCAACATTGTGCTAGCTAGCAATATTTTTCACGTGCTTGAGTAAATGAGATTTGCCCTTTGCAATGCAATGGACCGCATGGTCCACTTAAGCATGCTTTCAGTATTCACAGCTAAACAGTATCTTTTGTCCCCAGCGTGTAGATCTTCCTGGTCACTGGTCAGTGGAGGAAGATCTACACGCTAAACAGTATCTTTTGTCCCCAGCGTGTAGATCTTCCTCCACTGACCAGTGACCACTGGTCCTCTTCCATCATGGTTGCCTACTTTTTACAAGTGAGAGCCAAGTCACTTTTGTTGAGCCAAAGAAACAAAAATAAAGAGAGACAACCCACTATGAATGGCTGAGCAGTCTTTAATCAATATATTCACACAACATATAGGGTTTTAATTCACTCCATGGAAAATGTACAATCAGTGTATAATTGAAATGCAATATGGCTAATTTTGTGAAACTATGTTGATTATTTTGTTCTTTATTTTTAGTATCTTCATTCATTGTTAAATGGTTCCTCTTTTTCTCTTTTTCTTTTTTTTTTTTCTTTTTTTTTTTTAAATGAGTTAAAATGTTAGATGTTAAAAAAAAAAATCTTCCAATTCAGTGAACTGTCATTCTGGATGTAGTAATATCTGTATGGCATAATCTTATTGCTAAAATTGGTTTAGGCAGCCTTTATTAAGAGAAACTTAAAGTCAACGATGAAACTACTCGAATTAGTTTGTACCACCAGCAACAATTAAAAATTTAACTGGACCCCTGAAATTTTTCAGCAGGTAGAAAAGATGCACACCATATAATGCAGTACTTTTTTATTAGTTCAAATGATAAATGATAAGCCTGGATAACATGTTGTGCACTTCTCTGATTGTATAATCTAATGCTTAATCAAACCCACAAAAGCCACATAGAAAAGAAAATTGTGTTCTTACAGTTGGGCGGTTTTGTAACTTAACAGTAGCTTTTCAAAAATTTTGAGACTCTGGTTATGATTTGATTGAGAGCAATAGAGAGAGAGAGAGATTCGTGGCATAATCTAACAGTACTCCATTCCTTTCCAAAATATAGTGCTGGTCATTTCGAAACCTTAGAATGTCTTGGCTTTTGGAATCTTTATATTGAATTTCAATTTTCAGAGAGAGACTCATGTTGAAACTTATATGCCTTTTGATTAAAAAACTGCCTAATATTTGAAGCTTGTGTAATTCTCTTTCCATGTGACCTCATGTTGAAGATATGAACGTCTACCTTGATCTTTTCTATTCTTTCCTTTGATAGTAACTTGTATAGAGACGTTTGAATGCTGATCTGGAGAGGCAGAGAAATGTTCCAAGTTTAATATTATTGTTTGTGGAAAAAAAAAAATTCCCTTCCCTTGTGTAAGTATTAATTACGTTCTACAATGTTTATGCTACAATTCAGTAATTCTCCTTTTTACATGTTTATTCATCAGTTTTTCTTTTCTATTACAGATATATAGACGAGGACGATTTACTAAAGTTTTTGAAGAGTGAGGAGGTTCACACTATATTTCCTCTCTTTGAAGGAGCATTGGAAACTGGAAGAATCACAAAATCTTCATTCAGAAACTGGGTGGTAAGCTTCAAAATAATAATCCTGATATATATCAAGTTAACACTTTTTCCAATATATAATATCTATCAACATGTGTTTGCTTGCCTTGCTGGCTCCCTTGTTTACCTACTGAAGACAACCATATATAGCTTCGAATTATGGTCTGCTCCTATTTTAGATTAGACATTAGAGAACATGGATGGACCAATTCAATTTAAACGAGGCTGTACTACAGAAGTAGCCACAATATTTTGTGGTTTATTGTTTAAGTGTTATACCCGCGATTTTAATGTTTCAATCTAGTATTTGCTCTAAAACCACTACAATGCAAATTTAGCTTTATTTATTAACTATGGCTTTTTAAGAAAATGAACGAATTCTAATTGCTTTTTTTACTATACATTTGTTTTTCTAGCTAGGAAGAAGAAATTACTCTTGAAATATTTTGCTAAGCATTTGACATTGTCAGGTCCATGCCTATGTTGAGCGTAAAGCTTTAGCTCATTCCCTGAATGACACCAAGACGGCTGTCCAGCAACTTCACAAGTTGGCAAGTGCGATTGTGACTGTGATTATAACTGTGGTGTCCCTTCTGGTAATGGGTTTGGCCACAACTAAGGTGATCTTTGTAGTTACATCGCAGCTACTGCTTGTGGGGTTCATGTTCCAAAACATGTGCAAAACTATGTTTGAGTCCATCATTTTTGTGTTTGTGATGCACCCTTTTGACGTTGGTGATCGATGTGTGGTTGATGGCATACAGGTAAAAAAATGATTAGAAAGTATACTTTATTGTGAAAATGGAATGCGACTAATACTTTTTATTATCATTATTATCACTATGATTAATTATTTTCTATGCAGATGATTGTTGAAGAGATGAATATATTGACAACAGTCTTCCTACGGTATGATAATGAGAAAATATATTACCCAAACTCTGTTCTTCTTACGAAGCCAATCAGCAATTTCAGAAGAAGTCCGGACATGGCCGATGTTATTGACTTCACCATTGATGTGTCTACTCATATAGATGATATTAATGCCCTGAAGAAGGCTATACAAGTGTAAGTTATTTATTGCATCTACCTTCACCAAATTGTTTTCTGCAATCACAAGTGCCTTGCTAAGTAAGGGGAAAAAACTCACGAAAGTTACAAACTAGGCTAAAGGATATCAAAATGTGTTACAACTTACAAATGAACAAAAAATAAAATAAAGTAAAATAAAAACCCAAAATTCTATAAAAAAAAATTTAGAGAAGTGAAAAATTCTGAAGCTTGAACTATGACAACAACCTATTTTTCCATCTACTGATATTGAAGTTCATTGAGTTTATTTGGCCCTTGAGAATGCTGAGTGCTTAATCTTTTCAATATATATTTATTGTTCATAATCATAGTTTTTACAAGAGTGAATTATCTGTGTGAAAAATGTTATTATTGGATGCAGATACCTTGAAAGTAAGCCAAAGCATTGGAGCCCGAAACATGCTGTGATAGTGAGGGAGATTGAGAATGTAGACAAGATGAAGATGGCTCTTTGTGTTCAACACACCATGAACCATCAAAATTATGGGGAAAAGAACAGTCGAAGATCAGATCTAGTCTTGGAATTAAAAAAGATTTTTGAAAACCTTAGCATAAAATACAACTTTCTTCCTCAAGAGGTACATGTCACACGATTCAACGTGACCAATGGGGAGATGGCAATTCCATCTTAAACATATGCTCAAGCCAGTGTTCTCTTGTATCTCTCTTCCTCTCTCTCTCTACTGAGAATCATTGATGGGTTTGTATTTTGATTGATTCACTAGTTTTTTCACTCCCACCACCAACTTGCTAAAAGAAGAAGATATAAAGGTATTTGTGCAGTGTTGTCCTGTGGATTTTCGATGAGAAATGATTCATTATAAATGTGACATTGTTCTCTAATTGCAAGGGTTAGGCTTAGGTTCAGTGTCTAATAGCGCTGGACTCGTTGAGATGATAACATGTGTCCACTTTTAAACATATGTCACCATCTGACTGAGAGTGCACTGGACCTAAACCAAGTCCTAATTGCAATATCTTGAAAATTTCACACTTTGACTGACATATGTAGCGCTTGACATTTGCCATTAATTGTGTGATATGTATGTTAAGAATGTATCATGTTTTGTCTTGGAATGAAAACATTGATGCGGCCTTTAACTTGTTGGTTATTAGTAATTTAGTCAATCTTTTGAGCAACCACTTGCTTGTAAATTTCTAAATTACATAGAAAGTTAAACCACTCTAATTGTTCCTGCGATTAGTCTCCATTAACAATTCAAGGCTAATATGATATTTTACACATTGTATCTTGATTGAATTTGAAGTGCCCAATTGTTTTGTATGGAAGCGAGTGGAGGACTTGAGGGGCTATTAGTGAAAGTAATTTGAGCAATTATCTTCCCTTGTAAATCCTTTTTTTAATTCCTCCAAAATTTGGAGGAATCAAAGGAAATGAAATATTTTTTTTTTTTAAATTACATTTTAAACCCTATAATTTAGGAGTGTAAGTGTAACAAACTAAACCTTGTAGTTTCAAAATTAACAAATTAAACCATTGAAGTTTCAAAAATTAATAAATTAAATTTTAAAGTAACAAATTAAACTATGAGGTTCCAAAAAGTAATAAATTAAAATCCAAATAAAATATCCTTCCATTTAATTGAACTGAGGTTCAATTTTTTAATTTTATATACTTTAAGGTTTAATTTTTTATTTTTGAAAATATAGGGTTTAATTTGTTACTTTTTAAAATCTTAGAGATTTACTTGTTATTGTTACTTTTAAAATTAACTAGCCGCGAACCCGCGCATTGCGCGTAATAATTATTTTTATGGTGGTTTTATTAATTTTTTTTTTTACAATTTAAACTAATCTAATAATGAGTAATGTATTTTGTAATTATATTTTATTATAGGAACAATCATAAATGTAATATAGGAACAATCCAAAACACCAAAAAAACATAAACTAAAAAAAATTAATAAAACTTAGCAATGATTAATTGAACCAATATTAGGATAAAATTTTGTTTTTGATAATCTATTAAGGTTATTTTCTTTGTAAAAATTATAATTTCGGCCGCCCAAAACATATTACTAAATAAACAATTATTAGCAAAATCTAAGAATTAAATTTCTATATATGCATTGTTATAAAATAATAATAATAAAAAATTATAAACCTAAAGTAGAGATGCAAGAAAAATAAAAAAAATCCACCAAAAAATTTAGAGAGAAAGAGAGAGAGAGGGAACCTTTTTTTTTTGTGAGGGAAAATTATGCATAGAATAAAAGAGATAGTGACAAATTTATAGTAAGAGGGTGTGAATAAAAAAAGATAAAAATAAAAGAAGATGAAGGGAAAGAAGAAGAATGATATTAATGTAGAGGGTAGTGGGGAGATGAAAAGGTAAGGGAGGGAGAAAGATTGAAGAAGTAATGGGGAGATGAAATGGTAAGGGAGATAGAAAGATTGGAAAAGCTCATACCAAAACCCTAAAACTGAACTGAAAAGGCTTTGAGTTGGGCCTGATAGTGGAACTAAATAAATAAGAGGTGAGCTGGATTAATTATACAGATTTATTATAGGGTGATAGTGGAAGTAAATAAATAAGTAGTGGGTTGGATTTATAGGGCTAAAAATTGTAAAAACCATTTTAAAATTGTAGGACAAATTATATTTTAAAAAAGAAAAGAAAAAAAAGAATGACATGGCAGCTAATGTGGCGCAATCTGAGAGCAGCAGCATTAAACGCTACGCTTCAGCTTTTAGTAATATATAGATGGGTTTAATTTGTAATACCATTAAACAATAGGCTTTACAATGAAATTTTCCAATATATTTTAATAATTTCTTTTTCCCTTAACTTCCTATACCCTATTTTTATTAAAAAAAATGGCATATTAGTAATGTTGTTATAAATTGATTCATTTTAATTAAATTCCCAAACAAATTTACATTTTCATTCCATTCTTTTTGTTTCAAACTCCAAATAAGAGAGGTAATTAGTTAATTCATTTCCTTTCCATTTTACTATCTTCTCTCACATGAATGGTAGGTTTAATTAATTAAATTTATGAGGAATCTACAATTTATGTAAAAGGAGAGAGTATCACGTACACTTCAAATATATCCCAATAATTTCAATTTATAAATGATAGTATGTTTATTATATTAAGATTCTTAAAAAAAGAAACATGAAAAGGGTCTTTTTAACAGGTACGTTTAAAGTATTTCTGAATAGACTATTTTAGCAAAATTTTAATATTCCCTATGTAAAAAAGATATTATACAACAAGAGGAACCAACGCAGAAGATTTCCCTTAAAGTTGTGTGAACTTTTTTCCCGTGCTCTCCAATAGCACCCTTTCCCTGAGCAAGCCTCCAATTCCCCTCGTACTACCTTAACCCCTCAGCCTCCACCATCCATGCCATTTCCTTCCCATGGCCCATTCCCACCACCTTCCTCCTTAATCCAACAAAATCATAAGCACCTCTCAATCCCCCAACACCATTGTAGACACTCAATTTTGCACCTATGATTTAATCAGGGAGAATGACTTGAATGACCATCCATGTACCCCCAAAATCATGATTGCATTACATGCATCAATTTGTTCTTGTATTACATGCATCAATTTGTCTTTGCATTACATGCATTAATTCATTCATTGCATATCATAAAAATGATCTTGAGATTTTAAAGGTCATAATGGTGTGTCCGGTTTCCAAATCAGACCATCAGATCGAAAGATATCGCATGATCAAGTTGCACGGTCAACATGCATTGTGTCTAGGTAGAGTCGACCACACATGATCAATTTAAATTAATTCTGATTGGTTAAGCAATTAAAATTAATTAAATAATTTTGTGATTGGTTGATAATTAGTGTTTAAAACAAGGATGCATGCATATGAATAAAAGGGATGATTGGATAATAATAAAATTGTGGATAATCTGAACTTTATCAAGATTTATTTCAGGGTATTTATCTATAAGATAATTGTTCCTAAAAAAGCTTGAATTATCTAGAAAAGAGATAAAAAAATCATAGACTAAGGATGAAAACACGTCTAGGTGCGGGTACTGGATCAAAAACCCTAGAAGGAGAGTGCAAAACGCACCCAAACATGGAAGAGCATTCGGTGTCCAAGAGCCCATTCGGCACTTTTGGAGTGCCGAATGGCACTTTAAAAGGGCCGAATTTCCCCCTTTTGGGCTTTGGCCCAACGCCCTTCGGGTGACGATAAGGCACACCCTTTTCGATCTTTTTGCAAAAGGATGAGTCCCGATTCATGTTCTACACATCGAAGGTATTTTTTAGAGTCTTTTAGCCTCTATAAATAGAGGCTGAGAGGTATACGTTTTGAGGCTCTCAAATTGCTGATATTTGCTGATCCTCTTTGAGATTTATTGCTTAAATTAGGGTTTTTAGGTTTCAAAGATAATTGAATAAATTCCATTGAACCCTAAAACATCCTCTCAAGAACAAGGAGTGCTCATATGCAAGAGGTTGTTTTCAATCACCCTATTCTTTTATGATTCTTGTTTATGATGATGAATGTTTTCCTTTATCCATAATATGAATTGTTAATCATTGTCTGGTTAAAGCATGATTTGGATTTTGTTTATGTAATCGTCATGATCTCTTTCTTAATTCCAATAATTTGCATATGATCAACATTGTTTCTTGAAATTAAAAACAGATATACATCTTTCTTAGATGTAAATCTGAATTTTTTTTCAATTAAAATCAGATCTGCATCTTTTTTAGATGTAGATATGAATTTTTCTCAATATAAAAACGGATCAAATCTTTCTTAGATGTAGATCTGAATTTTTAACATATGCAGATTTTGAAATAAAGAAAAAGATTAATCATGATTGTGTTTGTGTTTGTTTTAGTTAATTCATGTTGCATAAATTTATGTTTTGAGTGAAACTCTTTTCTTAAACAATCTTTTCCATATTTTCTATATATATAAAACAAATCTAATTTTTCTGTTAGATATGATCTTTTACAAACCATTTTTTTTTTTTTTTTTTTTTAGTTCTTAAAAACAAATCTGATATTTTTCAAATCAAAAGACTTTATTTTATGTAATAAACATAGATCTAAATTTTTAATCTCCAAAAACCTTTTTTTCTACATGCTACAAAACAGATTTGGTATTTTGACAAATCAAATTTTTTTACCAACCAAAACTAATCTAATTCTTTTTGAAAAGAAGGGACTTCATTCATAGATAAACTTTTGTGATTTAGTTTTTGTCTCACATGTTCAACATATTATTCATAGCATGCATAAAGAGGGTACATAGGTCACAAGAGTTTAGAAGACCAGACTTTATCTGGGTAGAATGGGTGCTTAACACCTTCCCATTCTGTAACCTAGCCTCCGGATTTAGGTCTTTGGATAAGTAGATCTAGCTTTGTCTTTATATTATTTTGGGTAGAATGTAACTAGGACAAATAGCCATGTAATTATTTGGTAGCTTGTAACTAGGACCCAAAGCCATGTAATTTTTCAAATTTTCAATTATGTAATTTTTTATTCAATTAATGAGGAGAATAATTCAATCATGTATTTATTTTTTCTTTTTTCTTTTTTCTTTTTTTGTATAAAAAAGAAAAATAAGTGGCGACTCCACATCACTTACCCAAAAAGAGAGGTGCCTTAAAAAGCACTCCAAAAATCTCTCTTTTTTGAGAGGCAACTTTTGAGGTCTCTCACAATGGCGACTCCACTGGGGATATCGAGGGCTAAGCTTTGTATTAGACTTAAGTGACCAAATATGTACCCCCATCACAATACGGAAGCCTTCGAGCATAGAAGAGACTCCATTGTTGCAACATCACAACCCTATCTTTGACCTCCAAGACAGTTCAAGCCACAAAAGTTTGAAGCTCCTAGCAATATAGCAGAAGAGGGAGAACACCCAAACATAGAGGAACCCATGAACACCCAAGAGCTACTCAACACCATGGTAGCTAGTCAGATTTAGCCGAGGGAAGACTTGAACCATATGATGCAACAGTTTCAGAATTCAAAGAGTAATCAAGAGGAGGACAAGACTGATCATGATCCACTAGTCATAGAGAGTAAGAAGAAGATCAATGAGAGGATGAATAAAATGAAAGAGATGATTAGAAGAGCCCGTAAGATGGAGGAACTTATGGACTACGATTCTCTCTCCCTGTTCAAGATGCCAACCCTGGACAAATTTGATGGGATTGGTTGCCCAAAGTCCCATCTAGAGATGTATACGAGGGCTATACAGCTCTTAGGCACGACCGAGGAAGTACTTGCTCAGATGTTCCAAAACACACTGACTGGAGCTACTTTTAGGTTGTTCCTCAATCTGGATGATGCAAGAGTAAGAAGTTGGGAGGACATCTTGTTAGGTTCTAAAGACTTAGGATTTTATGTATTTAGAACTCTAATGTGTATTGTTGGCAAACCATGATCAAAACAATGTGTTTAGTCGTGTTTAGACTTGCTCAAAGTTGGTTCGTTTATGTAAAGTTGGAATAAGCTGATGTAGAAGGCTTTTATGCTTCTCGGCTTGGTTCGATCGATCGAAGCTTAGGCTTGATCAATCGAATTTCGAGTCAGAAGCATTTTTTGCAGAATTCCAACTCAGCCCTAGTTTTGTTTTAAAATGTTTAGGGTTTTCTAATTTGCCTAAGTATAAAAGGCAAACCCTAGCCACATTTTAGTGTTGCTTATATTGCGGTTTGTGTAAATCTCTTGTGAGATCTTGAGGAGCTTTCCTTTACACAAGCTTAGGGTTTTCAAGGAGGAGATATTATCTACACCTTAATGATCAATTTAGTTGCTACCATTGAAGCTTAAAAGAAACACAAGCAGGTGTGCTTGTATCTGGTGGTGAATCCAAGAAAGAAGGAGTCCATGGTTTCGGAGTTTGCACGTGGTCGTGTTAGTAAGTTCTACTGGTGGGTAGCAATAAGAAGTCGAGTGTGGGGGCTTGTAAGTCTTATTGTATGAACTTTGATTCTTTCAAGATAGTGGATTCAAGTTTACCTTGAGGATAGCTAGGTTAAATCCTCTCCAGGTTTTTACCGGTTTGGTTTCCTGGGTGATCATATCGTTGTGTTTTTTATTTTCCGCTGCTATGCATGATATGATTATTTGATTGTGATAACCTAGATTTGGAATTTGGACTAAGTAACAACTTGGCTAATTAACTAGGTTAATCCAATTGTATTTTAAGGGGTCTAAAAACTATCACATCTGTTGAGAGTTTCACAAGCAATACAAGTACAATATGGAAGTGAATATCACAAGAAGAGACCTTAAGACTACCAAGCAAGAGCCAAAAGAATCCTTCTCTACTTTAATTACCAAGTGGAGAGCCAAGGCCGCACAGATGATGAATAGGCCAAGTGAAGAAGAACAGTTAGCCATAGTTGTAAAGAATTTATTGCCTGTATTCCAAAAGTATTTGTTTGCACAATATTTTCCCAATTTTAAAACTTTAATTGCTGTTGGAACCCAAATTGAGGATGCTATAAACAATGGTACTATAAAGACTGATGACCTTCCAAGGTTTAGAAAGAATGTAGGATCTAATTCCAAGGCTGCAGAAATTTCCAACATCCATAAAAATGATCCTTATCAATTGATTGCACCCATTGCACCTATGCAAGTACCACAAAAGCCTAGGCCTAAGAGGGAATTTGATGAGTTGTACATGCCTATGAACCAAGTGTATGACAAGCTAAAAGCAAAAGGGTTACTAAAGCCTTTAGACCCAAGACCAATTCCAAACCTCTTGCCCTCAAGGATTAATGTGAATAAAAGATGTGCTTATCACCAAGGCCCTGGTCATGAAACTGACCGTTGTTTCACCCTTCGTCATGCAGATCAAGACCTAATTGACAATAAGGTTATTGCGCCACCTACAAGGCCTAGCATCACTAACAATCCCTTACCCAATCATAACATTGGGAAAGGACCGAGGATTAATTGCTTGATGACCGAAGAAGAAAACAAGGAAGACCCATTCGACTTGATCTATAACCTACCCAAATGCTTCATGATGACATGGGAAGAATTAATGGATACGACATCTACTACCACCACAGAATATGACATATGTAATGAAATATCAGAACCCAAGAACTACCCAACGTCCACAAATGGGGGGAGACACTTCAAACCCCAAGTAAATAGCCAAACACCCATAATTGGGGGAGATACTTCAAATCCTAAGACATCGATCCCTATGATCTAACCAAAATTGCCCACATCACAAGGGGGGAAGACACTTCAAACCCCCACATTTAGAGACCGGTAACCAAGTGAAAGCTTTGAATAGATCCACCTAGCAGATGCCTACCAAAGAAGATAAAGTCCTCAAGCAACTACAACAGACACAAGCCAACATATCCTTATGGGGTTTACTCATGGCCTCATACAGACACCGACAAAACCTAGTAGACCTCCTCAACCAAATCCAAGTCCCTACAACTACAACCTCCTAGGATCTGAATGTTATGATTGGGTCCATAAATAGGGAACTCACTATTTCCTATTATGACAAGGATCTGACCAAGAAAGGGAAGCACCATAACGACCCGTTGCATATCACTGTAGATTCCATGGGGAAGAGGATACCAATGGTTTTGATAGATGATGGAAGTGCTTTGAATATGTGTCCTTTGAAGACTGCTAGCTGCTTAGGCCTTAGTATTAAAGACTTTGTGCCTACTGATCAACATGTGAGGGCATATGACAACACTAGAAGAGAAGTCTTGGGAACCATAACATTAGAGCTTACCATAGGACCAATGGTCAGGAAGGTGGATTTTCAAGTCCTTAATATAGCCTTATGCTTCAATATGCTCCTTGGGCGACCATGGATCCATGACACAGAAGTTGTACCTTCCTCTCTATACCAAAAGGTTCGGTTTCCACATGAAAGGGGCTATTGTGACCATATATGGGGATACTTTAACTGTGCCTAAGCCTATTTACGGTATTGATTCTGAGAAAGAACTGTTGACTTTGGATGGCTTTGAGATTGAAAGGCCTGGTTTTGAAAAGAGAGAAGAAGAAGTTGAGAAGATCCCAATGGATTTTGCTCCTTATGGTAACAACAATGTGGTAGCAATGATGAGAAGAATGAACTACCTTCTAGAAATGAATTTAGGGAGAACTATGAAGAAACCTACTATTCAGGTCCTGATGATTCCTATTGCCACACCACCTTTTGGGCTAGGCTATAAGCCCACTGATGATGATTTGTTAGAGATAGAAGTGAGAAAGATAGCCCGAGACAAAGCCAAAGCAAAAGGACTCCCTTGTCCTCTAGAACCTCTGAAACCCTACACTCCTACATTGAATGGGAAGTTTGTAAAAGCTGGAGAAAGTCAACGTTATTGGGGATTCCCTAAACCGAGATTTGATCCTATAACAAAGATAATGGTGTCTGGGTTCGAGATACTACTTGATTGCAACAACAAGGTTCCAAAATTGAAGAAGGAAGATGTAACTTGGGTTTCTACTGATTGGGTTGATTACATGGACCCTAATGCCATGACTACACTTCTTGGAGGTCATATTTGCAACATAGAAGAAGAGGAATATTGGGAGGCTTGCCAGCATACATTAAAGAGCCCGTATGAACTAAGAATCAATGATGGAGATGAGGAAGGGGGAACAACCCCTAGTGATGATGAAGATGGAAGTGAAGACAAGAATGATAGTAGTAGTGACGGTAGTAGCAATGATAGTGGACATGATGATGATGATAGTAGCACCAATAGTGACAACAACAGTAGAAGTTATGATAGCCTGTACAGTGGAGATGATTGGGGTCAACTCCCTAGTGATAGAGAAGACGAAGATGTAGATCTATTCTATGAAGAATATGATGATGATGTGGACTACTATGGTCAAGATATTGAAGATGATGCTGAAACTAACAGGTGGAACTACACTGATAGTGATCAATACAGGTTGATAAATGTGTTAGAGAATGCAAGGGAAGAGAATGCACAAGCCAATCAAATGTATCATGATGAATATTCCTATGGGCATCTTTCAGATTGAAGTGATATCACTAATGTTAGTTCAATGTCTGGCCCTAGGTATGGCAAGCATGGAAGAGAGGTTCCAGAATTGGGGCCGTATTATGATTCAGAACCAAGTTCACCAACCCCACATATTGAAGAGGATGATGACATAGATGCCAGGCTGGTCGCTCTAAACAAAAAACTAATGGTCCATAGTCTCAGAATCATGACACTTGAGAATGATGAATGTAATAAGGAGAGAATGGAAGAAAGTGAGTCAAAGCATCTCCCTTAACCCACCTACTTAGGTAATAGAGGCAAGCACGGCCTATTTGATGAATAGATGGATAGGATAGAGCGCTTGGATGCTTTTGCGACCGACAATCCTACAGACATGGAGGTTGAAGAAAAAGATACAGATTATATGGATGTAGATCCCCCGATACTGATGCTAAGGGACGAAGGAGCTTACTGGGAGCCACCAGCCATAGTGGAAGCCACGACCGAGTTGAAGAACTGGGCAGGGGAGGGAACTGCCCACCCCATGGAGGACTTGGTGAGGAAGATCAAGACCATTAAGTCAGTCACTTTTGCCAAGAAGATCAAGACCGTCGAGTTAGTCACTGCTGCCAAGAACGTTATTTCCGTTCTTATTGAGTTTATTTTTGCTAGTATTTCTATTCCTGTTAAATCTGTTTGTGATAGTTTTCTAGTTGAGTCTGTAGAGTCTGTTAAAAACTCTTTCCCTTTTAATATGATTTCTGATTCTGCTTATTTGTTGGCTTTGAATGTTTTTATTTCTGAAATTGGTAAAGAAACTCTTAATAATAAGGAATTAAAACATCGATACCTAGAACCTATAAAAGAAGAAACCTAACCCATTTACCTGGGAACCAATGATGAGCCCAAAATGATCCAGGTGGGCAATACCCTAACCACTTTAGAGAAAGATGCATTAGTGGCATTGCTGACAGAGTTCAAGGAGGTCTTTGCCTGGTCATATGAAGACATGCCTGGGATTGATACAGATATAGTACAACATTGCATTCCAACAGATCCAACCATGAAGCCAGTTAAGCAGAAGTTGAGAAGAATGAAGCTAGAGTGGACTCTCAAGATCAAAGAAGAAGTAGAAAAACAGTACAATGCAGGATTCCTAAGAGTGGTCAACTATCCAGAGTGGTTAGCGAATGTGGTTCCGATACCAAAAAAGGATGGGAAGGTCAAAATGTGTGTAGATTTTCGAGATCTAAATAAGGCCAGTCCAAAAGACGACTTTCCTTTGCCTCACATTGACATACTAATTGACAATACATCAAGTCATACTTTGCTATCATTTATGGATGGGTTTCCAAGATACAATCAGATTAAGATGGCTCTAGAAAATATGGAGAAGACTTCCTTTATCACACCATGGGGGACATATTGCTACAAGGCCATGCCATTTGGCCTTGAAAATGTTGGTGCAACTTACTAACGTTCAGCCACTACTTTGTTGCATGATTTGATCCACAAAGAAGTAGAGGTTTATGTCGATGATATGATAGTGAAGTCCAAAGACCGTGAAGGGCAATACCGACTTTGAGGAAGTTCTTTGGAAGAATCTGGTTCTACAAGTTACGGTTGAATCCAAAGAAGTGTGCTTTCAAAGTCACATCCAGAAAACTGTTAGGGTTTATGGTAAGCCAGAGGGGAATAGAAGTTGATCCTAAAAAAATCAAGGCAATTGTAAAGATGAAGTCTCCAAGAACTGCAAAGGAGATCTGAGGATTTCTGGGGAGGATATAATACATTAGTAAGTTCATAGCCCAACTCACTATGACATGTGAACCAATCTTCCAATTGCTCAAGAAGGAGGTCCCAACAGTGTGGAATGAACAATGCCAAGAAACCTTTGAAAAGATCAAGAACTATCTGACGAAGCCACCAATACTTGTCCCACCAATTCCTAAAAAGCTATTGTTGTTGTATCATTCCACTACGGATACAGCAATGAAGGCTTTACTTGCTCAATACCTAAAGGAGAAAGGAGAATGCGATTTACTACATCAGCAAGAAGATGTTGCCCTATGAAGAGAAGTATTCGCCATTAGAGAAGTCACATCTGGAAAACTGTTACGGTTTATGGTAAGCCAGAGGGGAATAGAAGTTGATCCTAAGAAAATCAAGGCAATTGTAGAGATGAAGTCTCCAAGAACTGAAAAGGAGATCCGAGGATTTCTGGGGAGGATATAATACATCAGTAAGTTTATAGCCCAACTCACTATGACATGTGAACCAATCTTCCAATTGCTCAAGAAGGAGGTCCCAACAATGTGGAATGAACAATGCCAAGAAGCCTTTGAAAAGATCAAGAACTATCTGACGAAGCCACCAATACTTGTCCCACCAGTTCCTGAAAAGCTATTGTTGTTGTATCATTCCACTACGGATACAGCAATGAAGGCTTTACTTGCTCAATACCTAAAGGAGAAAGGAGAATGCAATTTTCTACATCAGAAAGAAGATGTTGCCCTATAAAGAGAAGTATTCGCCATTAGAGAAGACATGTGTAGCACTTGTATGGGCAACCCGTAAACTCAAACATTATATGCTTGCTTATAAGGTTTTATTGATTGCAAGAATGGATCCTTTGAAGTACTTAATGGAAAAACCTGTACAAGATGGAAAGACTGTTAAATGGGTTTTTCTTCTATTAGAATTTGATATTAAATATGTGACTCATAAATCTGTGAAGGGGAGAGCAATTACCGATCACTTAGCCCATTGTTCACCAGAAGAAGCTGAAGATATCCAAGGAGACTTTCTGGATAAGGACATCATGGGGATTGAAGTAGAATCATAGAAGAAGTATTTTGATGGAGCAAAAAATAAAAACGGAAGTGGAATTAGAGTTCTCTTAATTTCTCCAAAAGGGGCACACATTCCATTTTTTGGCAGACTTAATTTCCCTGCCACCAATAACGCCATAGAATATGAAGCTTGCATTATGGGCCTACAAGTAGCCTTAGGCCTAGGAGTGAAAGAGTTGGAGGTGTATGAAGACTCAGCCTTAATAATCTCTCAAATTCAGAATAAATGGAAGATCAAAGAAGAAAGGCCAATGCCTTATCATCAATGCCTTTAGAAGTGGGCATCAAAATTCAGCAAGATTCAATATCAGTATATGCCAAGGATGCAGAATCAAATTGCAAATGCTTTAGCAACCATGGCATCCATGATGGAGGGGCCAAAAGAAGATGAAGCTAGATCAATAGTGTTGGAACAAAAAGAAGAGCTAGCCTACTGCATGACAATAGAAGAAGATGAGGAAAAGAGTGAGGAAGGTGAATGATATTCAGACATCCTACAATAACCCAAGGATGGGATATACCCACCATCTGCAGATAAGAATGACCAATTGAACATGCAGAGGTTGTCTACTAATTGCATTATTTGTGGTGAAAGGCTTTACAGAAGATCATATGATGGAATTCATCTCCTTTGTGTAACCGCCAAGGAAGCATAACAAATAATTGAAGAGGTTCATGAGTCAAGTTATGTGCGACATATGAATGCACACATATTGTCAAGGAAGATAATGAGACAAGGCTATTATTAGACTACTATCGAAGCCGACTGTGTGGCTCATGTTCAAAAATGCCATCAATGCTAAGTCCATGGAGATTTAAAGCACATGCCACCTATGCCATTACATACCATGACATCACCCTAGCCATTCTCTATATGGGGAATAGACATTATTAGGAAGATTCACCTAACAACAACCAATGGCCATGAATTCATACTCGTAGCCATTGACTACTTTACTAAGTGGGTAGAAGCTACTTCATACAAAGTCTTGAATTCAAAGAAAGTCGCTCAGGTCATTCATACCAATATCATCTACAGATATGGGATACCGCATGAAATTATCTCAGACAATGGGTTGCACTTTAAAGGAGAAATAGAGAAGTTTTTCACCTTACCGTCCTAAGACTAATGGAGCAGTTGAGGCTGCTAATAAAAACATAGGGTGAATCTTGAAGAAGAGCACAAAGAACTACAAGGGCTGGCACCTACAGTTGCCTTATGCACTCTAGGGGTATAGAACATCAATTCGATCTTCCACAGGAGCCACCCCTTACTCATTGGTGTATGGGATGGAAGCAGTACATCCTATTGAGATGGGTGTCCGTTCATTAAAGACAGTATTGGAGAGTGAAATCCTTGAAGCAGATTGGTTGCAAAGCAAATACGATCAATTGTGCATGCTAGATGAGAAGAGACTCAAGACCTTATATCATATTCAAGGTTACCAAAGGAGGCTTAGGAAAGCTTTTGACAAGAAAGTGAGAACCAGAGATTTGAAGTTGGGGGATTTAGTGTTGAAAGAAATCCTAGCCTCAGTTCAAGATGCAAACGGGAAGTTAAAGCAAAATTGGGTAAACCCATACATTATCAAGTAGATATACTCTAGGGGAGCAGTAAGATTGATGGACTTAGATGCAAACCCTTTCACTGAGCCAACCAACATGGACCAACTGAAGAAGTACCACGTTTGAAGTGGTTGTAAATTATGTTGTTTCCCTTCCTAGGTTTGACTAAAAACAAAACAAAAAGAGTTAGGTTGAAAACCTGAAAGGGAATCTATGCAAAAGGGGGGTTAGAAAAAAAAAAAAAAAAAAAAAAAAAAAAAAAAAAAAAAAGAAGTGAGAAAGCCTACTAGGTTGAAAACCCGAAAGGGCGACC
Organism: Quercus tomentella; assembly: GCA_028535165.1. Lineage (NCBI taxonomy): Eukaryota > Viridiplantae > Streptophyta > Magnoliopsida > Fagales > Fagaceae > Quercus > Quercus tomentella. Next base: position 45,797,644 of record JAPQVY010000156.1, read on the forward strand.
TAGGCAAAAATTAAGGCAAATAAAAAAATCATCATCAATGAACTACGTGATGACCTGATCCTTCTATCAAGGGGGTACATAGGCAACCATGCATTAGTTCGGTCACAATTTCCCAAAACCTACCATTTGCCCTGATGCGAACCTCAATCGACACGCTTTGAGACCCAACAAAAATATTGGAATACTTGCCCAAGAAAGCTAAAATTCAGATTTTTGATAGAAACCCTGACCCAACGTTTATAATTGAAACATGAACCAAATGTATAAGTATAACACCTTGACCCAATGATTATAATTGAATCACGAACCAAAGGTATAAAGTTTGAACGCCACAAGGAAGAATCCCTGATAAGTTCACAGTTCTTGAAGAACAAAGAAGAGCAAAGCCTCACCTTTTCTAATTTTTATTCAATAATCCTATATTACAATGAGTGCATACTATTTATAAGGCATGACTGAAAATAGAAAATCTAAAAACGTACTAAATAATATAACCCTAAATAAAAGTTGATTTGGTATGAAATTAGCAAATCCAAAATAGGAAAATAGCTAAAAAAGCGTTCTAAATAATAAAAGCCTAAAATTAAGGTAGATCTGGTCCGAAATTAGAAGTTCCAGAATAGGAAAAATATCTATTAACTGATATAGAGCTGGAAAATTAATCAGCCATTAATCCACGCCATAAATCAAGCCCAATTAAGCCAAATCAGCCCTCAATAGCTTGAATTAAATTTATTACGCTTTCATCTTCCTTTGGGCCCAGCTTGGAATGTCCTGCGTTTGAATCAGCCCATTAAGTGCTTCTTTAATCTTCTTGGATCTTGCTTTAGTAATAGGCCCAACTGGAACATGCAATGGATCCTTGAATGCTTGTTGATTCTCATCATGCCCATTAACCAAAACTTAACCAAAAATTCAACCGTTCCATTAAACTATGTCTCTACACAAAATCCAAAAACCCACACCTAAACCATTAAAAAAAAAAAAAAACCAAACCCTAAGCCAAACCATAAAAAAATTACAAACCCCAAAAGCCTACACTTCAAACAGAATCCCTAACCTGCAAATCCTAAATAATTCCTAAACATAAGAGTTTTTACATCAAATTTTAAATAAACATGTTCAAAACCAAAAATAAGGTCACTTTGTCTTTAGTCTTTTCTCTTTTTATTGATCACTAATTTCTCCTGTGATAGGTATTTTGTCATTATTGTCCCTTCTTTTGAATTTGTAGTTGTCACGCCCCAAACCCCAAAGGGTCCAAAGCATGAGAAAGATGTCTCAAAGTACCTGTAGATTTTTCCTTTTGCCAATCCAATTCACATAAATCATATCTAGTACCAACATCAAGAATTATCATAAATAATTCCATTGAATATTCTCTCAAAGTAAGTTAGAGCTCTAAGCAATAATTACAAGAACCATTGGCCACAAAAGAATAGAGGTCTGAATAAATAATTAAATATCATTAGTTTGTCTCATCAGTGGGAATAAAGTCACAACCACTACAATATACAAAAGAATGAGTCAAGTCTATTCTAAGATGTACATCATCTAATATCTCCATTACAAAAGTTCAGCTTTCATCAGTAGTTAGTCTAACTACTATTAGCCACCAAAAAGCTGTCTCAAAAGATTGATGCCTACTCCAAAAAGTTTATAAAATAGTGGAATGAGACAGAGCCTAGTAAGTAGCATAATTAATGGGGGTGGGGGAAATGCAAGTTTCATGACAAAGAACATTTTACAGACATGCTAAAATTTGGGAATTTCCATTTGAATTTTGCAAAATAAATTTCCTTAACATCATGACAAGAATGATAGACATATTGTAGCACCAAGCTTCCCAAAGTAACTATGAAACTACATATTATTCATTGTGAGCCATAAAATATCCAATACCATTTCAAATCCAGAAACCTCACCCAAGGCCACGTGACAAGGTCGTCACATAGGCGAGGTCATTACACAGACAGGGTCATCACACAGACGGGTCGTCACACAGACGGGTAATCACCAATATCATGGCACAATGAAAAATCCACATCAAAAGCTCACAAGTTAATGTATTTGAAATATACAGTTCACTTCCAAGTAGTTTCATAAAATATTTCAATAACCAAATATCCATAATATTCTTAAGGTCCTTAAAACCATTTCTTGTCATAAGTATTTTGCATAAATTTTCCAAATAATACAAGCTAAGATAAAGCATCTTTAGAATTTGCAAATAATGCAATAAATTCATAAAATCCATTCCCAAGAATTTTATAAAAGATGCTTATCTTTTCCAAGCTAACAAATCATGCATCTCCCCATTTGCATTACCAAATATGATGCACTTTTCACAAATAATCACATACATTAAAGTTACAACATAAAGCTTTCTAGGAAAACATAGTTTCCATAAACAATTTCCCAAAATGTGTTTAACCCAAAAACAATGCTTTATGCAACATGGTTATTTTCCAAAAATCCCATTAAAAAGCTACTTACCTCGCAACCGCAAAAGCCTAATTCTCCAAGCTCCAAGGAGATTAGCTAGAACCTAAACAATATCAAGTAAACCTATCACAATAAGCATAGAGCTTGAAATTGTATATAGCTACAATTTAGGAATTGCCGAATAAGCACTTAATTAGGCAAGCCTAGTATTTAACCTCATCAATAATAATATATCCCACTACCAAAGTTTCTCAACAAATTGATTCACAAGGCATAAACTCTAATTTATAAAGTTGATCCCATTTAATATCATCTCCAACATTATGACTAGCTTCCATAAAATTTACACTACATCATTAAGAGACCCATGAAAGCAAAATCAAAATATCCTCCAAGACAAGAAATTTAGAACTTCAACTAACTCCAGATAAACCCAATGGCAATGGAAAAAAAAATAGATTTACCAACCATCACATGTTATAACTCAAAACCCCTAAATTTCCCACCATACATAAACCTCAAGTAGTCATCATTAGCACAAACCATATACCCACTCATCAAATAATTCCCCCAAAACAAAACCTATACATACAAACACATAAATATCACTTCCAATGCTCATAAATCACATGGGTATCATTATTAAAGTTTAGATAAAAATAGCCTCAAGCAAAAGTGTAAAACCCACCAAAAATATTAGAAATTTTTACCTCAAAAAAAGGATGTGAAGGTGTTTATGGGTTCTCAAGAATTTTCCAGTGATCTTGCCGGAGAATGATGGTGGAAATGGTGGTGGTGGTGGTGGTGGTGTGGAAGTACCGGTGAGAGAGGATATAAGAGTAGAGAGGAGTGTATGAGAGAAAAGAAAAGAAAGAAAAGAAAATAAGAAGAAGGGATGGCCGGCCAAGTGATGTAGTGGTAGTGTGAGATGAGTGGTGGGTAGTGATGGGTAGGTGGGGCACGCGTGGTCCCAAAATATCTTACCTAACACTTTTTTTAAAAAAACTGACTGGGACGTTATAGTAGTTGTCTTCATCAAGTCTTTCCCGGTTGTCTCTAAGAAACTGTTCTCTCATAGCAATCCTCTCAGCCTTCTTATCAACAATCTTTTCTATCAACCAGTTAGAGTATTCTGTAGTCATCTTGTGAAAGCGAACCTTGACAAAAGATTGGTCCACTTGGTCAACTATCTCCAAACCCAATAGCATGCTCTTCACAGAAGTAGGATTAGTGTCCACAAAAGTGAAGAATCTTCTTCTTTTGCGATCGAGCATTCCTTGCTCATATTTGAATTACCTCAAGAGTCTATCTCCCTTGTAGAAAGTTGCCCTCTGCAACCCAACAAGGAAGATGTGGTCTGATCTTGGAGACCTCAGTAGAGGGGGTGGACACCTCCACCAATAACAGTCCCATTGAATTGAGGTACTGGATTTCTTGTCCAAGAATTTCACCCAGTCACTCTCAGTTTGGCACTCAGTTTTGATTACAGCCCTGCTAAGAAAATTGCTAGGCCTGTAATTACCAGTTGTAGGCTTGGCAATCATGTCCAATCGCTCCATCAACCATGTTTGCAAAGTCAAAGGACTCTCTAAGATGATCCGAGTTTCCCACCATAAAATACAGCATCCAGTCCTAAAAGAGTTTCTGCCAAGATCAAAGAAATAGGATTATCACAATCCTAAATTTGATTCACAACACTTATAACTCGAGTATCCATAAAGCCGCGTCTTCCAGAATAAAGCAAAAGTTTTCCCACCATGCATAAAGCCAAACCGAAGTTTTTCTGCATATTGTCAGTCACTCCATAGGTGTGTTTGTCAATCAACCGAGAGATAATGGCACGAAGATTCACCATATGACCTTCAATCATACTATCAGTAATGGAAGTAGGAAGACCAAGAGCATCAGAAAAAGATTCCTTATGCCTAGGATCATAAAAAATCACTACAGATTTTCTGCTGGGATCATAGCCTAGGATAGCAGAGAATTCTTCAATTATTGGACAGAGTTCAGCAGTATTAAACTGAAACACATGATCTTCAAGATCCCAGAATTTCACAGCAGCACGAAGGAAGTCCCACTTGATTTTGACATTCCTCGGAGCCTTGATTCCCTCTAGTTTGTAGGTCGTAAAATTGGTTTTGATACTGAAATCAAAGCTATGAACCCATCTGTTGATATCATGAATTGTTGAATGAGAAAAATTATGATTGCTAGCCATGGATGACATTTTATTGTGTTTTCTAACCTTTAAGCAGAGATTTGTCGTAGGAGAATTCATTTAAATAAGCTGCATCACGCAGCCCCTCCATTATACACTTATGCAACTCCATGCAATTTCGTGCTCTTGGACATTTTTTTTAAGATCGTTTAACATTCAAAAAGATTTTTTTGGTCAAACTAAGGCATTCTGACATGTCTAACTAACTTATTTTCAAAAATCATCACTTGCATCATTGTTTTCAAAAATTGATCAAATCAAGTTTTTTTAAGACTTATAGTTTTATGTTCCAAACTTGGGGCATTCGCCCATACCTCATTCATTTTCAAAGAATCAAAGAAATCATCATCATTTAAAAAAAAAAAAATCATAACCAAGATTTCCAAAAATCATGCATTCATTTTAAACTAGGGGCATTCGGCTCCACCTTATTCAAGTAAGTGCAGATTCTAGCAGAGCCAAGCCAAATAAGTCTAAATTAGCATTATAAGACATCATCAGGTGAATTCTAAACTTGTCTTAGTTAAAGTCTCTACATGATCCAAGGGCCAAAGAGCTAAACATGGAAAATAATACAAGATTGCTTAAGGAATACGTCATTTTCTTTTGCAGGAAAAATAAAAATACAAGTCATACATCATTAGGACTCCGAGTCCGCCTACGTGAGGATCTCCTTGATCCACCTTTAGAGGAGCCAGCCTCAGTATTTCCTTCCTGACTTGCGAAAAAGCGAGGATCGTACTAACAATTTTCAAGTTCGAGGCTCCTGATTCTTTCCTCTAAAGCTCTTTTGGTAGTGTCAGCAGTTTCCATTCGATGTGCTTGAAAAGTTAGCAAAATCAAGTGTTAATTCCACTATTAAGCACAGTTCAAGCCAATGATGCTCAAAAAGAAACATGGCATACCCAATTCGAATCATTGAGCACGTATTGGGAGGATTGAGTGCGAGCCAATGACTGCAAGCCTCCAATCATCCATATGCTTTCTTCCACTAGATCCACATCAACTTGAAGCAGAACTCTACCAGGTTAAGAGCCATTCATCAAGCTAAGAAGAAGTAAGGATAAAGAATTGAAAATTCAAGAACATATTGGATCGGGCCAAGGAACATTTGGTATATGCTCTGGCCTAAGTCTCCGTGAAGGAACTAGAAGAGCCACCAACATGGTGAGGAGAGGGAATCTCTTCCTGTTCCTCTCCCCTTCCTCTCCTTTAGAAGATGGAGGCTGAGAATACAACATGCAAGTATTGTTACCATGCTAAAATATGAAAAGAAATTTGCAAGATCAAGAAATTTGACTTTAGAAAGGAAGAAAAATACCGTTCTACCAACTAAGCAACCTTGCAGATGAAGTTGAATGAATTCAGAATAATTCCTTACTACTCCTGCAACAATATAGCCATCACGAGCCTAAGCAATATCTTCATCAGCCAAAAAGTCAGCCAAGCGGACGGTGTGACAAGAAGGAGTTGGAATTGTGGTAGGAGGATACTCATGTTCAACTTGGGGCAACACCCGATCACCAAGATACCAATACCTTCCATGCTCACATTCAAACAACACTTGTCGACCATTTAGTTCTAGAGCCCGCTCACACTCTACATACCCCTCACATCTAGCCCAAGGATTTAAATCCATCTGAAAAGTCACAAAGGAACTTAGAATGAGAAAAGATTGAATCATAGCCAAGTGCCAAAGATTTCAAAAGAAAGAGGAGGAAGAACACACATCATCAACAGTCAAATTATCAATCACCAAGCGCCAAATTTTCAAAGAACGCCTAGATGGTGTAGACAAATGATGTTTGGGCAAACAACGTAGAAATCTAGGAAAAATGCCAGCAACTTCTTCCTGGATTTCAGGACCAACTCCAAAGTACTCGTACATCCAAACTTGAAAAATTCACAAAACCATTACCACATAGCCAAAATAACTTTCCAAAACCTATACATGGCCAAAATAATTTTCCACAACCTACACATAGCCAAAATAAATCCCAAACCTCACCTGCCATACAAATGGAGCCCCACCCAAGCTTGAAAGGCTCCGCCTGGAAAGTTGGGTCATGAAATGCATTAGAGTAGCATAAGCCATACTGCCCCAGTCATAATTCCGGATTTGTTCAATTTTTCTCAAGCTCCCCAAGTAGCGTAGATTCACAGTACTGCCTAAATTTGGACACAAGAAAGTCCCAATAAAAAGAAGCATGAACATATGAGCACCCTTTGCCACAGTCTCACATTGGGGAATATTATCACATAGCCAAGACAAAGGAATATTGTTACTCCTCATTCTAGAAGGCACTACACTTAGAAGTTTCTTGAGTTCAGATGAAGTAAGGGAATCATTGACAAGAATTCTTTCACCACCCAACCTCAGACTAATGATAACAAAGAAGTCATAAGGTGTTAACATTATTTCCCCAATGCCTGAAAAATAGAACGTACAGGTAGTGTCTCAGAAGCGCTCTGCCAAGGCAAGAAGTAACTGAAGATCTTTGCATTCATGTGTCTCTTGATTTAACAAATCTTTGAAGAAAGTGCCAAAGCCTGCTTTATTGATGATGTTTTTTATGCTAGGAGACAATGTTGCCTATGCACTTTTCAACATTTGGAGACTGCCTCGACTCTTGAGACTCTACAACACAAAAGTTCAGCTTATCAATTTCCTTGACCAAAACCCACATGACAAAAAATTTCCATAAAAAAATAAATATATTCTCACAACCAATGCCCCACCACCACAAAAAAATCAATGCCCCACCAAAATTTCACCACAATCAAAATTTTCCACACATGCATACACAACTACCAAATATTTTCCATAGCCATGCAAAAAATTCCTACATGTCCAAGATAAAAAAATTCCCACAAGTTCATGCCCATGCACAAATAAATTCTCACATAGCCAAAATCATAACCACAAAATTTTTCCATGAACCAACATCACATACCCAACAAAATTTTTCATAGTCGAAATTTTACCATAATTAAAATTTTCCATACCCATAAATTTACCCACAAAATTTTGCCATGTCCATAAAACAAAGTTTACACATGCCAACAAGTTTTTCCCACATACATCATGAACATATTCATATAAGTCTAACACAAATTTTTCACAATGCCAATACTCCCAAAATCCAAACCAAAATTCATCCAACAACATCACCATCTACCTAAATTGTCAAAATTCCATAAGCCACCAACATTGTCCAAATTGCACCATGATCAAAGAAAAAAACAACACTTCAAGAATGCTCCAAAGCCAATATTCTCCAACATAACCAATCATGCAATTCCCCAAAATTTTCAAAATAACCAAATGACAATATCTCACCATGAAACTTTCAATGAAATATGCAACAACATTTTTTCCAAGCAAGGAAACCAAAAAAAAAAAAAAACTAACCTTGGTGTCTACATGACAATATGGAGCATAGGTCCTAGGGTCTTTGAAGAAGTCCATCATCATCATGCCAATCAAATGTTGGATCATATTTCTTACCATGAAAAGCAAGAAAAGAAGATCCCTTGGAGGAAGAAGCCATCTTGATGCAAAGAAAATGGGTTTCACCAAAAATGGGTGTGTGATGAAAATGCTCAAAACACAAGGAACTAAAGAAATATTGATAGAGATGGATGAGGGGAGGATAAGAAGTTTAGAAAAGTGTTTTTTGTGAGAAGAAATGGTGAGATGAAGAAGAAAAATCAAGGGGAAGAAGAAGGTGAATAGTGTCAATGGAGGAAAAAGGAAAGTTCATGCCAAAAGCTGAGTCAACTCAGTCAAACTGAGTTGACTCAATCAACCTAAAAAAAATCTTTTTCAAAGTTTTCAAGTAGCTTTCAAACTCCAAATTTTCAATTCAAAATTTTCATTTCCAAATTTTCAATTCCACATTCTCAATGCCCAAATTTTAAACTCAAATCTTCAGTTTTCAAAAAATCCAAATCACAAATTTCATGATCAAAATTTCAAGCCTTAATTTTCAAAATTCTAAGTTTCAAAATTTTAGATTTCAAGTTCCAAATTTCAAGTCAAAATCTTCAAATTCCAAAGTCTCAAAATTTTAAATGTCAATTTCAAAACTTCCAAGTTTCAAAAAATCAAATGTTTCTCAAAAATAGAATCTTTTGTCAATCAAACTTTTCTGGATAAAGATTTAAATCAAGAAGGAACAAATGAAAATCACACATCTCAAAAAAACAATGGGATCAAAAAGCTCTCATAATTTAAAAGTCTAGCCCCCGAATTTTGACTTTTTGCAGGCAACACTCCAGATCAAAGTAGAGAAGCCCTGGATCGACACTCCAACAACTCCAGATCAAAGTAGAAAAGACCTTTGATCAACATTTCAACAGTCCAGATCGAAGTAGAGAAGAACTTTGATCAACACTTCCACAAGTCCAGATTGAAGTAAAGAAGACCTTTGATCGACATTTCAACAATTCCAGATTGGATTAGAGAAGACCTTTGATCGCCATTTCAATAGTCCGGATCGAAGTAGAGAAGACCTTTGATTGACACTTGAACAAGTCCAGATTGAAGTAGAGAAGACCTTTGATCGACATTTCAACAATTCCAGATTGGAGTAGAGAAGACCTTTGGTTACCATTTCAACAGTCCAAATTAAAGAAGAGAATACCTTTGATCACCATTTCAATTGTCCAGATTGAAGTAGGGAAGACCTTTGATTGCCATTACAACAACTCCAGAGTGAAGTAGAGAAGACCTTTGATCGCCATTTCAACAATTCCAGGTTAAGGTAGAGAAGGCCTTTGATCGCCATTTCAACAACTCCAGATTGGAGTAGGGAAGACCTTTGATCGTCATTTCAACAATTCATATTGAAGTAGAGAAGACCTTTGATTGCCATTTCAACAACTCCAGATTAATGAAGAGAAGACCTTTGATTGACACTCCGTCAAACTCCAAATCGAGGTAGAGAAGCTCTAGGGTCGTAGATAGCTCCAATTTCAAGGTTGAGAAGCCCTTTTGCCCTTTAATTTTCTTTCGTCAAGATCGAGGTAGATAAGCCTTTGGGTCATAAACAACTCCATTATCAAGATTAGAATTAAAAAGTCTCTTGGTCACCCCAATTGTCAAGAATCATTTCCAGAGTCATCAACAACCAACTTAGTCAAGTATCTTCATTTTATGTCAAAAGGTAAGGCACTAGTTCTATGTTCCAAGGTTTTAGGTTCAAGGGCGAGGTAATCTTTGAAAATTCAATCTCAATTAAATCATGGTCGCTAAAATCAGTGTCTTTGTTTTACATTAACATTCGCTTTTCAAGCTTTATCAATTAGGGGCAATCTGTAGACACTTAATTTTGCACCCATGATTTAATCAAAGAGAATGACCTGAATAACCATCCATGTACCCCAAAAATCATGATTGCATTACATGCATCAATTTGTTCTTGTATTACATGCATCGATTTGTCTTTGCATTACATGAATTAATTAATTCATTGCATATCATAAAAATGATCTTGAGATTCTAACGATCATAATGGTGTGTCCGGTTTCCAAATCGAACCATCGGATCGAAAGATATCGCATGATTAAGTTGCACGGTCAACATGTATTGTGTCTAGGTAGAGTTAACCACACATGATCAATTTAAATTAATTCTGATTGGTTAAGCAATTAAAATTAATTAAATAATTTTGTGATTGGTTGATAATTAGTGTTTAAAATAGGGATGCATGCATAGGAATAAAAGAGATGATTGGATAACAATAAAATTGTGGATAATCTAAACTTTATCAAGATTTAGTTTAGGGTATTTATCTACAAGATAATTGTTCCTAAAAAAGCCTGAATTATCCATAATAGAGATAAAAAAATCATAGACTAAGGATGAAAACACGTCTAGGTGTGGGGATCGTATCAAAAAACCCTAAAATGAGAGTCCAAAACGCACTCGAACACGGAAGAACATTCGGTGTCCAAGAGCCCATTCGGCACTTTTGGAGTGCCGAAGGGCACTTTAAAAGGGCCGAATTTCTCCCTTTTGGGCTTTGGCCCAACGCCTTTCAGGTGACGATAAGGCACACCCTTTTCGATCTTTTCGCAAAAGGATGAGTCCCAATTCGTGTTCTACACATCGGAGCTATTTTTTAGAGTCTTCTCGCCTCTATAAATAGAGGTTGGGTCTCATAATTAAGCAACTTTTTTTAACGCTCTGAGAGGCATACATTTTAAGGCTCTCAAATTGCTAATATTTGCTGATCCTCTCTGAGATTTCCTACTTAAATTAGGGTTTTTAGGTTTCAAAGATAAAGGAATAAATTTCTTTGAACCCTAAAACATCCTCTCAAGAACGAGGAGTGCTCATGCAAGAGATTGTTTTTAATCACCCTATTCTTTTTATGATTCTTGTTTATGATGATGAATGTTTTCCTTTATCCATAATATGAATTGTTAATCATTGTCTGGTTAAAGCATGATTTGGATTTTGTTTATGTAATCGTCATGATCTCTTTCTTAACTCCAATAATTTGCATATGATCAACGCTGTTTCTTGTAATTAAAAACAGATCTACATCTTTCTTAAATGTAGATCTGAATTTTTCTCAATCAAAATTAGATTTGCATCTTTCTTAGATGTAGATTTGAATTTTTAACATATGCAGATTTTGAAATAAAGAAAAAGATTAAACATGATTGTGTTTGTGTTTGTTTTAGTTAATTCATGTTGCATAAATTTATGTTATGAGTGAAACTCTCTTCTTAAACAATCTTTTCCATATTTTAAAAAAAAAAAAAAAAAAAAAAAAAACAGATTTGATTTTTCTGTTATCAAAAAACCATCTTTTTTATTATCACAAAACAGATCTGATCTTTTACAAACCATTTTTTTTTAATAGTTTTTAAAAACAAATCTGATATTTTTCAAATCAAAAGACTTTATTTTATGTAACAAACACAAATCTGAATTTTTTTATCTCCAAAAACCATTTTTTTTTCTACATACTACAAAACAGATATGGTATTTTGACAAATCAAATTTTTTTACCAAACAAAACAGATCTGATTCTTTTTCAAAAGAAGGGACTTCATTCATAGATAAATTTATGTGATTTAGTTTTTGTCTCACATGTTCAACAAATTATTCATAGCATGCATAAAAAGGGTACATAGGTCACGAGAGTCTAGAAGACCAGACTTTGTCTGGGTCGAATGAGTGTCTAACACCTTCCCATTCCTTAACCTAGCCTTCGGCTTTATGTCTTTGGATAAGTAGATCTAGCCTTTTCTTTATTTTATTTTGGGTAGAATGTAACTAGGACAAAAAGCCATGTAATTATTTGGTTGTTTGTAACTAGGACCCAAAACCATGTAATTTTTCAAATTTTCAATTATGTAATTTTTTATTCAATCAATGAAGAGAACAATTCAGTCTTGTATTTATTTTTTCTTTTTCTTTTTTTGTATAAAAAAAAATAAGTGACGACTCCACACCACTTACCCAAAAAGAGAGGTTCCCTAAAAAGCACTCCAAAATTCTCTCTTTTTTGAGAGGCAATTTTCCCGATCTCTCACAACCATCAACACTCCACCTTATCTCCAAACCCAAACCTTTGCTTTATCCCCCAGCACCCATTTTGTCACTTTGTCCCCAATACCCAGTTGTCGCAATGGAGGTCTTAGAATTGGTCAGTCGAACAAAACAATGCTCTTTCCTTGACATTCACCTTAAGCTCCCTCTAAACCAAGACCCCCAATCCAACCTTGACTCCACGCTAATAGGCAAACTCATATCTACAAAGCCCTTAGGCCTAAACATAGTCAAGGCGGTAGTCAGTAAAGCCTGGCGACCTGTGTACCCACTAGAAGTAAGAAAGTTGGAATATAATATCTTCCTCTTCAGATTCCAACATGAAGCAAACTCCCAAAAAGCCTTTCAAAGGCGACCTTAGTCCATCCGTGGAGGTCATCTAATCCTTAAAAAGTGGTGCCCAAACCTCTCATGGCAGGAGATTGGCTTCACAACTTCTTCCTTCTGGATACAAATCCATGGACTACCCACCTTATGAAACTCTAAAGACAACTTGAGGCAAATAGGCACCACGATCAGAAAGGTTCTTGAAATTGACTTTACAAGTGATGGAGGTGGAGGTTAGAGGAGATTTACCAGAATCAAAGTTGACATTGACATTACCCAACCCATCCTACCGGACTTCTTCCTCCCTCGGGCCAATCTCAATGACCTATTGGTGAGTATCAAATACGAAAAGCTCTCAGATTTCTGCTATACCTGTGAAATCATTGGCCATGATAAGAAAGAATGCAGCAAGGAGTTTTATTAGCTACAAAACCCATTTGGATCAACATTCTATGCTGCTGGATCTTGGTTGAGATTGGAGAATGACCATATTCCAATAGGTGTGTACAACAAACCGGATAGACCCACCATATTCCATCTCTTTTCTGCAGGCTAACATCTCAGTCTCGTCACTGCTACTCACTGGTGGACCCTTGGCAGACATGGCTGCCATCACCTCTCCCTTATCATTTTAAATAGTTGTACCAAATCCAAAAGTTCCAGCCTCCATGAAGATGGCCACATCAAAATTCAACTTGAAAACTGATTCGGGAGGTGGTTTCCATACATCCCCACTTGACTGCAAAACTTAAACAATCGCCAACTGCTCCTATGTTTGCTGATACTCCTCCAAATATTTTGTAGCTCTTTTATTCAGCCAACCTGGATGTTGAAGCTTCCCCCCATGCAGCATTTTGTTCCGTTGATTCCAGATGATCCAAGATTGGACCAAAAACAATTCCATATCCTCCAGAGAAAGTCTATCTAGTACGTATTCAACAAGCTGGATCAGGTTTGATTGTCCATGAGAGAACTTTTGCAGTTTTATGAGGCTCCCTTCCTACACATCCTGAGCAGCATTGCAATCCCACAAGGCATGTATCACCGATTCTGGAAATCTAGTGCAATTCAGGCAAACATTTTCTTCAATAATTCATCTCTTAGCTAGGTTCATCTGTGTTGGCAAAATTTCATGGCATGCTCTCCATCCAAAGACCTTAATCTTATTTGGAACTCGAAGTTTCCACAGAGCTGCCCATACCTATTTTCCTACACACCTATTGGAATTTTCAGTCCAGTCTTCACCCCACAAAACCTGTCTGGATACCTTGTATGCCGATTTGACAGAGAACAGCCCATTCCTATTGTATAGCCAAACAATTGAGTTAGGGTAAAAGGATTGGACAGATGGCTTCAACATCCTTTCTGTAGAACATGGACATGATAAAATCTTGTCTCCACCAATTTAAATCTGGATCAATAAGGTATGAAACCCACCAGTCCTCTATATCTTCATTGACCGGGTAGAGGATTCTGTTTGTTGGATGGTTAGGAATCCATCTGTCCCAACGAACTCTAATGGAAGAGCCATTCCCAACTCTCCAACAACATCCGGATTTCTGAATGGGCAGTGCTGCCATTATGCTTCTCCAAACAAAGGAGCAATTCAGTGACTCAACAACATCAAGAAACGTAGATTGTGGAAAATACCTCACTTTAAAGAACTGATATAGGAGCGAATCATTTTCTTGTATCATTCTCCACCCTTGCTTAGCTAGTATAACTAGATTGAATGATCTCAAGTCTCAGAACCCCATCCCATCCTCTTTCTTTGAAATTGATAATTTATCCCAGCTTTTCCAACAAATCTTCCTTTCATTCCCTACTTGTCCCCACCAAATTTTGCACACATTGCATTTAGTTCATCACATAGTTTCATAGGAAGCTGGAACACACCTATTGTGTAAGTGGGGATGGATTGAGCCATTGCCTTGATAAGAACCTCTTTTCCAACCCTCGATAACAGCATGTCTTTCCGTACTCTATCCTTCAGATAGGAAAAGGTATGGTATTTTGCACGCCCATTTAGTATAGACAACCCCAAATATGATTCAAATCGATCCACCTACTTAACACCTAGAGCCCCCATTATCTCCTATTTCAGGCTTCTTGGGGTATTACTGCTAAAATATACCAAAGACTTCTCCATGTTTACACTTTGACTCGAGGCTTTTGCATAAGTTTGAAGGATCTCAACAATCGCCTCCACAACACTATCAGTCACTTAGCAAAACAATAAGGAGTCATCAAAAAAAAGATTAGAAATTTTGGGTGCTCTTTTACAAATGGATACTCCATTAATTCTTCCCTTCAATTCTGCTTTTGCCAATAAAGAAGTGAACCCCTCTGCACGCAACAAAAATAGATATGGTGAAAGAGGATCTCCCTGACAGAGTCCTCTAGATGGATGAATATTACCATAGGATTTACCATTAATAAGAACAGAGAAAGATGGTGCGGTAACACAACTCATCACCCTTTCTATCCACATTTCTAGAAAGCCCATCTTGTGCATAATTCCCTATAGAAAGAGCCATTCTACTCGGTCATAGGCCTTGTTGATGTCTAGCTTCAGTGCCAGAGATCCTTTCTTGCCCTTCTTCCTGCAGTGCATAATGTGAAATGTCTCATATGCCACCAACACATTATCCGTTATGAGACATCCTAGGAAAAAAGCACTTTGAGTGGGAGAGATGATATGGAGATGGACTTGTTTAAATCTGTTTGCCAAGACTTTGAAAATAATTTTATAAATGACATTACACAAATTGATAGGTCTGAAATCAGACATTTTCTCTGGATTAATTCTTCACTTTAAGGATAAGAATAATATTAGTATGATTAATATCAAGTGCCATATTACTAGAATTCAAAAAATCCAAAGCAACAGCAACTATAGAATCACCCGCAGCATGCCAAAATTTTTGGTAAAAATGAGCAATCATACCATCAGGTCCAAGAGCCTTTATTGGTCCCATTTGGAACAATGTCGCCTTGATCTCATCCGTATTGAATTCACTGGACAATATCTGCTGCATATCAAGGGTCACCTTGCTAGAGATTGCATTCAAACACTTTTCCATCTAATCATATGAACCTACTTTAAACAAATTATCAAAGTAGTTCAAAGCTACATTGACTATACCCTTCATGTCTTCCACCCACTAGTCTTCTACATTTTTAATCCCCTTAATGTGATTTCCCCTTCTCCATTGGGTTGCTTTGTAATGGAAATGTTTTTTATCCCCATATTTTAACTGGAAATTCTTGACCTTTGTGCCCAATAAATCTCTTGCTTCAAAAGGAGTTCATTTGTCCTTTAGCTCACTTCCAAATACTTGGCTCTATTCTCATCAGTGGTTTCAGCTTCATTCAGAGCATCAACTTGGTTTTGAAGCTATTTAATAGCCTTAGTGTTCAGGTCAAACTTGGTAGCTCCCTATGCCATTAAATTTACTCCACAGGTGCTGATTTTTTTCCTTGATTAAAGCCAACCCGGATTCTCCATTCCTTGCCGTGTTCCATGCTTCCTTCATCATTGTCTCACATTCATTCCATAAAATCCATGATTCCTTAAATTTGAACCCCTTATCTCTTCTTTGTCTATGTTGTCTATAGCTCTTAGTTTGAAGGATAATAGGCAAATAATCTGCAGCATGAGAGGAAAGTTGGGTTACTGTACTTAGCTGGTATTTCTCCCTCTACTCCTTGGTTGATACAGCTCGATCAAGCCACACCTTCGTGGGTAGCCCCTAAAAGCCAAATCCTCAAGCTGACACAATTCCAATGCATCCCGAAAAGCATCTACCTAGGCTGTTTGTGGTGATCGTTTGCTCTACTTCTCTGAGACATTGAGAAAAGCATTGAAATCACCAATGCAGAGCCAAGGTCCATCCACAAATGTTCTCAAGTTAGCTCATAGTTTCCACAACTTCTCCCGTTGATGTACTTCCAGCCAACCATAAAAACATGTCAAAAACCATGTAAAACTATCATCTTCCATCACCTTAGCTAAGACTTGATTTGCAGTAAAGTTAATGACCTCTATTGATACATCTTTCTTCTAAATTAATGCTAATCCTCCCCTTGAATCAGGATGTTTTACAATAATTTGATACAGAAAAGGCAAATTGTTGTAAAGTTTCTCAAACCCTTCTTTATCTAGACATGGTTCCATGAGAAAACACACAATGGGAGCTTGCTCCCTCACAATCTTGCAAAGGCTACGACTTGTCTAAGAGTTCCCAAGCCCTTGGTAGTTCCAGCTTAGAAGCCTCATTGCTCCCGACAAGGGTGGACCTCCACCCCCATACATCATCATTGATAGTTCCATCAATGTCTACCTTCCCACGCTTTACAACCAATCTTCCTTTTTCATCACAAGGACATGCGGTAGCCTCATCCATCGAGTCCCTCTTACCAAGTGTTGGCAATGTGAGAGCCTTAGTAAACCCACTAAACCCAAAATCCATTCGGTTGATTCTAGTCCAAATGGCTTTGGGCTTTGATGAGAGCGGCCTAATTATTCCAAAGGCCCAATCGGTAATAGAGAGGTGAGGTGCAATACCAGCTTCATGATTTAAATTTGAATTCCCCTTTATCCTATCCATTGAGGTAGATAATGTTCCATCCTTATCATTAGCATTAAATCTATTATCTGCGCTATCAATTTGCTGGATATCAGTACCAGTTCTAGAATTCATGATATTTCCATCCTTCACGTTAGCATGAAATCCATTATCTACAATATCAATTCGCTAGAGATCAAGGACAGTTCTAGAAATCACGGGATTTCCTTTATCGTGACAGCTACTCGTACTAGGGTTTTCTATAGCACTCTTCCTTGCTGCAGTCAGCTTTCCAAACTTCGGTTAATGGTTTGTCGTCTGTTCTGGAATATCACCCATATCATCAGTAGAATTAAAACCTTTCCCCAAATCTTGCCTAGGTGGAAATCTTGGATGGTCCCCTGTAGCTTTTAACCAATTACCATATTAATACTCCACCTCCCCTCCATTTTTTTCTAGTGCAAAGTGTGTTGCATAGTGTTTCAAATCGTGTCCAAGCATACCATAGTAGTGGCAAAACATTGGAAGTCACTCGTATTTAAAATTCACCCATGTACATTCACCATCCGATCCAGTTATGAAACCACCATGTCTGAGTGGCTTCGTAATCAGCAGTGCAACACAAACTTGCATGAAGAAGTTTAGATCATCTTGTCTTCTTCTCATTTCCACCTCCTCAACCATAACCAACCTGCTACCAACTTCTATTGCTACTTTAGGGGAAACCATATCAAATGGGGCTCCCCATATCTAGACCCATAGAGAAGCATAGTCCATTCGTATATTCCCCACATTCATCCCTTTTTTCCATCGTTGAAGCATGAGCGGTTGATTATCAAATGTCCATGGACTGCCTTTAAGTATTCGAGTCATATCAAACTCTGATTAGAATTTGAATTGAAACAGATTTAGACCGACCTCAAGAATCTACATCTTGTCTCCCAAGCCCCATGCTCTCCTTAATGTATTATTTGCCGCCCTTTTGTTGAAAGATATGCACATAAGAAATTTTACAATGAGACTCAGGTTACAACTTTCAATAGCTTCCATCCTTCCTTCATCTGATATAGCAATAACTTCTTCTTCATCAGCCGTTAACTTCATATTTTCCAAATTATCGATCACATTCTCTGCCATTGGAAATAACAAGAAAAACTGAACAACATAGTACCCTTAAAGCTGGCCTAAGGGAGGGAAAGGCTCGTTACGAGACGAGAGGGAGAGCTCCTACAAGGGAAAGGCACTTTTTGACAAATTATTTGAGTATTTTTTAAGCTAATGTGAGTTGTCTTTAGTTTTTTTAACACCAAACTAACAAAGTATTAATTTGGTAGGTGCATAGAGTTAATGGAAATTTGGTAGGTGCATAGAGTTAATGGAGTAAATTGGCCAATATAAAAGTTTAGGGGGTGTCATGGCCACAACATTAAAATTCAGCGAATGTGTGAGCATTTTTTCCTATATTAGATTAGTGGTTTGTACTTTTACTTTGTAACTTGTATCTTTTTAATGTTCTACAATTTTATATTATTTTTAAATTTGACGAAAATGGTTTACTATCTATTTCTTTAGTAGATAATGGATTAAGTAATTAAATTGTTTTATTCTTTTACGTTTTTCTTTCATATATTTATAGTACT
The DNA here is from genome assembly GCA_028535165.1 of Quercus tomentella. NCBI lineage: Eukaryota > Viridiplantae > Streptophyta > Magnoliopsida > Fagales > Fagaceae > Quercus > Quercus tomentella. The sequence continues at coordinate 45,816,412 of JAPQVY010000156.1, forward strand.
GTATATTATTTTTATTGAAGTATTAAAGATTAAAAAAAAAAAAATTTACACTTAAGTTGTCTGTTATATTTGATTGAATATAAACAATAGTTTACATATTTTAAAGTGAAAAAATTGGCGACGTAATTAGTTTAGAAAAATTCAATATTAAAAATTTTAAAGTGAGTAATTTAATGAAAAAACCATGATCAATTATAAATGGTTTTTAAGGGGCTTTGAAAAAACTAAACTCCCTTGCATATTTAAAAAGGCGTTTTAGGGTGTATAGACGCCTAAACAAATGCACTCTTAATATCATTAAAGAATGTAAGACACAATTTTAAAATATAACAAAAAAAATTTTAACTTAATGTTGAGCACTTTAACTAGGCCCCTCCTAGAAAAATTTCCTAGTTGTACCACAAATAATTAATATTACATATATAGAATTACTAATACAACTAAAATAGTATTAAAATTATTTGTTCATTTTGTATTAGTAGTTTTGAATGTGTAATATTAGCAAGAAAACGTGTAAACCTCAAATTATGATGAATAAAAAATTATGAAACTAAATCAAAAGAAAAAAGCCTCATCACACGTATTCAACGACAATTTTATTATTATTATTAATTGAGCTAATTAGAACCAATATAAAAATCACCTATTTTAGTATATATGTCTTTTTAAAAAAAAAATTAGTTATGCTTTCAAGAAATATATATATAAAGTTAATGGAGAAGATAATATTTCATAGATTCCTTCATTCACTTACATAGCCCAAAAAAAGTTTTTATTGTCTTATATTATTATAATTTAAATTGATTTTAATTTTTTTATTTAAAATCTAATATACATACATACAAATTACGTATGACAATAATAACATCTAAACATACAAATTCTAGAAAATTTTAATAGATAAAAAATAAAAACTATAACAGATTTGAAAATGTTGATTTTTCATATAAATAAGTAAAAGATGAAACAAAAAATATTAGTTTTGATAATTTTATAGTCATATATAATAGTAGCACATCTTTAAAAAAAAAAAAATTATATTATTAACAACAAAATATATCAAAATTAAGTCAAGTTGAAATAATTTTAAAGAAGTAGAATATGGGAAATAATAAATTATAGAAAACATATAAGTATATGATTTGGAATATTTTTATTATTATACAAGTATCCAACAAAGTTAAGTTTATTTTATTGACATTCTAAAAAATATATATATATATATATTTTATTGAAAATTAAATAAATAATAATAATTAAAAAAAAAAAAAAAAAAAAAGCAAAAGTTCCGGAAGCTTGTAGGGCTTTTCCAAATCCTTCTTCACCTCGTACTTCTATCATATAAAAACACACCACCTCCATCTCCAACCTTATTTCTCTTTCGCAAACAAAAAACTCTCTCTCTGATAATACTGAATATTAAAGTTTCAATTATATTTCAACCGGGTCGAACATGTCGAATCCAGAAATCCAAGGTCGATTTCCTTCTATCTTGGATATAGTCTTAGCAGTAGCCGCAGCACTCCGCCACAGCTCGCCGGAGAAGCATGGGGAGTTGCGGGCCTCGAAGGCGGCCATAGAGGCTATGCCGAGAGTGACAGTGACGGCGGAGGAGTCTGATAAAGCCTGCTCGATTTGCTTGGAAGAGTTTGAAGTCGGCGGCGAGGCTAGAGAGATGCCATGCAAGCACAAGTTCCATTCGGGTTGTATCGAGAACTGGCTCCGGGTTAAAGGGTTGTGCCCGCTTTGCCGATTTGTTATGCCTATGGAGGAAGATGAAGAAGAAGGAAGAGAGAGTATGGATGTTGTGTACCATCAACATGTGGAGGAAGAAGGAGGAGGAAGAGAGAGTATGGATGTTGTGGACCATCAACAGGAAGAAGAAGGAGGAAGAGAGAGTATGGAACATGTGGAGGAAGAAGAAGGAAGAGAGAGTATCCATCAACATGAGTTCTGGGTCCACTTTGTGGTTGTTGGTTCAAGTATGGATTCGGGTTCAGATCGTGTTGAAGTTGAAGTTGAAGTTGAAGATGATGACTCGTCAACGCAAGATATGGTCTGAAGACATTCAACGATAAGAATTAGTCATTTATCTTTTGTTTATGTTTTATTTAAGGTACAAGATTTTTATGATTTTGTGGATCCTACAAGAACTGCGAGAACTTGTTGTTACAATATTTCTGGTTACGATTTGGAACATTTTTAACTTCTTGTGAGTTAATTTCATGTTTCACTTGTTAGAGCATTTAAATTGGTGGAGCTAAAAATTTAGCTATTTGACATCTACAAAAGTCATTTTATCTATTTTACTTTTTCGCTTTACAATACACTTAACATTAATGGTTGTATATTTTTAGGTATTTGATTAAAATAATACAAATAACTTATTAGAATAATAATAAAAACATCCACCACAAACTTCAGTAACCAATCATAATTACAACCACCTCCATCATCATCAGCCACAACCACATCCACCACTTCCACTAGTCCACAGTAGAGGAAAAAAAAAAAAAAGCAACCAAGCAGCCCGATCTACCCACACAACTACAACCACAACCACCACAGTCCATAGCAGAAAAAAAAAAAAAAAAAAAAAAAAAAAAAAAAAAAAGGGTTGATGGCATGGATCGGCGGCATGGGCCGGCAGTGTGGGGGTGGGCTGGCGGCGGTGAGTGGAAGTTGAGAGAGAGGTGAGAGTTGAGAGTTCTGAACGATAAAAGAAAAAAAAAAATAGTAGGAGGTAGAATAAAAAATTAATTTTTTTTTTTTAGCTTTCAGCTATAGTGCACAGCCATATATAACTGTACACTGTAGCAATGTAGGTAAAAAATTTACCTATACCACCACAATTGTAGCACCCTTTTTGTATATGGTGGTGCTAAAAATAGTTTTTTAGCACCACAATTGTGGATGCACTCATGCCGGTTGATTTAAGTTAATTTCTTGTTACGATGTTCCTATGATGAAGCATCAAATAGACCTAATTTGATGAACAAAGAACCATCAATTTGGTTATACCCAAGCTAATGACATTTTGCGTTATTTCTTATTGCTGCTTGATGTGGTGAGTAACTGCAAGCCATATGCTAATTTCTTCCGTGTCCTTTAATTCGTTAGGCATAGTCTGTTTAAGCTTGTAAATAATGTGCATTTTTGTGCCTTGTATTCTACACACTTATATTTTATCCGAACCTACTAACAACCTTGAGGAAGTTTATCGTTCTTGGAGCTTTAAGGTCATTAGTATTAGATGTAGCACAACAGAAGATGATATTGAGCAATTAAACAGTTATACCAGCTACTGACAAGATTTTTTTGAGAAATAAGACTTTGCGTTTTATTAAGGAAGGCCCTTCAAATCAGCCTGGAATACATCGAAAACGTCTGGTGGAACATCTTCCATCCAAACTAACAAATGAGGATAGGAAAGCACTTTTCTTGCTAAAGAATGAGCCACCTTGTTACAATGCCTAAGGACATGTGAAAACGTACATTTCTTACTACAAGATGACATTGAGCTTAAACAATTTATTATGAACATTGGTAGGTCTTGATTTAAGTTTAAATTTCTTTGAGATTGGATGTTTTAGTGAATTAGTGCTCTCGTATATGTGTGGGAGAAGATTTGTTTTTTTCCTAATAATTAAATACTACCTGTAATAAGAGTAGCTCTCCCTGTAAATTAAATTGCAGGATGTTCATGGTAAAAAAGTGGTTCTAACTTGCAATCTTCTTTCAAATTACATGGCCTTAAGTGCTGCCCTTAATTGAATGAGGTAATTGTTGGAATCAGTTCTCTAATTTCAAAGTGGAACTTTTTGAATTCTGTTAACATCCCTGCATGGACTTCTTAGTCCAATTTGGTAGTTGTCATTTGACATATCTTTTACATGGGTATGGTTTTTCTGCATAACAAGTAACAACTCTGCCTGACCATTCATATTTCCCTCTTGCCACTTTCATTGATCCTTCAGTCTCTTCCAAGATGTTACGACTGACCGTTCATGCTATATGGCAACAAACACCCGATGGTTTGGGGGTAACCATCAGAATTCTTATTCGGAGCTTGGATTTCTTTAAGAGCATGAATGGAATTGTTGCTCTGAATCATTGAAGTTGAACTTGAATATCTTAAAAAACGTTTTCCTGAAAATTTTGGAAAGTTTCTTGCAAAATGCTAGAATATATATATTGCAACACCTTCAAAAATAATTTTCTGGACCATTTATGGGTCAAATTTTAACTAATAAAAACACTTGCATAACCAATTAAGTTCATCCCTTATTCTTCTGGATTCTCTGTGTACATGACAATAGGACTTTTCACATTATGGGTGCCATCTGACCATACGAGCGATGCAGAAATTCTTGTCTTTGCTGTTAATGCTTCCCCCGATACTTTCACAATAAAAGACTTCTTCTCATATAATAACTTGAAGGAGATGGAACTAGGTTTCACACTAACATTAATTTGAGAATTTGCTATGATCTTTGACTTGTAAGTGGAGTTGGCAAGGCCTACATTTGTCACGGTTCTGGTGAATTCAACTGTGAAAGGCTTGCCTATTTTAACAAGAGCTTGCATTGATGGGTAATTGAGATCCTTTGGAGAACCTTTAGTCTCCTTGGGGCTAGGACTGAAGAGACGAACTTGCATACTGTAGAGCATTTTCATGTAATCATCTTTAAAAGCTTCATACAATAGACCAGGGTCTATTGCTTTTACTGGATTGACATGGCCAGCGCCATAAGCAAATTCGCCATCTTCATATTTACCATCAGAATGTTCTGTGACATTCATTGACAAAGCTTGAAGTGCAATAAAATAGAGTTAAGTTAGAAACATAGCACAACTAAGAAACTGATAGAGCAAGAAAGATGGAGAATGAAGATTACCAGTGGTCATGAGAGCAGATTTGATGGCTGAAGGAGACCAATGAGGGTGAAATGATTTAACAAAAGCGGCTGCTCCAGCTACATGGGGACAAGACATGGAGGTTCCAGACAATATATTGTACTTGACAGACCTCTTATCACCAGGGGCACTTGATGGTGAAGCAACAGGTGAATATGCTGCCAAAATATGTACTCCTGGAGCAGTTATATCTGGCTGCAATATGTGGCAAACATATATATATATATATATATATATATATATATATATATATATATATTTATATCTGTTAGAAATGAAATTCATTTAAGCGGTACATGCATCCCTGGAAAGACAGTAATTGATGGGCAACCTTTAAAATTTCGTCAGAAATTGAATTTGGCCCACGAGAAGAGAAGAAAGCAAATTTAGGAGCAGCTATATCTTTGATAGCTTCACTTCTTATAATTTCTCCATGCGGGTTACTGGAAAATGAAAACTAGAGATATAAACGACAGAATCGTAGAATAAATCTTCTCCCGAACCAAAAACTAAACCAATAAAATCCAATCAATCAGTGTACGAGTTCTCATGAATTCTAGCAATAGTACAACTTGAAAGTTGAAATAAACAAATCAGAATGTACAAAAATATTAGGATTCTCACTTTGTAGAATTTATGTAGGACTTCACCAAATCATGGTTGTGAGAAGTTAAACCAGATGAAGGTAAGGGAACTACAAAATAATCCTCATCTAAGGTGATTGACCCAAGGGCGCCAGCTCTGAAAGCTTCATTCCATCCTGTTGACTTATCACAGACCACAATCTTTTCCTTCACTAAGCTGCTATCTAGACAAAGGTGACTGCAAAGCCTAGTATGGAACACGGAGTGTTTAGTTTTTTCTTTTTTCTTTTTTAAGACAACTCAAAGTCAGCAATAACAAAAAGAACAACAATTACCGAGCATCAGCGTCAGAACAATTACTCTTAGCATCCTCACCCTTTATGAGAGGGAACTTCACTCCTTTTAGTGTGAAAGAATTAACTGCATTTCCCTATAATGAAAAAAAAAAAAAAGCATAATAAAGAAAATAAGGCACAGGAAAATTGCACGATAAATGCACATGAAAATCAAAACATAAGCTCACATAGTGGCAATCAAAGAATGAAATTAGAAAATTCTAGCAGAAAAGTATTGCAAAAGAATAATAACATTAGTTGCAATGACAAAAATTTAATACACCGCTTGATGATCACTACAAATAATTTAAGGGTGCTTTGCTTGTGAAACCTCATTCCCAATGGCCGTCAGGACACTAGACACATTATCTGCCCCAAAGCTGTTGGTAACTGTACAATCATTAGAATATACTACTGAAAGACTCAGGTCATTCAAGTCCACATTGCTAGCCTAATGGGGGGATGAGGTGCCTTGGAGTCGTAAGCTTCTCAACATTAATATCACACCCCGGGATCTACTATAACCAAGAAAGAGCTAAATCTGTCAGCTGCCCACAACACAATTATGTCTACATTCAATTGACCAAAGAAGAAAAAAAAAATCAGAGACACTTACAATAAGGGTCTTCCCATTCCCAAGAACAACCTTATCAATGATTCGTCGATCTGTGCTGCTGGCTGCTACGGAGAGTAACCATGGTGCAACACTTCCTACTGTTGATGGAAAAGGACCATCATTTCCAGCAGACTGAACAGTGAGTATACCTTTTTCCATTGCATGAAAAGAACCAATAGCAATAGAATCAAAATTGAAGGGTCTTGGACTTCCACTAACTGAAATTGTAATGATGTCAACCCCATCTGCAATAGCATCATCAAACGCACCAAGGATACTGTCATCTGTGCACCCTCCGGGGCCACAGATTCTATATGTAGCGATCCTTGCTGATGGAACTCCTCCTCTTGCATTTCCATTGGCCAATCCATAGAAATTTGCACCTGGTACTTTGTTACCAGCTGCTATTGAGGCAGTGTGGCTACCGTGGCCTTCTTCATCCCTTGCGGAATTACTATGAATGTCTAATGTGTAAAATCGAGCTCCAATGATCTTACTGCAAATGTACAGTTCATATTCTTGAGTATTCAAATACAAAGAAAAATGTAAAAATCCTACAAATATCCTACAATGTTCCGGTACAGGGTGGCTCTGTAAAAGGTTGGGTGTTCAAATCTTCTTAGAGGCTTTAATGGCAAAAGACACAGGATGGCCCCAAACCAGCACATGGGAGTAACAACTTTCAAATTTTCCAGAAAAGCTTCAAGGGGAAGGGGAGAAAAATGAAATAGAAAAAAAAACATTACTTGGGATATAGGTTATGAATAGGTGATACTGGTATAACTTATAACTTATTCATTGTTCTGTTTTTAGAGAAATGTGCCATTATTTTATAATAATTAATCTTTTTTATGGGTAAGTTATGCAGGTAACCAATGGGTCTTGAACTCACGTTCTCACCTCCACCTAGAACTTCAGAGGGAGGGAGGTGCTAGTTTAGTTAGATCTCATTGGTTTAGAAAAATGTCCAATTTTATAATTCAATGGTAATATTTTCTAAACATAAATCCTAAAAATATTGTAACATTGAGGAAAAGTTACAAAAGTATATAGATATATCATCCAGCATGCCCTGGAAGAAAAGCAGATTCATATAAATGGAAAATATAATTTAGGGAGAGAAGAAAATTACTTGTTGCAAGTGAAGTTGAGACCTCCATCACAAGTCCCCTTCCATTTCTTAGGAGGTGGACCATAACCTTCATCACTAAAACTGTCAGACTCAGGCCAGATTCCACTATCAATGACACCAATTATTATATCACTCTCAACAGTGAGGTTTCTATCTACATTTTCAGGAAAACCCATGAATTCCCATGATCTTGTTGTTTGAAGTTGGAGGGTCCTAGATGGAAACACAGATACCAACCCTTCCTTGCCTGCACAGTGCACATTAACATTGTTGTAATTATACAGTCCGGGTTACAAACTATTCCAATCATAAGACATATCAAACTAAACTGACTACTGAGTAGTTTTGAAGTTATTTAAAGAATTTCTTATTTTTAACAAAAAGACAACAAAATCAGACTTAAAAGCACTCACTGGCAATTTTTTTGTGCTCTTCACCACTGAGCCTTACTGCAAATGCATTGAAACTCCTATTGTAGCTTCTGACAAAGGAGTCACTGGCAGCACTGTGAAGAGAGATTAGATCAAAAGTAGTTAAAACTTTTCTCTCTGTCTCTCTATATTCCTCCATTCTTGCTTCTTTTTTATTTGTATTTCTTGTTTCTTTGTTCAAATAAAAGGAGCTAAAAAAAATGGAGACTACCATGTTCAGAATTTTTTTTAATGTAATATTTTAAAATTTTAATAGCACCTAATTATATTATAAGTATATAATATGTATGCTAATTTTATGGAATTAAAATTTTAAATTTCTTCATTTACCTTCATGTTTTCAATTATATTATTGCCAATTATTTTCAATTTGATAATGTAAAAAACTAAATACCAAAGAGTTCTGTTTCAATTTATAATTATGGATGGATATAGAGTGGTTTCTTAAAAAATATATAAATAAATACTAAAAAAAGATGGATATAGAGTGTTTGTCTAGACGAGTTTATTTTCACCAACTTATTTTGTTTAGTTTTTTGTGCAAAATTACACCTATATCTCAAACACAATGATGTTTTCTAAAATCTTTATATTAATGTGTAAAGATAAAACTAAGCTCGTCCAAACAAATGCTATTATAAAAATCACAAAAAATGTAGAGTGCTAGAACTAAATATATGTCTAAACAATTATAAGCATGAGGTTTGTTTTATACAGATCTCTGTATCCTTAGGACCAAGTCATTGTATGGAGGAGCTAGCAATAAGCAAATGCATTGGTAAAACCATCAAGTATATGAACAATTACCTTTCTCCAAGAACTTCTTGAAGAATACTGAGATGGTGGGAAAGGGGTGAGTAGTCACTCTCTGGAAGTGAACCCATGTAAACAATGTAAAGATCCTTGGTCTTATCTGTAGCACCACCATAACAAGTGCTGATAGAAATAATGAGAACCATAAAGATGTGGAGAAAGAGCAAAAAGGTGGACTTGGCAGCCATTGCAGGGTGACAAAATTCAAGAGCTTTGAACTGCATTAATAATTTGAACTAGGGAGAGATCTTCCCGTGAGTACCACATTCTTAAATCGTACTAATTGACAAAATTTAGGCCTATAATGCACTCATTCAGGGCAATTTATGATGTTTGTCATTTACCCATTTCAAATTCAAATCAAATTCTATTACATTAGAAAACACGTGTTCTCATTAATTACGACTGTTGTTACTTAAAAATGCACATAACACGTACAAATTCTTGTTTACTCATTTTTGCATTCCTTAGAAGCATACAAAATGCAATATCTTGCAATGACCTAATGATAACCATTAAGTCTATAATCACAACACTTTTTTACAAATTATTTCATAACTATTGAGTTGGTAAGTTGTGAATGGTAAATTAATGATAAAGTTATATCCACGGTGGTTTAGATAAAAACTAATAAAAACTAGGTTTCTTTTTTTTTTTGGTCGAGAATAAGGTTTCATTTGTTACTTTTAAAACTAATCGCAGATCCATGCGATGCGTGAGAATATAAAACTATTTTGTAATGTGGTATAATATAAAATTTATTCTATAAAACGTACTGGAAATATTATTTCTGAAATTATTTTTCATCTCTCCATCTCTACAAATATATCATTCTATTATTTTGATTTTTCAAAAAAAAAAAAAAAAAAAAAAAAAAAACTTAGGTGCATTTGATTGATATTATTCATTTCTTTTTTAAGATAAAAGAAAAAAAAAATACTATTCTTTTTTCAAGTAATCTATATTATTTAAAATTTTGTATAGTTTTTTGTGGTTTTTTTTTTTTTTTTTTTTTCTACAACTAAAATTTTTAAGTTCCAAAATTAATTATTTGAATTTCTCATTCTCTTAAGAAGATTATCATGATAACCAAACCTCATTACAAATTTATAATTAATATTACTCAAATAATTTATAGAGACATTCAAATACATAATCATCTCACTTATAAAATATCTAAAAATTAACTCAAACCAAAACTAGGAAAGAGATAGAGAGTAAATGTGATGAATAACTCAAAAATACACCACCAAAGTGTATCATCCAAAAGTAGAGACACAAAAAAAAAAAAAAAAACAAAAAAAAACAAAAAACAAAAAACAAAACAAAACAAAACAAAAAAATTCATCAATATAAAATAGAGTTGCCAAAAAGAATTGATAAGAGAGAGAGAGAGAGAGAGAGAGATTACCTTTTTGGAAGAGAATGCGAGACAAATAACAAAATTATATTAAAGAAGATGACTACTAGAATATTCAAAAGAAAATGTATAGTTGTAAACGGACAAAATGGGCTTCTGCCCTTTTCGGGCAAATTAATTAGCCTTTTGCCCTTCTTCCCAAACTAAATAGGGAAATGCCCCTCTTTTGGAAATTGAGTTTCTCAAAATCGAGTTTAAAAAAAAAAAAAAAAAAATTCTAGAGCCCTATAGTGACGTTTTATAACTTGATATCCATGAAATCGAGTTATAGGCAATAAAATTGCCTATAACTCAATTTCATGGATATCAAGTTTATTGCCTATAACTCGATTTCATGGATATCAAGTTACAAAACGCCACTATAGGTCTTTAAAAACGTCACTATAGGTTCTTAAAAACGTCACTATAGGGCTTAAATCGATTTTGAAAAACTCGATTTTCAAAAGAGGGGCATTTCCCTATTTAGTTTGGGAAGAAGGGTAAAAGGCTAATTAATTTGCCCGAAAAGGGCAGAAGCCCATTTTGTCCAGTTGTAAACACCAAACTATACAAATCATGCTATGTAATAGAATAAAATTAAATCATTTGGTAATTTCATAGGATAACATGTAACAAACAAAGAAAATAAAATTAAAAAGATAAAAAATTAAAATATAACTAAATCATATCAACCTAAAGTAGAGTTAAACATAAAAATTTATCAATCTAAAGAATTAAAACATCCACCAAAAGAAAGAATATATATATATATATATATATATATATATAGAGAGAGAGAGAGAGAGAGAGAGAGAGTATTCACCTTTTTGTGTGGGCAAAATATGGATTGAATGGTAGAGAAAATAACAAATTTTTATAGTAAAAAGAAATGGGGAGAGGTAGAGTAAAAATAAAAGGAAGATAAAGGGATAGAGAAATTGTAAGATTAAGATATAGAGTAGTAGGGAGATAAAAATGTAAAAGTAAGTAAATGTTGGAGAATGTGTAATTGTAAAGTGGCAAATTAATTAGGAGAAAAATAGTTAAAAATGAGAGCCTTTTTTGTGCGGGCAAAATATGGATTGAATGGCAGAGAAAATAACAAATTTTTATAGTAAAAAAAAATGGGGAGAAGAAGAGTCAAAATAAAAGAAAGATGAATGGATGGAGAAATTGTAAGGTTAAGGTATAGAGCAGTGGATAGATAAAAATGTAAAAGTAAGTAAATGTTGGAGAATGTGTAATTGTAAAGTGGCAAATTAATAAGGGGAAAAATAATTAAAAAGAAGAGAGAAAATATTAAAAATAGATTGATGATGTAGCTCAATAAGAGCGCAGCAACATTAAATTCTACGTTTCAGCTTTTAAATATATATATATATATATATATATATATATATATATATATATATATATATATATATATATATATATAGATCTATAAAACGTACTGGAGATATTATTTCTAAAATTATTTTTCATCTCTCCATCTCTACAAATATATCAATCTATTATCTTGATTTTTTTTTTTTTTTTTGAAAAACTTAGGTTTGATTGATATTATTCCTATTTTTTTTAGATAAACGGAAAAAAAAAATACTATTCTTTTTTCAAGTGATCTATATTATTCAAACTTTTGTATAGTGTGTTATGGTTTTTTTTTTTTTTTTCTACAACTAAAATTTTTAAATTCTAAAATTAATTATTTGAATTTTTCATTCTCTTAGAATATTATCATGATAACCAAACCTCATTACAAATTTATAATATTGATATTACTCAAATAATTTATAGAGACATTCAAATACATAATCATCTCACTTCTAAAATATCTAAAAATTAACTCAAACCAAAACCATAAGAGAGATAGAGAGTGCATGTAATGAATAACTCAAAAAACACACCACCAAAGTATATCATCCAAAAGTAGAGGCACACCCAAAAAAAAAAAAAAAATCATCAATCTAAATAGAGTTACAAGAAATAATTAATAATAGAGAGAGAGAGAGAGAGAGAGAGAGAGAGAGAGAGAGAGAGAGAGAGAGAGAGATTACCTTTTTTGGAAGAGAATGTGAGACAAATAACAAAATTATATAAAAGAAGAAAGAATATTCAAAAGAAAATGTATAGTTGTAAACACCAAATTATTCAAGTCATGTTATGTAATAGAATAACATTAAATCATTTTATAGTTTCATAGGATAACATGTAACAAACAAAGAAAATAAAAATAAAAAGATAAAAAATTAAAGTGTAACCAAATCATATCAACCTAAAGTAGAGTTAAACATTGTGGTGGGCCTTTTTTATATCTTGGGCTGGACTACTCCTACCATACTATCTCCTAATGATTCTGGGGTAAGAGAGTTGGGATTGGCTCAGTTGAAACTCACCTTAAGCTAGCTTATGCGCAAGTTAGGACCCTTGGCAGAGATCTTAGTCATGTGCCCACGGCAGGTGATAAGGGAAAAATTACAATAGTAGTACTCACCCTTGAAAAGGTATAAAATGATACTCCAATTAAACCCGTCAGGATCCATTGGAAAACGTCGACGTTAGAGAGTCCACGTAGCGTGCTTCAGAGCTGACGGGGTGGCCTTAGGTAAAGAGTGTAGGTAGCTGACGACAAGAAAGCTGAAGGGATTATACGGAGCTGGCGACCCTAACGTAGCTTAGCTTGGTCCCCATGTTTGCATATATATAAGGAAATATCTTGCGTTTCACGTTTAGTGCTACTCAAAAGGACTCCTACAAGGAAAGGGTTCCGTGAAATACGGTCATGAGGATTCCTACAAGGAAAAGACTTCTAAACCAAGGAAAAGATGTCAACCCTCTACTACTATAAAAGCCCCAATACCCTCATTAACCAAGGTACGCATAATTTACCCACTCTGGTACTCTAGAGTTGTGAGAAATTCTAACTTGACCTTCGGAGGTATTTGGCCGGCACCACACCAGTGCTCTCTATAAGGTCTTCTCTTTTTGTATTGCGCAGGTGTTGTTTCGAGCACGTGAGAACCGTGTAACTTACTATTGATTTTTCAACATCATCAGCAGGGAATGCTATCATAAACTTACATGGAAGATCTAGGTTCATGCAATCTCCACAGTAATTGTAGAAAAATATGCACTCTGCAGAGCTAATGTTAAACTGAACTGTTGAACAAACTTTACCTATTTTTTACTTCAAACATTTTGAGTACAGATTTAGTTTTGCCAATTTTAAAGCAACTATACCTTTTGTAGGCACAATCATGGTTGTACATATATATGCATCTTATGCAGGAATAATAGTAAGATATTCACGTACTCATACATAATATAGTCAAAGAAAATCTTGTACAAAGAGACATTCATTTTCTGAAATCAGTACACATCCCATATTCACCTTAAGGTATTAGATTCACTTAACAACAACAACCAAGCCTAAGTCCTAAAATTTTGGCGTCAACTATGGATCCTCAACATATTGGTTATAGTCAACCACATGTTTTTTTTTTTTTTTTTTTTTTTTTTTTTTTTTCATTTCATTAGTGGTTTCCCACACATCCATTTAGATTACCATGTTACTTGGAAATAATTAATTGGCCAAGACAAAAAAATTTACAAAGTTTAAAAATGACCCCAGCTATCTAACAATACATTAAAATTCAAAATTCGTCAAGGGCATGCTGTACAACCCCTCATTTGTCCTACATGCAAGAATGCTATCTATAAAATACAATATCACTACATTTAAAATCAACTCCAATTATCGTTTATAGAATTTAAAAAATATATATCATATGTTACAACGGTGTCCATCTAGAAACAAAATATCAAGCATATAGTGAGCATCATATGTCGTTGAAAACACACAGGCACCAACCCAATGCAAATTAACAACAAACTAAGCCCTTTTATGTTTGGGTGATTTTTTTTTTTTTTTTTTTTTTAATAATAAGTTTTGAGTTTATAGAGATAAAACATAGCCTTAACTCACAGCACATACTTTGAAAACAATTTGTTTTTTCACTCTTCAATTTCCAATGACAATTGCTCTGTTGGTTTCCCATGTTAATATCTCAAACTTACCACACCAATGAGACAACTTCAAATTGTCAAATGCATGCTAGATCCAAACACAATGGACAGATTTAGAACTTAGAATTAGTGGAGTCAACGCCAAAAGTGAACTCTAGGACAAATGTAAACTACCTATGCAAATTTAATCAAGATGTAACTAAGCAAATGAATTAATAGGTGGTTTGAAACTGAAGCATCAGCAACAATTAACTTTAAAAACCAACCCCAAATAGCAAGCCCACCCAAAAATTGAATGCACAATTCAGTATACTTGTATAAAATTAAAAATACAAAAATAAAAATCTATAAACTTACCTAACACCAGCATCACCAATAATATCAATTGGCATACCAATCAAAATGTGCATAACCAAGCATTAGCCATAACAACTGGGACAATGCACTTCATCTTCATTTCAGGCCTCATCATACCCATCAACACCACACCAATACCATTATTGATTGTTCCATAAGTAGCTCTCATACCTAAAAGCCCAAAAATCTAACCTAAAACAGACTAAAAAATAACACAATCCCTTCCAAAAACAAAGCAGCTACTTCTTTTTTTTCACCCTAACTCTTGCATTTTTGTGGTTCTATTAGTCTAACTTAAAAAATAGTATGACACAAAACATAGAAATTAGCAGAGATCAAAATACTTGTAGCAAGTAAGCTATTTAATAGAATTTGCAAATTACAAATTTCTCAAATGAGCATTAAAATCAAATTATGCTCAAGTAGAAATTGTCCATCAAAAGAATAATGACTACTACTAAGTTTGCAAGATGCAAAGAAATAAGTTTCAAAGAACAAAATGCCCATTGTTCCTAATTTACTTGTCCCTGCAATACAGGAAAATAGAAGAGAT
Source organism: Quercus tomentella (assembly GCA_028535165.1). NCBI lineage: Eukaryota > Viridiplantae > Streptophyta > Magnoliopsida > Fagales > Fagaceae > Quercus > Quercus tomentella. The sequence continues at coordinate 45,831,572 of JAPQVY010000156.1, forward strand.
TATTAGCATAAGAAAGAAGCAGATTTCAATGATACTAAGCAAGGAGGTAAAGAAAAAAATTAGCAAGAAGATAGGTAAGCACCATGTTACTGGACCATTAAACTTGTTATATCAAGAACTTTTTGCTCTTTTCAGATTATATACAGGATAGGGGGGATTAACAAAAACAATGACATACAATAAGTTGTGTAAAGAAGCATCAAATATAGGGGGAAAAAAGAACTAATCAAGCATATTGATAAAAAAAAATTTAAGTGGGGTCTACCAAGTACTCCAACCAACCACAAAAATCAGTAACAGCTCTCTAGGTGTCTCTTATGAAAGAAGAATTTAATTCTATTTTAGGGGGAAAAATAGTGATCAAGCACCAAAAAAGAAAAAAAGAAACTTGAGGAATATTATGAGGAACAAACTACTTTCTATTCTTCTTAAATAGCATTTAAATTTATATATCCATAAATTGGGTTTTATGAAAATACTCCAGAATATGTGTAAAAAAAAAAAAAAAGCACAAATTCAATAATTAATTATTTCACTCAAATAGTAGAACGCAACAATACACATACTTATACCTGTTGGAGAATAAGTCATGGGAAACCTAGTAAGCATTCTGTTTCTTTATAGTGAAATCCCAATATATATATATTTTTTTATTATAATTGTAGTAATCTATAAAACATAACAAAAGCAAATATAATTTAATAGGCTTATTGTAAATTAAATCGAGAAAGACAGATTTAGAGAGACGAAAAAATCAAATCAAAACCTAATGTAACCCAAATACCTAAATTAAAATCAATCCAACCAAATTACTCAAAACTAATTCATATTTCATACCCAGATCTAAGAAAGAAATGGGAAAAAAAATTTACCTGTGGTAGCTCAAATTCACACTCCCTCTCACTTTGTCATCACACCACAAACCAACACTCACACCGAAATGAAAACAACACAGCAATGTCAAATTCCAATGTATAAAATGAAAGGTTTTCATAGAAACATACACTGATACACAGCTCTAGGAACTATATTAAATCTTTCGCTTTATGACTAATTATGTATCTTTAATAAGAAAAAGAAAGAAGAGTAGAATTTATTTGTTTTATTTTTTGAATACTCATTTGATTTGTCTTCTTTTGTTCCCATATAGATAAATCTTCTATTGTGGAGCTTTTAATGCTATAAACAAATGAAAGAGAATCGCAAGCAGCTTATGCAGTTAGAACAAATCAAAAAACCCAATATGGTTGGTGACAATTATTTTTAAAAGAGAACATAACAGTTTGACAGGTTAGTTGAATACAGTATAAGAATCAATTGAATGCAAATATTTATTTTTTTGAAGAGAAAGTTGGCTAAAATATGCAAATCAAAGCAAATTCAAACACAAATGCACTAATGGACAAAGCCTTATACAAAGTATGAGATAGACAAAGAGAAAATCAGGTTGTCCTTACCTATCAGTTTGTTCCAGCAACTCTTCTTGTAAATTACCCAAGTGTTGCGCTTGGCAGAGAACTAAGCAAACCTATATTTCAACAAAATGATAAGGTCAGAAGGTTTTTCAAATTATACGAAAGAAAGAAGAAAGAGAGACTACAAAAGAAAGGTGTGTTTTTTTTTTTTTTTTTTTTTTTTTTGCTAAAGACTACAAAAGAAAGGCTTGATCCATCAAAAATTACCATTAATTATGTAAACTTGTGAAACTAAAGAGACATTGGAATTTCAAGAGCACTCTCAAAGAAAAATCTTGCAAGGATCTTAGTTAAAAACTAAGTTTTGAACTTTACTCTAAAAACTCCTTTACAAATTCAATGCCTTGCTTTTAGTAAGTTAGCTCCTTACAAAGCACCATGTACCTCAAGTAGAAGATATAAGTTAGTTACAACTTCACCTTATAAAAATTAAGTATAAGCATTCCTTCTAAACCAAGCTTGCTAAAGCCATCTATTAGAACCTTTGTCACAATACAGGAGAGAAAGATGAGAGAGAGAGAGAGACAACAGAAGAAGCTAAAGAAAATATTGTAAATGGTATGGATATTGTAAATATGTGGAAGTGTGTTTCCATATAAAAGGTAGTTCAACAATTCAACAAAATCTGAATCTACGAATTAAAATGTAAACCATACAACCATATTTCAGAAATAATCCCTTAATATTCAATAACACAGTATTCTTGGTTATTTATTTGTTTATTTCTATTTAAAAAACACAGCAAATAATCCAGGAAACCATAATTTCACTCTAAAAAAAAATTATAAATTATCCTCACTATAAACTGTGAAATTTAAAAGCAGCAAAGGTGAAAGATGACAATCAAAATCAAGAATCAAAATCTCTAATGTTATCCAAACCAAAATACAGAGACCATAAACTATCAGATTTAAAAACAGCAAAGGTGAAAGTTAACTATTTAAATCAAGAGCGAAAATCCCTAATTTACATAGCAAATAATCCAGGAAACCATAATTTCACTTAGAAAAAATTATAAATTATCCTACATTGTAAAGTGTCAGATTTAAAAGCAGCAAAAGTGAAAATCCCTAAAGACCCAAGAGCGAAAATCCCTAATGTTACCCAAACCAAAATACATAGATGATAATTTGAGACAAAACATCCAAAGAAAGAGAATAAACCCATCTATCCTTCAAAGGAAAACCCTAGACAATTCAGCAGGAGGGTAAAATTTTAAATATAGAAATTCAAATAGGAAAAGCACCGGTGAGAATGAACTCAATTGACTCATGCCTATTCTTGGAATTCATCATCTTATTCTTTATAGGACCTAGATTAAGGAAATATCAAAGCTTGATCAAAATGTGAAACTAAAAAGCGAAGAGAAAAACTTAATTTGAATACCAAAATCGAAACCAATCCAAACAAAATATCAAAACCTAATCATAATTAATAAACAAACTTAAATCGAAGATAAAAATTCATCGGTAGTGGTTCCAGCCTCTCTATATCTTCCCTTACGTGAGACTTTTTTTTTTTTTTTTTTTCTCCTCCAAACAGTAGAAAAAAATGGCAGAACGACTTGTTTGGATTGTTTTTTAATGAATCTTAGGCGTGTCTTTTGATAGTTGTTCTAAACGGTATATGACGGCTGTGGGATGCCAAAGGAGTGAGAGAACGGTGATGGGCTATGGTTTAGGGGTTTTGAGAATTGAGAGAGGCAGAGAAAATGGCTTCAATGCGGAGGAAGAGGCAAAGAAGAAGAAAAGGTTTATTGGGAAAGGGTAGGTTTTGGGTTTTATGTGTAAATCGAACTTTCAAATGTTGTAATGATCGGGATTTTGTTTGGATTAAACCGTAAACGTGGCAGAATCGATGCAGAGTTCATCACCTTTCTCTGTTTCTTTCTCCGTGTCTCAGGCCTCATCCTCTTTTTCATCGCCTCTCTCTTTCTCTGCTTCTTTCCCTGTTTCCTCATCGCCTTTCTCTCTCTTTCATCGCCTCTCTATTTCTAGGGGAAATTACACTTTACCACCCTAAACTATGCACTAGATTACACTTTGCACCATAAACTATCTGATTACACACTTTACATCCTAAACTATCATGCTTATCACACTTTGCACCTTGTTGTTATTTTTGCTGTTATATTTAACAGAATTTTACTGCATGTGATAAGCACATGCTTCTTGCTTAGGTGGAACAAAGTTAAAAGACAGAAACACCCTTCTTCAAAATCAATTAAAACAAAACCTAAATTTTTACACATCTCCCTCTATCTCACGTGCCTACCATCCTCTTCCCCAGATTCAGTTTCAAAATATTTAAATTGACCTCTCTAATTCCATAGCAGAATTCATTCACAGTACCCCATCCACCTTCCTGGTATTTCTTATACTATCAATAGCTTTCTTGTTATTAAAATAATTAAAAATCGCTGGTAAGGGGAGACTAATCTGTACAACAACTAGTAAATTGGCCACAAATACATCAATTTTTCTACAACTCTAGCTGGTGGTGATGCATCTCGTGATGGAAAGCTCTATGAATTGAAGGTGAGCACAGCGTTTACCAAAAAAAAGAAAAAGAAAAGGTGAGCACGACTAATGAGGCATAGTTCCTATCTGCCGTGCCATTTAGGATTTACTTTTTTTTTTTGGTTAAAAGGCCATTCATATAAAACCAACAAAAGAAGTCTACACAGATACAGCTACCATACTAGCAGTAACTAGTCTAGCATAATACAAACCATTATTGTCCTTAGCAACTAAAGTTTCCAGTTCAACAGTAAAAGGAAACTCAAAAACAACAAAATCTTCCTTCATAACACTGCCCCATTTTGCCAACCAATCCGCACACTTGTTGGCTTCTCTAAACACGTGGGACACCCTTACAGGAAGCTTGCCCAGAAGATACCTGCAATCAGAAAGTAGAGGAGCATAGGCAGAATTAGGATTTTTATTAGAATTAAGTAGCCCCATAATCACCTTAGCATCTAGTTCCACTTCCAGTTGCATAATTCCCATATGATCCGCTAGTTTCAACCCATCTCTTAAAGCCCATAGCTCAGCAGTAATACTTGAGGTGAACTCGATTGATCTTGCATATCCCCTAACCCAAGCACCTTGACTGTTTCTAATGATTCCTCCACCTCCTGCCTTGCCTGGATTACCAAAAGATGCACCATCTGAATTAAGCTTAAACCAATCCTCCCTTGGTTTAGTCCATGCCACTGGTATAGCAAACTTAGCAGTGGCTATTTTAGCTTTACTCACGCAAAAATGGTATTCTCTGGTTTGATTAATACACTCAATGGGCAGCCTCGGATTGGGAATAGAGTTTTCAAAAACAATCTTGTTCTTATTTTTCAAAAGAGCCCAAATGGTGATTAGGAACACTGAACTCCATGGCATATCAAATTTGTGCTTAACAAGACTCATACTGTTTGATTGTAGCCACTCTTCCAAACTTCCCGAGAAAGTATGTACAAGTGCTGGAGGAACTTCAACACAACTCCAATATTTGCGAGCGAGCTCACAGTCACGTAGTAGATGCGCAATGGTCTCATCATGCCTTTTGCAAACAGGGCACTTGCCATCACAATTTATCCCTCTTGCTGCCAAAACACTCTTAACAGGAACACTAGTATGTAAACACAGCCAAAGAAACATGATGATTTTAGGCAAAATGTCAAGTTTCCATATCCACTGCCCCTTGAATGAAGTTTCTGAAAAATCATCCTCAATACATCGCAGGTAGGCTGACTTGGTGGAGAAATCCCCATCTCTAGTGAATCTCCACATAAGGGAGTCCTCTCTTTGACCAAAATCCTGAATAGGAATAGCCTTAATTCTATCCTTTATAATGTCTGGCAGCTCAAAAGAAATTAAATCCCAATTCCACCCATCCACACCCCTAAACTCTTCCACAGTTAGTGATAAATCCTTGGGGCATAAAGGTCCTTGAATCAAATCCCTTAGAGAGTCACCCTTTAGCCATCTGTCAAACCAAACTTTATTCCTTACTCCATTTCCTACACCCCAACAGATTCCACTAGAAAAAAAATAGGGAATCCGGTTTTTATGGCTTTCCAATTAGGGGAGCGAGGAAAAGCATCAGGATCCCTTGCTCTCATTCTAGAGGGAGAACAATATTTCTTCAATATGACCTTAGCCCATAATGCCTCCTTCTCTTGGTACATTCTCCAATTTAGTTTAGCAAGCAAAGCTATGTTCTTAGCTTTGGCTGCTTGAATTCCAAGCCCTCCATCCTGTTTGGGCCTCACAATCTTACTCCAACCAACAAGATGCAGCTTCCTCTTCTCATTCGTGGATCCCCAGAAGAAATCTCTATTCACTTTATCCAGTTTATTACAAATATGAGAAGGGAGAGCCACCCCTTGCATAATGTGATTAGGAATGGCTGACATAACTGATTTGATTAGTACAGCCCTACCTGCAAAGGATAAAAATTTCGCTTTCCAACCTGAGAGTTTATGCATGACTTTGTCCACCACAAAGTTATATTGTCTACTATTTGCCCCTCTATGTCTCAAAGGAAACCCAAGTATTTACCAATGCTTCGGGTTTCTTGAATGCCCAACAAACCATAAGCTTTTGCCCTCTCCTTTTCTTTGACATTAGGTGAAAAATATATTCAAGATTTATCCAAACTAATCTTTTGCCTTGACTCTCAACAAAATTTAGATAGGACTTCTAAGATAGCACCACAAGCATCATTTCCCACTTTACTGAACAATATAATATCATCTGCAAACAGAAGGTGGGAAAATCCCACATTATCCCGAGATGCTTTCAGAGGTACCCAAGCTCCATCCATACACTTCTGTTCAATGAGATGACTTAAATATTCCATACATAGTATGAAAATGTACGAGGACAACGGATCTCCTTGTCTTATGCCCCTAGAAGGTTCAAAGGAATCAAGCTTACCTCCGTTCACCAAAATAGAAATATTAGTAGATGAGATGCAGCTCATAATAATACGAGTTAGCTTGGGAGGAAAGTGGAATGCTTGCAGCACTTTGTGTATAAAATTCCACTCTAGCCTATCATAGGCTTTCTCTAGATCCAACTTGACTGCCATGTATCCCACTTTGCCCTTCTTGCGGTCTAAGGAGTATAAGAGCTCTTGAGCAATGAGAACATTATCCATACCCCTTCTTCCAGGCACAAAAGCAGATTGAACTGGAGAAATCAGATTAGTAAGAAGAGGTCTGATGCGAGCGACAATAATCTTTGAAATAATTTTATACACGGAGTGCAGAGATTAATAGGCCTGTAATTATTAAGGGTCTCAGGGCTTTGGCATTTTGGGATTAAGGTCACAAGGGTTTCATTAAGATAACTTGGTATGATTCCATTGCTAAAAACCTCCTTAATTTCCTTGCAAACCGAGTTCTTCACATCTGCCCAAAAATGTTGAAAGAAACCCACATGAAGACCATCCGGGCCAGGGGCTTTAAAAGCTTTAAGAGACCACAAACCATCCCTTATTTCTTCAACAGAAACTTCAGTATCAACTCTAGTGCTATCTTCTTCAGATAGATAGCTGCAGGCAAAATTTGCAATATCTGAAGCGATTGGGAAGTAGAGGGATTCAGTGGCATACAATTTCTGAAACCCAGCTTTTATATGATCCTTAATCTCCAAATCATCAAGAATCCAATTCCCAACCGAATCTTTAATGCATCTTATTTTGTTTCTATGCTGTCTTACCATAGTAGTCACATGAAAGAAAGAAGTGTTGCGGTCCCCAAAATTGGCTGCATTCAATCTTGATTTAAGTGCCCAATATTCCTCTTCCTGGAGCATGATAAGCGAATATTCTTCAATTAATTTCTTTTCAAGGTCAATTAAGAAACCATTGGGATTTTCGACCAGAGCTTTCTGAGCACCATTCAATCTAGCCAGAACTCTTCTCTTTCTAGTAAATAAATTTCCAAACACTTTAGAATTCCATTTTTTAGCTCTAATAGCAAAATCTAAAATAGCTGTGTGAAGCCCTCTATTTTCCGACCATGCATGTTGTACCACTGAAGGAAATTTCGGGTGCAGTAACCACATCGTCTGAAATCGAAATGGTTTATTGAGATGGCACACGTATGGTCTACATAGCTCCAAAAGGACCGGGCAATGATCTGACCAGATTCTAGGCAGATGGGTAACAGTGGCATCTGAATACAGGGTTCTCCAAGTTGGGTTAGCGAAACATCTATCAATTCTTTCTAAGATAAGGTTCATAATAGGCCTACTATTCGTCCAAGTATACTTTGGACCGGCAAAGCCCAAATCTAGCATATTACATTCATCCAGGCACTCTTTAAATTCTAAGGCCCTATTTAGATTAACACCGTTCCCGCCAAATTTGTCATCCCCACTTAACACCTCATTGAAATCACCCAACATGAGCCAAGGGAGATTGTGCAGCTGGCTAACAATTTTTAAATTATTCCAGAGAATTTTTCTTTCTGCTAATCTAGGGCTAGCATAAATAGTTGATATAAGCCAAGATAAATTAGAAGAACGCACCTTCACCGTTTCATGGATTTCCTGCTTCGTGGCTGATAACAGGGTTACCTCCACGTCTTCTGTCTTCCAGAGAATCCAGAGTCCTCCAGCATACCCGACTGTATCAGTAACAATGCTCCCATCAAAAGGCAGACCTTCTATAATTTTAGCCGCCCTATCACCCCCCACCCTCGTCTCCGTTACTACCATAATTGATAGTTGATGATTGATAGCCATTTCAAATATCCTTCTTTTGAAATCTGCATTCAACGCTCCTCTACAATTCCACAGCAATATATTCATTTTAACAAACTGACTCAAAGGAACCTCAATCTCCATGGGATTAGTATTCATTGCAGCTGCTTCCACCATACTCCATCCCATCCTCCTCAGAATATCTTTGGACCCCATCGAATCTGGTTTCCATATCATCATATGTTTCAGGATGCCTACTATGTCCTCCTTGCAACAAAGGAGTGCATCTAATTTCTGCACTGGCGCAAGGATTTGGATGAGCTTCAGAGAAGGGTGGTTTCCCATGTGGGTTGTGACTGCTCCTCTGAAGTCCACCAGTTTCCTTTCTTGGATGATCCAACCCGATTCGTCCCAATAGGGCACAACTGATGGCCGCCGCTGCCTGCTCAGCTCCTCCGACACCTCCATCGAAATCGCTGGAACATCCATAAGGAATTTCCACCATGGGTTGGGCGTGAGATTCCAAGCCGGATGGTCTAGTGCCAGATTCCCAGTTCTGATGCTGGATGGGGTTATGGGAAAAATGTGCTTTCAAGCTTGGCCCAGCTCCTCCTCAAACCAGCCCATCGTCTCCATCAGAGTGGCCCTGATTTGTGCAATCATCTCATCCGGTATTATCACAGTCCTGTTTCGATACCATATGGCCCAGCCGGATTGAGGTATTGGACTCATTCCCAGTAAAATTCCCTCCATTCTCAAGCTCATCACTCCCCACAAACTCGCTTCTACCTCCCAAGCTTGTTATTAAGCGCTTCTGAATTTCAGATCCCTTAAGGCTTTTGGTGCTCTTAATACCCAGACTTTTATTGCTTTTTGATTTATGCTTTTGATGGGTCTTGTTATTAATCCTATCCGTCCCTAAAAAGTTCTGAGATTTTTCACTGCACACGGCATTCCCACTGCTCAAGGCTTACTGGCAGACCTCCATGTCATTCACATCAGCTGCACATATTTTCTTTTGAGAGTTATTCGTTGAAAAAACACATACAATACCTGTTGTTGGGTTCTCCACTTCTCTAGACTCAAATAGCCTAGTAAACTTTCCTTCATTACCCTTACTATTAATTTCCAGAAGGTTCAGCTTGCCCTTGGAAACAAAAGTATTACCTTGGTTTGGATTATTGGGCCCACGACCTCGACCATCCCTATTAGAGTTCTTTTTTCTAGTAACAACCATCCAGGGCCCATAGTTAGATTCTAACTGATTATTTTCCACCTGGCTAGTATCTCGTTGTCCGCTTAAGATAGGCTCAATTGCCATGTTACCTTTTCTGACTGCAAGTTTGATATGGTATGGGCAAGTTTCTTGTTTGTGTCCCAAACGGCCACACTGAAAACAAAGCGTTGAAACTCCTTCATAAGTAACTTTTTGGACCAATCTGCCCACTCGAATAGAGGTGATGAGTGGTTTCTCCAAATCCACTTGCAGACACAATCTGGCATAGCTTCCCCGAGATTCTGATGCAGTGTACGAGTCAATGCGAAGAACAGGTCCAATGGCGCTTCCCATCTCTCTAAGCACAGCAGCATCATAAAACTCTATAGGTAGTTCAGGAAGTCTTACCCACATTGCAACAGAAGACAATATTCTATTAAATATAACAACAAAAATAACACTGGGTGCAAAGTGTGATAAGTGTGATAGTTTAGGGTGCAAAGTATGCAGTCGGATAGTTTAGGGTGCAAAGTGTAATCTAGTGCATAGTTTAGGATGGTAAAGTGTAATTTCTCCCTATTTCTATTTTCGTGTATCCTTTAATTTTAACCGGTTATTTTTTTTGTTATTTATAATGAGAGGCTTTTAAACGGTGTGTAGCATTGTCAAACAACATAATTTATCACCTTTTAATTTAAACGTGGTAGAATTTTAAGTGGTCATTTTTCCTACATGGCAGCACTTCCATAATTGTAGGAAAATACTTCTACTATTATATATAGTATATGATATGATATAGATCTATAAAACACACAGGAGATATTATTTCTAAAATTATTTTTCATCTCTCCATCTCTACAAATATATCATTTTATTGTTTTGACTTTTTTTTTTTTTTTTTTTTTTGAAAAACTTAGGTGCATTTGATTGATATTATTCTTTTTTCTTTCTTTTTTTTTGAGATAAAAGACAAAAAATACTATTCTTTTTTCAAGTGATCTATATTATTCAAACTTTTGTATAGTGTGTTATGGTTTTTTTTCTACAACTAAAATTTTTAAGTTCCAAAATTAATTATTTGAATTTTTCATTTTCTTAAGAAGATTATCATGATAACTAAACCTCATTACAAATTTATAATTGATACAACTCAAATAATTTATATAGACATTCAAATACATAATCATCTCACTTCTAAAATATCTAAAAATTAACTTAAACCAAAACTACAAGAGAGATAGAGAGTACATGTGATGAATAACTCAAAAAACACATGACCAAAGTCTATCATCTAAAAGTAGAGACACAAAAAATAAAAAAAATAAAAAAAATCATCAATCTAAAATATAGTTGCAAGAAAGAATTAATAATGGAGAGAGAGAGAAATCACATTTTTTGAAATAGAATGTGAGACAAATAACAAAATTATATAAAAGAAGATGAGTAGAAGAATATTCAAAAGAAAGTGTATAGTTGTAAACATCAAATTATCCAAGTCATTCTATATAATAGAATAACATTAAATCATTTTGTAATTTCATATGATAACATGTAACAAACAAAGAAAATAAAATTAAAAAGATAAAAAATTAAAATATAACTAAATCATATCAACCTAAAGTAGAGTTAAACATAAAAATTCATCAATCTAAAGAATTAAACATCCACCCAAAGAAAGAATATATATATATATATATATATATAGAGAGAGAGAGAGAGAGAGGGAGAGAGAGAGAGAGGGAGAGAGTATTAACCTGTTTGTGTGAACAAAATATGGATTGATTGGAAGAGAAAATAACAATTTTTTATAGTAAAAAAATTGGGGAGAAGAAGAATCAAAATAAAAGGAAGATAAAGCAATAGAGAAATTGTAAGGTTAAGATATAGAGTAGGAGGGAGATAAAAAGGTAAAAGTAAGTAAATATTGAAGAATGTGTAATTGTAAAGTGGCAAATTAATAAGGAGAAAAATAATTAAAAATGAGATCCTTTTTATGTGAGCAAAATATGGATTGAATGGCAGAGAAAATAACAAATTTTTATAGTAAAAAAAATGAGGAGAAGAAGAGTCAAAAGAAAAGAAAGATGGAGGAATGGAGAAATTGTAAGGTTAAGGTATAGAGTTGTGAGAAGATAAAAATGTAAAAGTAAGTAAAGGTTGGATAATGTGTAATTCTAAAGTGGCAAATTAATAAGGAGAAAATTAATTAAAAATGAGAGAGAAAACATTGAAAATAGGTTGATGATGTGGCGTTGATGTAGCTCAACAAGAGCGCAATAATATTAAATTCTACGCTTCAACTTTTAAATATATATAAATATAGATTATAGAGTTTAATTAATTGCTGCTAAACTATAGAGCTTTAGCATTAAAGCATTAACATCACACTATGCAAATTTTTTGTCAAATTATATCTAAATAGTTATTTAAAAAATATATATTTTAACTATTCTACTTTTCATGTAAATATAAGAAGGTACAAAACTAAAGTACAGTATTTTAGGTGTTGTTCCTTAGGTTCCTCTCTTCAGATTCATCCATGTGACTATTTAATTAAAAAAAATACACTTTCAACCCATGAAAAAAAAAATCCATATGACAGAATTTTAAGAAAGGAACCTAAGGAACAACACCTGAGTATTGTACCTAAGTCTTGCTCTATAGAAAGTATTTTGTTACCCCCCCCAAAAAAAATAAAAATTAACCTACCATGTTCTAAAAACATATATACAAACAACATTTTTATAATAATATATAATTTATAAAATACCTAAAAATGTAAATACCATATATCTGTCAGTCAATTCAATTTTTGTTGGAATTCAAAAACTCCAACCAACCACCGAACCGCCTAATGTCAGTTTTGGGCCTTTTGGCCCAAAAATCCAAACAGCCGAAACAGAAAATTGTTGGAACTTGGAAACAAGGGGGGCAATCAATTCAGCTCAACTTTGCATTTGGGTTATTTACTTAAAGAAGAGGGGGAAAAATTTTAAGTTACTTAAAGTTATCTTCTCAAAAAAAAAAAAAAAAGTAACTTAAAGTTAGCTTATCGATTTAAGTAATAGAAAGGGAATAGGGGGAATGGAATGGAAAGGATACTTAAAAAAAAAAAATCTGCTTTTTTTTTTTTTTTGGTAAATACAAAAGCTCTCTTCATTTTCTTGTTTAGGGCTTTAATAGGAGTAAAAGTGCACTTTAAGGTCTAAACCCTATAAATTAGAGTTATAACAAATTAAAGCATTAAACCTTTTAAAAGTAATAAATTAAACTTTATAGTTTTAATAATAATCTCTTAGGTTATATTAAACTCCAGATAAAATATCATTCCACTTAAATTGATCAAGGTTTAATTTGTTAATTTTTTAAACAATACAATTTTATTTGTTATTTTTGAAACATTGGGGTTTAATTTGTACCTTTTAAAATCTTAGGTTTTCTACTTGTTACTTTTAAAACTAATGGGTTTAATTTGTTACACCCTTAAACAATAGGCTTTACAATGAATTTTTTCCCAATATGTTTTAATAATCCATCCAACCTCTTGGACAAAGCCTGAGACTTCATGCTACAAGGTCAATTTTGACAGAACCATGTTTGAGAATGACAACAGTACAGGATTGGGTGTTGTTCGACAAAACACTAATGGTTTAGATATGGCTTCTTTGTCGCAATTAGTTCCTCTACCTCCCACAGTCATAGAGGTAGAGACATTAGTGGCAACACTGGCCCTTGAACAAGCTTTAGAACTGGGGTTTGACAACATTGTCCTAGAAGGTGATTCCAAGATCCTAATTAAAGTCTTGCAAAGTAGTAGCAGTTCCTTGGCTCAATATGGATGCATTGTCTATGATATCCACTTCCTTGCATCACATTTTCAACTTTTAATTTATCTCGTGTACGTTGGCATTGTAATGAGATTGCTCATTCACTTACACGAAGAGTGACTCTTTCCCCTCCCTTATCAATCTAGATAGAAAATGTACTACTAGATATTAATTCTATATAATAGATTAATTTGAACAACCCCTCTTAATAATGCACATTGTCCTTTTTCTCAATAAAAAAAAAAAAAAAAAAATGTAGGGCAAGGTTGGCCCATTAAACCCATGGACTATGGGCCTTTGGGATGTGTTGATAATCTATTCAATATTCAATTGTTTGTAATTACCCGTTAAAATTGTCAATTTACAATCATTGATTATGAGTGAAGAGTGAAGAGTGAAGACCCAATACCCTTTGCTTTGTTGTTAAAAAATTAAAATTGTGCAATTTCAAAAGTACATAAAATCACTCGAAAAAATTAAAATAAAAAAGTGGTGGTTTCTATGTGGTCCCAAGCTAGGCATGCTAGGATGGTGTGTGTTGATATGTGAGCAATCTATTCAATATTCAATTGTTTGTAATTGCTACCCACCCATGTAGGATGAGGTTGGCCAAGAAGGCCTTCAAGATGTGTTGATAATCTATTCAAACTCAATTGTATTGTTTGTAATTGCTACCCACCCATGTAGGATATGGTTAGCCCATTAAACCATGAGTCAGGGTTCTTCAACACATGACTATCTTGAAAAGTCACACATAAATTCAACCACTTTAATGCCCCACTTGGTGACAAGCCTATGTTACCAGGCTCGGCGGTTTAAATAATTCTTGCAACTGCATATGAATATAATAATAAGCTTGTATCGTATCGGTGTGGGATAATTAGTGGAGAAAACAAAAAATGGCAGAGGCGACTCCTGTACTGGGACTCATCAAAGAGCTAAGAAGCCACGAGGTTGCTATAGCCGAACTCAATCATCTTTCTTCATCCAGGGTAAACCTTATCAACCCCGCTTTTCTTTTGTACTCTTTTACTATAATCGTACACCACTTTTGATTCTATGATTCATCTTAGAATTTAACTTGCCCTTGTCTTCTGCTGATCTCTCTTTTATCGTTTCCACGGACATAGAGTATGTGTGCCAAGTGCTTGTGAAAATTACCCACAGAGTCAATCACAATGGACCTTTTCAATATTCTTTGGAATTCACAGTTTGATGCGTTTCATGAGCGTTATAGGTGAAATTTTCCAATAATAAATGTAAGTTGTGGTAAATGCATTGAAACTTTGAGACTAAATAGTGAGAGGTTTTTTTGAAAACAAAGCAAGCAAAATCAAAGGCTCCAAGAAATAGCCAATGGAGGGTCTGAAGCTAGGTTGCACAGACACTTCATTTGGGTGGCGTACCCGTGTCTTATAATTTTTCAAAAATTGCTCTATAAAGTATTTGGAGCTGATTGGTGACAATAGGAGATTTTGTCTCTACATCTTGTGGTGGTTTGAGAGTTTTTTTTTGTCACTTCCGTATTTTAGTCAGTATCCGTAGAGACTTTCAATGTGAGATGGCTTAAGGATGGTGCTAAAATGAATATGACATAGTCTTTTTTTTTTTTTTCTTTTTTAAATAGTTACAGAGGGGGAGGGGGGATTTAAACCTTGGACGTCTATATTGGAAACAATAAGAAGTTCCATTTGAGTGACAAGTCTCTTGGCATGAATATGACAAAGCTATATCTATATGCAATCTTTTTTTGTGGTCTAACGCTATATTTCAAAAAAATAGAAAAAAGATTTGTCTGTAATTAAGATGTGGTTGGTGAATTAGATTGAACTTTTTTTGTGAGAATGTGTTCAAATTTTATAATATTAGAAGAAAAGAAACTAAAAAACAATGGAAGTTCATGTGTCCAACATATTGCAGTTGTGAACAGCCTGACTTTATGGCGTTTTAGGGAGGGAAGGAATAAAAAAGAGATCTGTTGCGGCCATATTGCATCTGTAGTGGGTTTGTAGCAGTTCTATAGTGGTCCAATAGGGCTGACACTGGGCCACTGTGCTGCGTTTAGTAGATTGCCCAACATTTACTCCTATTTGCCACCTGCCAAGCCACTTCCTTTTACCTTGGTCAGATTAAAGCTCAAGAAACCAAGATTTGTGTTCCATATCTAAATCTAGAACTGTCAGGCATTAATGTCGCATCTGGCTGAAACAGGGCTATGTGCTGCCTTTAGTAGATTGCCCACATTTACTCTATTTGCCACCTGCGAAGCGCCTTCCTCTAAGTCCATCAGATTAAAGCTCAAGAAATCAATCAGATTTGTGTTCCATAGCTACATCTAGAGTCTTTGTCCTTTTTACATAATCTGTTGTAGCTTTTTTGTGTTCTTTGGCTACTTCCTGCCCTCTCTGCATGAAGTAGACCTATAAGGGATTGATGGTTTTATTTAGTCTATTCAATATTAGGTCAACAATAAATGTAGTTTGTAGTAAAGGGTATGTAGCTTTGAGGCTTAGAGTCGGGTTTCTTTGGAAACAAAGCAAGCACAATCAGAGGCTCCAAGAAAAAGCCAATGGAGCATCTGAAGTATATGGACCTGATTGGTGGTTTGAATTTTTTTTTTTTTTCTATCACTTCCACTGTTTAGGCAGTATTCGTAGAGACTGTCACTGTGAGTGGGCTTATGGATGGTGCTAAACATGAATAAGACAATAAGAGTGATATCTATATGTGAACCACTTTTTTTTTTTAATATCCTTTTAACACCATATTTCGGAAAAAGAAAAATTCCTTAATTGTAGTTGGGATTGGCTTCTAATAAGGATGTGGATGGCGATTGGGATTGAACTTTTTTAGAGAATGCGGTCAAATTTTAGAATATTAGAAGAAAAGAAACTATAAAATAATGGAAGTTCATGTGTCCAATACAGCTACTAGTTTGAATGATCCATTCTTAGGATATATTGTACTTAAAATAGTGGTCACAGCAGTTGTGAACAGCCTGAGTTTTCTCTATCATGCACTTTCGGTAGGAAAGGAAGGAAAAAGGGATTTGTTGCGGCCACATTGCATCTGTACTGGGTTTTTAGCAGTTCTATAGTGGTCCACTAGGGCTGACACACAGCCACTATGCTGCCTCTAGTAGATTTCCCAACATTTACTCCGATCTGCTACCTGCCAATCCACTTCCTGCAAATTGATCAGATTAAAGCTCAAGAAACCAAGATCCGTGTTCCATATCTAAATCTAGAACTATAAGGCATTAATAGGTGGGATCTTAGTTTACAATACATTGACTCTTTTAGTTTTGTTTAGCATGTTTAATATTGGGAGGTCATCCTAGTTGATACTGTATTCCAACTCAGTATTCTGTGTCTTAGATTAGTTACTTATTTTTAACCCTTCTGGAGTTTGGTGGGTTACACTTAGATATGTCGTTAAGACGCTTGCCTGCTGAAGTGGAAGAATAGCTGTGGGAGGGCATAGTTTAGCTGGGAAGTTGTACTTTCTAGCTTGATGTGAAATATTTGGTTGCTGAGGACTGAGGAGTAATAGTTTTTTGAAGGGAAAAGGGGAATCCTTGGTAGAGATTTAAAATGGATTCTCAAGGCTTAATTGAGTGCATCTCAAACCATCTTTCCTTTATAGGATTGGTTTCTTTCCTAAAGTTTCATGATGGTTCTTAAATTTTAATAATAAATTACCAACTGTTCCAAATGCTTAAATTGTTAGGAAATGATGAATTGAATCATTTAATCTAATACTTCATCACGGTGAAATGAATCATTTAATATAACAATCCTCCTTCACGTGTGGGCATAAAATGCATGGGTAAGGTGTAGAGGAGGGTTTGAACCTAGGACCTCCTGGTTTAATACTATGATAAATTACCGATTGTCCCAAAATTTTAAGTTAAAAAGTTGTGAATTTAATTATTTAATATAACATTATCTATTTGTTTTTTTCCTTTCTTTTTGCTGTTTTAGGAAAGCCTTATGTATACTCTCTGTGTGCTTAGGTTGCACCTGTTTTAGCACCTTTATGATAATCTTACTTGTCACAAGAGAACCAAAAAAATAAACATGAAATGTAGAACCTCCAGTATTTGAAAGATCGAAGAAATTAAGTTATGCAGACTTTATGTCCCTTGTTTATAGCTTGATCTTGGTTCCAAAAAAGGTTTCTAAGTTTAATCTACATGCTTTGGATATGTGTGTTTACTTTCTGCTTCTTTTTAGGTTGGCTGGTTCAACTTGTGTTATCATCAACATCATCATTGAAAGGATTGATAAAACTAATTTACTACCATTTATATAATGAGTACTTAATCTGAAGTCAGCACAATTTTATTTTCATTAACTATGAAAAAGCAGGAGTGTGGGACTATTGCATGATAGCTAGTTTTCCTTAAAATAATAGTATGTGTCTATGTGACAATTTTTATATAATTCTTGCAGTAATTTTATTTATTGATTGATAATTCGATAGTTGGGAGAGAGGGATTTGAACCCTGAACGTCTCCATAGGAGACGCCAAGAAGTGCTAGTTGTGGCCTAGCAGTAATTTTTTAAATGGGGGAGTTGAGAGCTATGAAACAGAATAAATCTCCATGATGGACCACAATGGCATTTTGATTTTGGTATTATGTAGAGTCTGAGAAACTTTAGAATAACCTACAATCGAGTTTTTTAATTGATGAAAATTATGTATTTGGCTCAAAATTAAATTCAGCGTTGGAAATTGTTAGAAAACCCTGCAAGTGATGTATGTTCTGCTTTTGAACAGTCAGTTCTTTTTTATATAATTGCTTTGACTTGTGGATGTTTCTCAACATGTTGTTCACTAATCTAAAGCAAAATTTAAACTTTCTCCTTTCCTTTCTTTCAGTGGCAAGAAGCTTCCTAGTTTTGAGATAACATTTTGTCCTTGTATACTGTAGGCTGTCTATCAGAAAAATGGGAACATATTTTTCCAAACGACTATCCAGAAAGCTACAGCATCTGAACAGAGTATGAAATCTTTACTATTGACTTGGTAATATATATTTTTTCTTGGTGCTAAACGGCTAAGATATATATATATATATTTTTCTCTTATTTGCTGAATGCTGGGTAGAACAACTTGATTGGCAAAAGCTAGGCTTGAAAAGCTGAATTCTCCTTGAAGCAACTTGGCTGTACCATGTCTTTGCTAGACCCAAACCTTTATGGCAGGAAAAGCTCTGCATTTATATGACAAGGCATTCAACTGAGATCAACCCCTTTTAGTGGTGTAATAATAGAAGTTAGAATGGTCATTAGATTTCTATAGAGCTATATCTTTTCTGCATTAACTAAACTGTCTGGGGCCTGAGCATTCATTGTCACACTTTTTAATCATTGAATTTTCTTGCTGTCATGGTTATACACTATCCTTTCTCCGTAATGAATATTTCTTTTTTGAGTTCATTTGTGAATGCATTGAAGCAATAATTCCTTTTTTTTTTGGATTTAATTTTTGTGGTCTTGCTTAAAAGTATTGGATCTCCATTTGCAATTTACAGAATTTCTGCTATAAAAATCCAAAATTTATTCTCAAAAGCCCTTTTGTTTTCTTTCTTCCCCTCCTTACCTCCCATTTCCCTCCTATATAATCCAAACTGAATCCTGCACAACCTTAAGAAAAAGAAAATAGTAGCTTTAATTATTGGGACAGCCTTGTACAAAGGAGTGACTAGATTTCAAGGCTTTAGATTTCGAGAACTGAATTTACAAATGATAGAAACAGAAGAAATTAAAGTTTTTCTCCAAACCGGAGTGAAAGTGTCTTCAATCCATTATGTTGCGGTTTATAAAACCATCTATGTGATTCATTAGATTGTTTAAACAAGTCATGATTATTAAGTAGGTTGACTAAAAGAACACATGGATAATCTTTTGAGTTGTCACATACTGGGTTAAGACAAAAATAATCCATCCAAATGGATGCATCTATTGTTGGTGCTTGAGTCTGGACGGCAGGTGATGGAATTAAAATTTTAAATTTCTTCATTTACGTTCATGTTTTTAATTATATTATTGTCAATTATTTTCAATTTGATAAAGTAAAAAACTAAATACCAAAGAGTTCTGTTTCAATTTATAATTATGGATGGATATAGAGTGGTTTCTTAAAAATTATATAAATAAATACTAAATAGAGATGGATATAGAGTGTTTGTCTAGACGAGTTTATTTTCACCAACTTATTTTGTTTAGTTTATTGTGCAAAATTACACCTATATCTCAAACACAATGATGTTTTCTAAAATCTTTATATTAATGTGTAAAGTTAAAACTAGGCTCGTCCAAACAAATGCTATTATAAAAATCACAAAAAATGTAC
Organism: Quercus tomentella; assembly: GCA_028535165.1. Lineage (NCBI taxonomy): Eukaryota > Viridiplantae > Streptophyta > Magnoliopsida > Fagales > Fagaceae > Quercus > Quercus tomentella. The sequence continues at coordinate 45,851,157 of JAPQVY010000156.1, forward strand.
AGTGCTAGAACTAAATATATGTCTAAACAATTATAAGCATGAGGTTTGTTTTATACAGATCTCTGTATCCTTAGGACCAAGTCATTGTATGGAGGAGCTAGCAATAAGCAAATGCATTGGTAAAACCATCAAGTATATGAACAATTACCTTTCTCCAAGAACTTCTTGAAGAATACTGAGATGGTGGGAAAGGGGTGAGTAGTCACTCTCTGGAAGTGAACCCATGTAAACAATGTAAAGATCCTTGGTCTTATCTGTAGCACCACCATAACAAGTGCTGATAGAAATAATGAGAGCCATAAAGATGTGGAGAAAGACCAAAAAGATGGACTTGGCAGCCATTGCAGTGTGACAAAATTCAAGAGCTTTGAACTGCATTAATAATTTGAACTAGGGAGAGATCTTCCCGTTGAGTACCACATTCTTTAATCGTAATAATTGACAAAATTTAGGCCTATAATGCACTCCTTCAGGGCAATTTATGATGTTTGTCATTTACCCATTTCAAATTCAAATCAAATTCTATTACATTAGAAAACACGTGTTCTCATTAATTACGCCTGTTGTTACTTAAAAATGCACATAACACGTACAAATTCTTGTTTACTCATTTTTGCATTCCTTAGAAGCATACAAAATGCATTGTCTTGCAATGACCTAATTATAACCGTTAAGTCTATAATCACAACAATTTTTTACAAATTATTTCACAACTGTTGAGTTGGTAAGTTGTGAATGGTAAATTAATGATAAAGTTATATTCGCGGTGGTTTAGATAAAAACCAAAAAAAACTAGGTTTTTTTTTTTTTTTTTTGAGAATAAGGTTTCATTTGTTACTTTTAAAACTAGTCGCAAACCCACGTGATGCGTGAGAATATATAACTATTTTGTAACATGGTATAATATAAGATTTATTCTATAAAACGTACTGGACATATTATTTCTAAAATTATTTTTCATCTCTCCATCTCTACAAATATATCATTCTATTATTTTGATTTTTAAAAAAAAAAAAAAAAAAAAACCTAGGTGCATTTGATTGATATTATTCCATTATTTTATTTTTTTTGAGATAAAAGAAAAAAAAATACTATTCTTTTTTCAAGTAATCTATATTATTCAAAATTTTGTATAGTGTGCTATGGTTTTTATTTTTGTACAACTAAAATTTTTAAGTTCCAAAATTAATTATTTGAATTTTTCATTCTCTAAAGAAAATTATTGTAATAACCAAACCTCATTACAAATTTATAATTAATATTACTCAAATAATTTATAGAGACATTCAAATAAATAATCATCTCACTTTTAAAATATCTAAAAATTAACTCAAACCAAAACTAGAAAAGAGATAGAGAGTTCATGTGATGAATAACTCAAAAATACACCACCAAAGTGTATCATCCAAAAGTAGAGACACAAAAAAAAAAAAAAAAAAACAAAAAAAACAAAAAACAAAAAAAAAACAAAAAAAAAACAAAAAAACAAAACCAAAAACAAAAAACAAAAAACAAAAACAAAACAAAAAAAAAACAAAAAACAAAAAAAATTCATCAATATAAAATAGAGTTGCAAGAAAGAATTGAGAGAGAGAGAGAGAGAGATAGAGATTACCTTTTTTGGAAGACAATGTGAGACAAATTACAAAATTATATAAAAGAAGATGACTACTAGAATATTCAAAACAAAATGTATAGTTGTAAACACCAAATTATACAAGTCATACAATATAATAAAATAACATTAAATCATTTTGTAATTTCATAGGATAACATGTAACAAACAAAGAAAATAAAATTAAAAAGATAAAAAATTAAAATATAACCAAATCATATCAACCTAAAGTAGAGTTAAACATAACAATTCATCAATCTAAAGAATTAAACATCCACCAAAAGAAAGAATATATATATATATATATATATAGAGAGAGAGAGAGAGAGAGAGAGAGAGAGAGAGAGAGAGAGAGTATTCACCTTTTTGTGTGGGCAAAATATGGATTGAATGGAAGAGAAAATAACAATTTTTTATAGTAAAAAGAAATGGGGAGAAGAAGAGTAAAAATAAAAGGAAGATAAAGGGATAGAGAAATTGTAAGGTTAAGATATAAAGTAGTAGGGAGATAAAAAGGTAAAAGTAAGTAAATGTTGGAGAATGTGTAATTGTAAAGTGGCAAATTAATAATGAGAAAAATAATTAAAAGTGAGAGCCTTTTTGTGTGAGCAAAATATGGATTGAATGGCAGAGAAAATAACAAATTTTTATAATAAAAAAAATGGGAAGAAGAAGAGTCAAAATAAGAAAGATGAATGGATGGAGAAATTGTAATTCTAAGATATAGAGTAGTGGGAAGATAAAAATGTAAAAGTAAGTAAATGTTGGAGAATGTATAATTGTCAAGTGGCAACTTAATAAGGGGAAAAATAATTAAAAAGAAGAGAGAAAATATTAAAAATAGGTTGATGATGTGGCGTTGATGTGACTCAATAAGAGCGCAGCAACATTAAACTTTACGCTTCAACTTTTAGATATATATAGATCTGTGGGGCCAAAGAATTTGTGATCCCGGCCCACTTTACACTAGGGCCCAAGGCTCGCTCCGAGGAGAGATGTTGTCGAGGACGTACAACGAAAGTCCAAATGGCACGCCAGAAGGAAAGAATGGCACGCCATCAAAGGCAGCCCCCAGAAGAAAGGGCGAGTACCGTAGGACGCGCACGGGGGTACAGTGTAGGAGTGGTTCAAGGAGAAGCTGTCACCTCCACATTGAATGCGCCAACTAATGTTCTGGCCGAATTAATGGGGAAAGGACCCCTGAATAGTGTGGCTTTGGTTGCCGCAACTAACAGAGGGTGGGGGAAGGTGGCTGATGGGACAAGCACTCAAGTAGTAACCTGTCTAATCAACAGATGGAAGGTCAGGATCAACTGAAAATGGCTATATAATGTAAGAATTCCTCCATGAAAAGGGGATCGGAGAAGAAAGGAGAGAGATGTTAGTAGCATTACGTATCATCTCTAGGCCTATTGTAACCTAGCGTAAGAGAAATAATAAGAACATTAAGCTCCTCGGACGAGAGGCCCGAGGACGGAGTTTTCCCGTTTTAGCATGTGTATCTGTTTTTCAACTCATTCATGACCATGTCCAGTCGTTGCAATCCTCGCTAAAACCTAGTTCTTGAACCTACTCTCTACAAATTTATTGTATTGGGTTAGTTGGGCTTGAATCCACTTTTCTCGCGAAAAAAGTGTTCGAATCCAGCCTCTACAATTGGCGTCGTCTGTGGGGAGAGCTTGTGTGTTAGTGAGGACAACAATCAGGCATGGCAGGATCAAGCCCTCATCAAGCAGGCTCCTATCAGCCCGAACCAGCCAAATCCCAACAACAGGGTAATTTCCCCAACCCTGAGCGTACTCGAAATGAAGAAAATGGAAGGTTCCAGGAGGGAAGTGTGAACACCACTCAAACCAGCAAAAGCCATTCTCGTGTGGGCAACCATGTGCTCTAGAGACAAAACAACAACCGGGTCACGCAACCAGAAGAAGTTAAGAGCCATGCATCCTAGAGACAGAATGATAAGCGGGCCATGCAGCAAGAGATAGAAGACTTAAAGATGAAGTTGTACCATGCACAATGAAAGCCATCTCATTCTAGGCATGACATACCCTTCGATGACAAAAGCGATGACGATTATAGGCAAAGATCGAGGACTCCTCCAAGCGAGACCTTCTCCCACGAAGAAGAGCATTTCCGGAGGCGCGAACGTAAAAGCCCATCTCCCAGGGGCTCGGAAAACGATGCCATACGTAAGGCACTGGACTAGCTCTCCAAATCACCCTTCATGCACTGCATAGAAGGGGCTACGCTTCCTCAACGATTCCAACAGCCGACCTTCACCCATTATAACGGCAAAACAGACCCCGTGGAGCACGTGAGCCAGTTTAACCAAAGGATGGCTGTACATTCTAGAGACGATGCGCTAATGTGCAAGGTTTTCCCATCCAGCTTAGGACCTGTGGCGATGAGATGGTTCAATTGCCTAAAGACGAATTCCATAGATTTGTATAGGCAGCTAACCCAAGCCTTTGGCTCCTGTTTCGTTATGAACAGCAGGGCCCCTCGGCCCTTAAGTGCGCTATTATCGTTGTCCATGCATGATGGAGAAACTCTAAAGGCCTACTCGGACCGTTATTGGGAGATGTTTAACGAACTGGAAGGCAATTTCGATGAAGTTGCCATCAGCACCTTCAAAAGTAGCCTCCCGGCCGAGCACGGCTTGAGGAAGTCGTTGACAGGCAAACCTGTCATCAGTGTGCACCAGTTGATGGATCGGATTGACAAATACAAACGAGTAGAAGAAGACCAGCTGCAGGGTAAGGGAAAAGAGAAGGTTATCCCCCAAGAGAGGAGGGATTTCAGGTCGGACAGATACAACAGCAACCGCCCGATGAGAGATTTCATAGGGCAGTCTGGCGCAACCCACATACAAGCTGTTAACGCTGTATTCCGAGAACTAGTACATCGGGTGTTGGAGAAAATCAAGAACAAGCCATACTTTAGATGGCCGAATAAGATGGCTGGAGAGTCCACGAGGCGCAATCAGAACTTTTATTGCCAATACCACCAAGACCACGGGCATACCACGGAGGATTGCAGGAACCTTTGGAACCACCTAGACCAACTCGTCCGAGAAGGAAAGCTGAAGCACCTCCTACATCATTCCAGTGGTCACCAAGGCCAAATCCATTAGGAACCCCAGAAAGACGCTGCCCTAAGGCCGCCCGTAAGGACGATCAATGTAATCTTGGCCGTGCCAGGAAGAACAGGCACGCACCCTTCTCGGGTGTTATCTGTGGCTCAGCTGCCTGCCGGGGAGTCCTAGCAAGAGCCAAAGAGGGCTAGAAGGAATCTTCACCCGGCCTTGAGCTTTTCAGAAGAAGACATGGTCGGTACCATCCAACCCCATGACGATGCGCTATTGATCACTCTTAGAATCGGGGGCTACGATGTGAAAAGGGTGATGGTGGATGGCGACAGTGCTGCCGAGGTTAGGTACCCCGATCTCTATAAGGGGCTGGGGTTAAAATCAGAGGACCTAACGCCTTATAGCTCCCCTTTGATGACCTTCGATGGGAAGCTTGTTATCCCAAAGGGCATGATTAGGCTACCTATCCAGACCGGCCCAGAGACGGTGGAAGTGAACTTTATCGTGGTAGACACCTACTCTCCATATACGGCCATCGTTGGCAGACCTTAGCTCCATACATTGGGGGCTGTCGCCTCTTCCCTACATCAGAAGTTGAAATTCCCGTCAGGGGACCAAGTTCACGAAATCCGTGGGAGCCAATCCATGGCAAGGCATTGTGTGGTGGCTACCGTCTCCCATCGGCTCAATGCGGAGTCCTCGGTCTCGGCTGAAAAGAGTCTATAGCAATCAAAGACCCCGACTTCACCCCCTGACACAGCCGCCGACGAGGCGAAATGCGAAGACTTGGAAGAGGTGGTTATTGGCGACGATCTGGAGAAATTCTTTCGGGTAGGGGCTCAGCTGCCTCTTCAGGAAAAGGAGGAATTGATTGAGTTCCTCAAAAGAAACATCGACGTGTTTGCCTAGGATGCCTACGATGCTCCCGGGATCGATTCGGCCTTCATCTGTCACCATCTCAATGTCAACCCGTCCATCATTCCCAAGAAGCAACCACCTCGTCGCCCGTCGAGAGAGCACGCTGATGCGATTAGAGACGAGGTGGAAAAACTTAAGCGTGCAGGGGCCATCAAAGAAGTTTTTTACCCCGAATAGTTGGCTAATACTGTGGTAGTCAAGAAGAAGAGTGGGAAGTGGCGAGTTTGTGTGGACTTCACAGACCTAAATAAGGCGTGCCCTAAGGACCCGTTCCCAATGCCTCGGATAGACCAGCTAGTGGACGCGACAGCGGGCCATCCTCGGATAAGCTTCTTAGATGCCTTTCAAGGCTACTATCAAATACCACTAGCACTAGAGGATCAGGAGAAAATGGCCTTCGTGACATCTACTGGGAATTACCACTACAAGGTAATGTCGTTTGGTTTGAAGAACGCAGGATCCACTTATCAACGGATGATGACAAGAATGTTCGAACCACAATTGGGCAAGAGCATCGAAATCTATGTTGATGACATGGTGGTGAAGAGTAAAGCGGTGTCCGAACATTTAAGGGACCTCGGCAGCACCTTTGGCGTCTTAAGGAAGCATAAGCTGCGCCTAAATGCTTCCAAATGCTCGTTTGGCGTGGGATCGGGCAAGTTTTTGGGCGACATGGTTACTCATAGGGGAATCGAGGTTAACCCCGACCAAATCAAGGCTATAAACAACCTGAAACCACCACAAAACGCAAAAGAGGTCCAAAAGCTTACTGGGACGATCGCAGCCCTCAACCGATTCATTTCCAGGTCGGCAGACAGATGTAGACTGTTCTATCTCTTGATCAACAAGTGAAAGTGGTTTGAGTGGTCCGAGGACTGCGTTGTGGCCTTCCAACAACTCAAGGAGTACCTATCCCGGCCACCTATCATGTCCAGCCCCGAGGCTGATGAAGTCCTGTACGCATATATTGCTGTGGCCCCCCATGCTGTGAGCTTGGTGCTAATACGGGATGACAATGGCATCCAAAAGCCAGTCTATTACGTAAGTAAGTCACTGCATGAAGCCGAGGTCAGATACCTACCCTTGGAGAAGGCCCTACTGGCTGTGGTCCACGCCACGCGAAAGCTCCCCCATTACTTCCAAGCCCACACAGTGGTTATTCTAAGCCAACTACCCTTGAAGTCTGTACTTCAAACCGCTGATTACACTGGAAGGATCGTCATATGGAACACGATTCTGGGGGCTTTCGACATCAAATACATGCCTCGGACCTCCATAAAGGGCCAAGTCCTAGCCGACTTAGTGGCCGAATTTGCTGAACCACCTGTGGAAATAATAGCGAAGGAGCAGAACATGGATGGGAAATCGGTTGGAGTAATCTCCACGCTGGGACCCCCATGTTGGAGGGTGTACGTTGATAGTGCAGCCAATCAAAAGGGATCCGGAGTGGCTAGTCCTAATATCTCTCGAAGGAGCCGTCATAGAGAAGTCCCTTAGACTTGGGTTCCCGGCCACGAACAACGAAGCCGAGTACGAGGCCTTGCTAAAAGGAATTGCCATGGTACAGAAAATGAAGGGAAAAACAGTGGAAATGTTCTCGGACTCGAGACTGGTAGTGGGCCAGGTAAAGGGGGAATTAGAGGCCAGGGATGCGAGGATGCAAGAGTACCTAAGTCGGGTCAAACGCCTGTAGTCGGGCTTCGATTTCTTCAGCCTATCGCACGTTTCCAGAAGTGGAAACACTCATGCGGACTCACTGGCCACGCTTGGCACATCCTCAACAGGGGATCTGCCTCAAATTATTCTCGTCGAGCATCTGGATAGAATGAATGAAGGAGCGAAAGGCATGGTCCCTGTTCATGAGGTTAGGGCAGGCCCCAGCTGGATGGACCCTATGGTGAGGTTCCTCAAAGATGACATCTTGCCCGAGGAAAAGTTGGAGGCGGAAAAACTACGAAGAAAAGCTCCTCGGTTTTGGCTGTCCGAGGACCACAAACTGTACAAACACTCATACTCCGGACCATATTTACTGTGTGTCCACCTTGAGGCATCAGAGCTACTGCTTGAGGAGCTACATGAAGGGATCTGCGGGAGTCACACAGGAGGAAGATCCCTATCCCACCAGGCCATTACCCAGGGATATTGGTGGCCGGGGATGCAGAGGGAAGCCCTGGAGTACGTTAAGAAGTGCGACCAGTGCCAAAGGTTCGCCCCGAATATTCATCAACTGGGCGGGATCCTCAACCCTCTATCCAGCCCATGGCCGTTCGCCCAGTGGGGCCTGGATATTGTAGGACCTTTCCCGAAGGCAACAGGAAATAAAAGGTATCTACTGGTTGGCACGGATTACTTCACCAAATGGGTTGAAGCCGAGCCCCTGGCCAACATCAGGGATGTGGATGCTAAGAAATTCATCTGGAGAAATATCGCTACACGATTCGGGGTGCCTCGCACCCTCATTTCAGACAATGGACTCCAGTTTGATAGTAAGGCCTTCAAAAGATATTGCTGCGAGTTGGGGATCACTAACCGGTACTCAACTCCAGCTTATCCTCAAGGGAACGGTCAAGCCGAGACCGTCAACAAGGTCATAGTTAATGGGCTTAAGAGGAGACTAGACGACGCTAAGGGAAGATGGGTAAAAGAGCTGTCGCACGTCTTATGGACTTATCAGACTACCACGACAGTCAACAGGGGAGACACCTTTTGCCCTGACCTATGGAGCCGAGGCTGTTATCCCCCTAGAGGCAAACTTCCCAACACTGAGGACGGATTCCTTCACCCTGGATAGTAACGATGAACTACTGGAGAAGAACTTGGACCTGATCGATGAACGAAGAGAAAAGGTAATGATCCATTCAGCCTATTACCACCAGAAGCTCAAACAGGGTTATGATGTCAATGTGAAGCTCAGACCACTAGCACCAGGAGACTTAGTGCTGAGGAAAGTTGTGGGTGCTGCGAAGAATCCGTCCTGGGGAAAGCTTGGACCCAATTGGGAAGGGCCATACCGAATTACTTCAGTTGCGGGAATAGGAGCTTTCTACCTAGAAGATTTAGATGAAAGGGCTGTACCTCGTCCGTGGAATGTAAATAACCTGAGAAGGTATTATTATTAATAAAAACATTGCTTCGATTTAAATTTTAAGTCTATTATGATTGTATGTCTCGCATCCTGGCAACCATCTAAGTACCAGACAGAACCAAGGTCTTGCATGGTCCTCGGACTCAAACCTATGGGGAAACTAGATACTCCAAGAAAATCTAAGTACTAGACAGAAACAAGGTCTTGCATGGTCCTCGGACTCAAACCTATGGGGAAACTAGATACTCCAAGAAAATCTAAGTACTAGACAGAACCAAAGTCTTGCATGGCCCTCGGACTCAAACCTACGGGGAAACTAGATACTCCAAGAAAATCTAAGTACTAGACAGAATCAAGGTCTTACATGGTCCTCGGACTCAAACCTATGGGGAAACTAGATACTCCAAGAAAATCTAAGTACTAGATAGAACCAAGGTCTTGCATGGTCCTCGGACTCAAACCTATAGGGAAACTAGGTACTCCAAGAAAATCTAAGTACCAAACATGGCCCAAGAACACGCTCGGCACCTCGGATTATGCACTTAGCCCCCAAGAAGTATGTGTAGACGCAAACTAAGCGCCCATGGTAAGTTAGAATTCTGGGATTTAATTTCAAATATATCATATGCACAACCATTCATACATGTTAAGATAACTAATTCAAAAACCATGAGATTCGCAGCAATAGTAATATCGGCGATGGCAACAAACGTATAATTTAAAGGAAAAAGGAAGAAAGGAATTTCATACATATGGTCAAAAAGTTTAATTACAAGCAAATTCCGAGGTCCTCAAAACAAAAGGGAAACTAGCTAACAGCTAAACTAAAAACAAAAACAAAAGTTGGCCGGGACCCCTACTTCTTCGACTTTATTTTGGCCACTTCCTTGGAGGGCTAAGCAGGATCAGCCTCGGCACCTTGGAAGACATCCCCTTCCTTGGGAAGCTGAGCAGGATTAGCCTCAGAACCCTTGGAGACATCAGCAAGGGGAATGGTCTGAAGGGGCTGAACCAAGAATGCCAGCTCCTTGACATGAGGGACCTGAGCATTGACTGAGGACCTGGCAGCCTCCTGGGGCGCTTTAGGATTCAGGCCTCCCAGTGTTTCTGCCACCCTAGGAAGCTTTCCCCCCTTGGCTGACTCGTCAAGAGTGGGACCAACCAGGGCAACCTCTGGCCAAGCAGCCTCAGCCTCTTTTGGAGCGCTCACAGCCTCAGAGCTGGCAGGGGCGGTCTTACGGATGGCCGGAGGATAGTACACCCTTTCCGCCTTCCACAGGTCGGACGAAGCCTCCACCCCAGCTCGTTTGAGGGTTTCATTCCAGACCTGGGAGCAGTAGAGCCTGCATACACCAGGGATTTGAGCTTTAAAAATGGCCTGGGTATCAGCCACCCCCGCGTCTTAAGCCTCCTCCTCGGCTTTGTCCTTGGAGGTCTCGGCCTCCGTCTTGGCAAACTCAGCCTCTGTCTTGGCCCTCACGGCTTCGTCCCTGGCCCATTCCGTGACGCCCTTAACCCCCTCTACTTTGGTCAGTTTCTTCTTTAAATCATCAATCTGCTTCTTGGCGATCTTCAATTGCTCCTCAGCGGCGAGCAAGCGCCTCGTCTGGTCTTCGGCCTGTCTTTGGGCACCGGCCAGGCCTGCTTCAGCACTATCCCTGGCCTTGGTCACCTCCTTTAAATCCTCCCTGGCCTTCGCGAGGTTAGCCTCGGAGTTTTTAAGGGTTCGCGTAGCCTCCATATGCTTATTACGCTCAAGTTCCACGGACTTGCTCTGCCTCTTAGCCTCATCCTCCAGCCTATAAGTGGCCTGGACGGCCTGCCAATTGAAACAAACACATTATGAATGAAAATTTAGGAGCAAAAGTCGACGGAGTCGCAGGTATTAGAAGCCTTACCATACCTAGGTACCTCTTCATGCTGAGGAAGACCTCCTACATCCTCATATTCTTCAACTCGTTCATGTCAGTGGGGAGCAGCAGGGTCCTCTCCAACGCGTCGGCCACATAAGCGCCTTCGCCGTCTCGAAAGCTCCTCATGGATGCATCTTCCATCAGTGGCTCCTCGTGGAGCATTGGGGTAGGAAGCCAAGCATTGGGCGCGGATTGGGCATCGACCCCTTTCCCCTGGCCTTGATGCCCAATCTTTAACTATTTTTGAGCTCGCAGGGCTTCGTCCTCCTCTTAAAAGGAGCAGGATTTCCCCCCATCCATTGGCTCCTTACCCTTGGAACTCCTTTTCCTCTTTGGGTCGGTGGGCTCAGGCCGAGGAGGCAGAGTCGATTGGGGAGGGGCAGGAAGTTTGGGTCGGGGAGATTGTGACTGTGACCGGGAAGGAGAAGACCTTGTCTGGACAGGCTGGGGCTGTGGTGGGGGAGTTGGAAGACTGGATTGTGACTTTTCCTGTACATCCTTCCTCGGCTGGCCCTCAATCAAGTCGAACAAGCTGGTCGGGGGCTTTCTCTTAAAACCCATCTCCGCCCGAGAAGATGTCCCCACTGACAACAATTCCGCCTCGGACAAATCAGGGTCACCCAGGTCACCGGAAGGATCCTCAGATGAATCAGCTTGGTCAAAAACGCCGAACCCCTCTTCGGATAAACCCAAATCACCCTTGGCCCCCGCTGCTTGGTGGGACGAAGAAGAGCCCGCCAACGAGATGCCCTCCGGGACAGGAGATCCTTCAGAGATCAAAAACCTGTGCTTGGCTACAGTGATTTTCTGAAGCCGAGGATCGTTAGCTCTGATCACGTGCTTCGGGGCGGCAAATGACTTCTAGATACGATCGTACCCTAAGATTTTGTGAGCGGCTCTGACTTGGTTGTCCTCTTCGTTTACAAAAACCACCGCCTTGAGAATGGTGTCCAAATCCTCCCAGTTGGTCAGATGAAAGTGTCATTGAAAGGCGTGTGGATCTGCAAAAAGAAAGCATGTTCATAGTTAGTAATCAAACCATACAAATTAAGATGGCACAAAAAATTAGTCCCCTCCTACTCTCTACATCCCACCTGGTTCTCCCTCCACAATTGGGCAAGGAAGGCCATCGTGCCACTCCCCAGATACAATAAGAAAGTCCTTGTTCAATCCTTTGCTGGACTCGGGGAGGCACTGGATTAGCCGAACCCTATCATCTCTCGTCTTCATGTAGTAGGATTTGCCCCTCAAATGTTGGAGGTTGTAGCACCAGTTTACGTCATGATGGGTTAGTCTTAGCCCTATTTTCTCGTTTAAGGCATCCACACAACCCAGGATCCTAAACACATTAGCAGCGCATTGGGTGGGAGCTAATCAGAAGTGCCTAAGGTAATCCCTCATTACCGGCCCCATGGGGATTCTCACACCCCCTTCTATAAAGGTGAGGAGGGGAATCACCACCTCGCCCGTTCTTCTCTTAAAGTGCCACTCCCCTTCCTTGCAGTACCTCAAACCTACATTGGGGGGTATCCTATAGTCGGCGATGAACTTTTCCATCGCCTCTTCAGTCTCAACCAACTTTTTTAATTTACCCATCTCTAGAAACCGCTAAAGAGACTCAGGGGATGACGGAAGAAGGAGAGGAACAAGGGAAAGATAAACCCAAAAGAGAGGAAACACGAGTTAGTGAGAGCAGAAAACTTACAGAAATGAGGAAAAGTTCCTCGGACGGGCTTTTTATGCTGGAGAGAGACTTGAGTTTGGCTGGAAGTTTGACTGAACCCAGGATATGTGCGCTAGAGCTCTTAAGTGCGAAAGTGAAGAAACAAATCAGTTCTAAAGATTATTTATACCTCCCATTAAAAGTAACTGTGCGGATTTTCTTGCCCATAAAGGTAAGGAAATCTCCACCGTTAGATTACCATCGCACCGTTGAACGTGGGGAGCACAGAACCGCTCGCATTTAATGAAGACGCGCTTCACATACCAAGGCACCAGGAACATGTCTCGGGCAAACGAAGAGGCTCTGGTATTGATAGATGACAAGGCTTGACAAGCCATGACAGAGGCCTGATGTCATCAAAACCCTCCTTTCCATCCGAGGAGCCGGATAGCAGAATTTTGAGGGGCTATTGTGGGGCCAAAGAATTTGTGATCCCGGCCCACTTTAGACTAGGGCCCAAGGCCCGCTCCGAGGAGAGATGTTGCCAAGGATATACAACGAAAGTCCAAATGGCCTAGAGATGTAGCCGAGGACGGTCTTGTCCTCGGCATCCCAGAACCTAGAAGAAAAGAACGGCACGCCATCAAAGGCAGCCCCCAGAAGAAAGGGTGAGTACCGTAGGATGCGCACGGGGGTACAGTGTAGGAGCGGTTCAAGGAGAAGCTGTCACCTCCACATTGAATGCGCCAACTAACGTTCTGGCCGCATTAATGGGGAAAGGACCCCTGAACAGTGTGGCTTTGGTTGCCGTAACTAACAGAGGGTGGGGGAAGGCGGCTGATGGGACAAGCACTCAAGTAGTAACCTGTCTGATCAACAGATGGAATGTCAGGATCAACTGAGAAGGGCTATATAATGTAAGAATTCCTCCATGAAAAGGGGATCGGAGAAGAAAGGAGAGAGAGGTCAGTAGCATTACGTATCATCTCTAAGCCCATTGTAACCTAGCATAAGAGAAATAATAAGAACATTAAGCTCTTCGGACGAGAGGCCCGAGGACGGAGTTTTCCCGTTTTAGCCTGTGTATCTGTTATTCAACTCATTCATGACCATGTCCAGTCATTGCAATCCCCGCTAAAACCTAGTTCTTGAACCTACTCTCTACAAATTTATTGTATTGAGCTAGTTGGGCTTGAATCCACTTCTCTCACGAAAGAAGTGTTTGAACCCAGCCCCTACAAGATCTATAAAACGTACTGGAGATATTATTTCTAAAATTACTTTTCATCTCTCCATCTCTACAAATATATCATTCTATTATCTTGAATTTTTTTTTTTTTGGTGGAAAAACTTAGGTGCATTTGATTGATATTATTCCATTATTTTTTTTAAGATAAGCGAAAAAAATACTATTCTTTTTTCAAGTGATCTATATTATTCAAACTTTTGTATAGTGTGTTATGGTTTTTTTTTCTACAACTAAAACTTTTAAATACTAAAATTAATTATTTGAATTTCTCATTCTCTTAGAAGATTATCATGATAACCAAACCTCATTACAAATTTATAATTGATATTACTCAAATAATTTATAGAGACATTCAAATACATAATCATCTCACTTCTAAAATATCTAAAAATTAACTCAAACCAAATCTATAAGAGAGATAGAGAGTACATGTAATGAATAACTCAAAAAACACACCACCAAAGTATATCATCCAAAAGTAGAAAAAAAAATTCATCAATCTAAAATAGAGTTACAAGAAAGAATTAATAAGAGAGAGAGAGAGAGAGAGAGAGAGAGAGAGAGAGAGAGAGAGATTACCTTTTCTGGAAGAGAATGTGAGATAAATAACAAAATTATATAAAAGAAGATGAGTAGAAGAATATTCAAAAGAAAATGTATAGTTATAAACACAAAATTATTCAAGTCATGCTATGTAATAGAATAACATTAAATCATTTTATAGTTTCATAGTATAACATGTAACAAACAAAGAAAATAAAAATTAAAAGATAAAAAATTAAAATATAACCATATCATATCAACCTAAAGTAGAGCTAAACATTGTGGTGGGCCTTTTTTATATCTTGGACTAGACTGCTCCTGCCGTACTATGGCCCAATGATTCTGGGGTAGGAGAGTCGAGACTGGCTCAATTGAAACTCACCTTAAGCCTGCTTGTGCGCAAGCTAGGACCCCTGGCAGAGATCTTAGTCACGTGCCCACAGTAGGGAATGTTGTCATAAACTTACATGGAAGATCTAGGTTCATGCAATCTCCACAGTAATTGTAGAAAAATATGCACTTTGCAGAGCTAATGTTAAACTGAAATGTTGAACAAACTTTACCTATTTTTTACTTCAAACATTTTGAGTATAGATTTAGTTTTGCCAATTTTAAAGCAACTATACATTTTGTAGGCACAGTCATGGTTGCACATATATATGCATCTTTATGCAAGAATAATAATAAGATATTCACGTACTCATACATAATATAGTCAAAGAAAATCTTGTACAAAGAGACATTCATTTTCTGAAATTAGTACACATCCCATATTCACCTTAAGGTATTAGATTCACTTAACAACAACAACCAAGCCTAAGTCCTAAAATTTTGGCATCAACTATGGATCCTCAACATATTAATTACAGTCAACCACATGTATTTTTTTTTTTTTTTCATTTCATTAGCGGTTTCCCCACACATCCATTTAGATTACCATGTTACTTAGAAATAATTAATTGATCAAGACAAAAAAATTTACAAAGTTTAAAAATGACCCCAGTTATCTAACAATACATTAAAATTTAAAATTCGTCAAGGGCATGTTGTATAGCCCCTCATTTGTCCTACTTGCGGGAATGCTATCTATAAAATACAATATCACTCCATTTAAAATCAACTCCAATTATCTTTTATAGAATTTAAAAAATATATATCATATGTTACAATGGTGTCCATCTAGAAACAAAATATCAAGCACATAGTGAGCATCATATGTCATTGAAAACACACAGGCACCAACCCAAAGCATATTAACCACAAACTAAAGCCCTTTTTATGTTGGGGTGATTTTTTTTTTTTTTTTTAATAATAAGTTTTGGGTTTATAGAGATAAAACATAGCCTTAACTCACAGCACATACTTTGAAAACAATTGGTTTTTTCACTCTTCAATTTCCAATGACAATTGCTCTGTTGGTTTCTCGTGTTAATATCTCAAACTTACCACACCAATGAGCCAAGCTCATCTAAGTAAAACAACTTCAAATTGTCAACTGCATGCTAGATCCAAACGCAATGGACAGAGTTAGAACTTAGAATTAGTGGAGTCAACGCCAAAAGTGAACTCTAGAACAAATGTAAACTACCTATGCAAATTGAATCAAGATGTAACTAAGCAAATGAATTAATAGGTGGTTTGAAACTGAAGCATTAGCAATAATTAACTTTAAAAAACAACTCCAAATAGCAAGCCCACCCAAAAACTGAATGCACAATTCAATATACTTGTATAAAATTAAAAATACAAAAATAAAAATCTATAAACTTACCTAACACCAGCATCACCAATAATATCAATTGGCATACCAATCAAAATGTGCATAACCAAGCATTAGCCATAACAATTGGGACAATGCACTTCATCTTCTTTTCAAGCCTTATCATACCCATCAACACCAAACCAATACCATTATTGATTTTCCCATAAGTAGCTCTCATACCTAAAAGCCCAAAAATCTAACCCAAAACAGACTAAAAAATAACATAATCCCTTCCAAAAACAAAGCAGCTACTTCTTCTTTTTTCTCCCTAACTCTTGCATTTTTGTGGTTCTATTAGTCTAACTTAAACAACCTAAGATTGAAAATTGCATTAAGATTGAAAATAGTATGACACAAAACATAGAAATTAGTAGAGATCAAAACACTTGTAGCGAGTAAGCTATTTAATAGAATTTGCAAATTACAAATTTCTCAAATGAGCATTAAAACCAAATTATGCTCAAGTAGAAATTGTCCATCAAAAGAATAATTCCAACAACTAAGTTTGCAAAATGCAGAGAAATAAGTTTCAAAGAACAAAATGCCCATTGTTCCTAATTTACTTGTCCCTACAATAAAGGAAAATAGAAGAGATTATCAGCATAAGAAAGAAGTAAATTTCAATGATACTAAGCAAGGAGGTAAAGAAAAAAATTGGCAAGAAGATAGGTAAGCACCATGTTACTGGACCATTAAACTTGTTATATCAAGAACTTTATGCTCTTTTTAGATTATATACAGGATAGGGGGGATTAACAAAAACGACGACATACAATAAGTTGTGTAAAGGAGCATCAAATATAGGGGGAAAAAAGAACTAATCAAGCATATTGATAAAAATAAAATAAAAAATAAAAAATAAATAAAAAAATTCAAGTTTGGTCTACTAAGTACTCCAACCAACCACAAAAATCAGTAACAGCTCTTTAGGTGTCTCTTATGAAAGAAGAATTTAGTTCTGTTTTAGGGGAAAAAAAATACTAATCAAGCACCAAAAAAGAAAAAAAGAAACTTGAGGAATCTTAAGAGGAACAAACTACTTTCTATTCTTCTTAAATAGCATTTAAATTTACATATCCATAAATTGGGTTTTATGAAAATACTCAAGAATATGTAAAAAAAAAAAATACACAAATTCAATAATTAATTATTTCACTCAAACAGTAGAACACAACAATACCCATTTGGGACATACGTATACCTATTGGAGAATAAGTCATGGGAAACCTAGTAAGCATTCCGTTTCTTTATAGTGAAATCCCAAAAAAAAAAAAAAAAAAATTCATTGTAGTAATCTATAAAACATAACAAAAGCAAATATAATTTAATAGGCTTATTGTAAATTAAATCGAGAAAGATAGATTTAGAGAGACGAAAAAATCAAATCAAAACCTAATGTAACCCAAATACCTAAATAAAAATCAATCCAACCAAATTACTCAAAACTAATTCGTATTTCATACCCAAATCTAAGAAAGAAAGAGGGGGGGGGGGGGGGGGGAACTTTACCTATGGTAGCTCAGATTCACACTCCCTCTCACTTTGTCATCACACCACAAACCAACACTCACACCGAAATGAAAACAACACAGCAATGTCAAATTCCAATGTATAAAATGAAAGGTTTTCATAGAAACATACACTGATACACAGCTCTAGGAACTATATTAAATCTTTCGCTCTATGACTAATTATGTATCTTTAATAAGAAAAAGAAACAAGAGTAGAATTGATTTGTTTTATTTTTTGAATACTCATTTGATTTGTCTTCTTTTATTCCCATATAGATAAATCTTCTATTGTGGAGCTTTTAATGCTATAAACTAATGAAAGAGAATCACAAGCAGCTTATGTAGTTAGAACAAATCAAAAAATCCAATATGGTTGGTGACAATTATTATTAAAAGAGAACATATCAGTTTGATAGGTTAGTTGAATATAGTATAAGAATCAATTGAATGCAAATATTTATTTTTTAAAAGAGAAAGTTGGCTAAAATATGCAAATCAAAGCCAATTCATACACAAATGCACTAATGGACAAAACATAATACAAAATATGAGATAGACAAAGAGAAAATCAGGTTGTCCTTACCTATTAGTTTGTTCCAGCAACTCTTCTTGTAAATTACCCAAGTGTTGTGCTTGGTAGAGAACTAAGCAAACCTATATTTCAACAAAATGATAGGGTCAAAAGGTTTTTCAAATTACAGGAGAGAAAGATGAAAGAGAGACTACAAAAGAAAGGTTTGATCCATCAAAAATTACCATTAATTATGTAAACTTGTGAAACTAAAGAGACATTGGAATTTCAAGAGCACTCTCAAAGAAAAATCTTACAAGGATCTTAGTTAAAAACTAAGTTTTGAACTTTACTCTAAAAACTCCTTTACAAATTCAATGCCTTGCTTTTAGTAAGTTAGTTCCTTACAAAGCACCATGTACCTCAAGCAAAAGATATAAGTTAGTTACAACTTCACCTTATAAAAATTAAGTATAAGCATTCCTTCTAAACCAAGCTTGCTAAAGCCATCTATTAGAACCTTTGTCACAATACAGGAGAGAAAGATGAGAGAGAGACAACAGAAGAAGCTAAAGAAAATATTGTAAATATGTGAAAGTATGTTTCCATATAAAAGGTAGTTCAACAATTCAACAAAATTTGAATCTACAAATTAAAATGTAAACCATACAACCATATTTCGGAAATAATCCCTTATATTCAATAACATAGTACTCTTGGTTATTTATTTGTTTATTTCTATTTAAAAAACACAGCAAATTATCCTGGAAACCATAATTTCACTCTTAAAAAATTATAAATTATCCTCACTGTAAACTGTGAAATTTAAAAGCAACAAAGGTGAAAGATGACTATTAAAATCAGGAATCAAAATCCCTAATGTTACCCAAACCAAAATACAAAGACCATAAACTATCAGATTTAAAAGCAGCAACGGTGAAAGTTAACTGTTCAAATCAAGAGTGAAAATCCCTAACTCAAAAACATAGCAAATAATCCAGGAAACCATAATTTCACTTAGAAAAAATTATAAATTATCCTACATTGTAAAGTGTCAGATTTAAAAGCAGCAAAGGTGAAAATCCCTAAAGTTACTCAAGTGCGAAAATCCCTAATGTTACCTAAACCAAAATACATAGATAATAATTTGAGAGAAAACATCCAAAGAAAGAGAATAAACCCATCTATCCTTCAAAGGAAAACCCTAGACAATTCAGTAGGGGAAAATCTTAAATATAGAAATTCAAATAGGAAAAGCACCGGTGAGAATGAACTCAACTGACTTATGCCTTTTCTTAGAATTCATTATCTTATTCTTTATAGGACCTAGATTAAGGAAATATCAAAGCCTGATCAAAATGTCAAACTAAGAAGCGAAGAGAAAAACTTAATTTGAATACCAAAATCGAAACTAATCCAAACAAAATATCAAAACCTAATCATAATTAATAAACAAACTTAAATCAAAGATAAAAACTCAACGGTAGTGGTTCCGGCCTCTCTTTATTTTCCTTTGTGTGAGACTTTTTTTTTTTTCCAAATAGGAGGAAAAAATTGGCAGAATGACTAGTTTTGATTTTTTTTTTAACGAATCTTAGGCATGTCTTTTGATAGTTGTTCTAAATGGTATATGACGGCGGTGGGATGCTAAAAGAGTGAGAGAGCGGCAATGGGCCATGGTTTAGGGGTTTTGAGAATTGAGAGAGGTCGAGAAAACGGCTTCAACATGGAGGAAGAGGCAAAGAAGAAGAAAAGGTTTATTGGGAGAGGGTAGGTTTTGGGTTTTATGTGTAAATCGAACTTTCAAACGTTGTAATGATTGGGGTTTTGGTTGGATTAAACCGTAAATGTGGCAAAATCGATGTAGAGCTCATCGCCTTTCTCTGTTTCTTTCTTCCTATCCCAGGCCTCGTCCTCTATTTCATCGCCTCTCTCCTTCTCTGCTTCTTTCCCCGTTTCCTCGTCACCTCTCTCTCTGTCTCTCTCTCTCTCTTTCATCACCTCTTTATTTCTATTTTCGTGTATCCTTTAATTTTAACCGGTTATTTTTTTTGTTATTTATAATGAGAGGCTTTTAAACGGTGCGTAGCATTATCAAACAACATAATTTATTGTTTTTTAATTTAAACGTGGCAGAATTTTAAGTGGTCATTTTTCCTACATGGCAGCACCTCCTTAATTGCAGGAAAAGGCTTCTGCTATTATATATAGTATATGATATGATATAGATTTATAAAACGTACTGGAGATATTATTTCTAAAATTATTTTTCATCTCTCCATCTCTACGAATTTATCATTTTATTGTTTTGACTTTTTTTTTTTTTGAAAAACTTAGGTGCATTTGATTGATATTATTCTTTTTTTTTTTTTTTTGAGATAAAAGAAAAAAATACTATACTTTTTTCTAGTGATCTATATTATTCAAACTTTTGTACAGTGTGTTATGGTTTTTTTTTTTTTTTTCCTACAACTAAAATTTTTAAGTTCAAAAATTAATTATTTGAATTTTTCATTCTCTTAAGAAGATTATCATGATAACTAAACCTCATTACAAATTTATAATTGATATTACTCAAATAATTTATATAGACATCAAATACATAATCATCTCACTTCTAAAAAATCTAAAAATTAACTTAAACCAAAACCATAAGAGAGATAGAGAGTACATGTGATGAATAACTCAAAAAACACACGACCAAAGTGTATTATCTAAAAGTAGAGACACACACACACACAAAAATAATAATAATTTAAAAAAAAAACACAAAAAACAAAAAAAAATTCATCAATCTAAAATATTGTTGCAAGAAAGAATTAATAATGGGGAGAGTGAGAGAGAGAAATCACATTTTTTGGAATAGAATGTGAGACAAATAACAAAATTATATAAAAGAAGATGAGTAGAAGAATATTCAAAAGAAAGTGTATAGTTGTAAACACTAAATTATCCAAGTCATTCTATGTAATAGAATAACATTAAATCATTTTGTAATTTCATATGATAACTTGTAACAAACAAAGAAAATAAAATTAAAAAGGTAAAAAATTAAAATATAACCAAACCATATCAACCTAAAGTAGAGTTAAACATAAAAATTCATCAATCTAAAGAATTAAACATCCACCCAAAGAAAGAATATATATATATATATATATATATATATATATATATATATATAGAGAGAGAGAGAGAGAGAGAAAGAGAGAGAGAGAGAGAGAGAGAGAGTATTCACCTCTTTGTGTGAGCAAAATATGGATTGATTGGTAGAGAGAATAACAATTTTTTATAGTAAAAAAATTGGGGAGAAGAAGAGTAAAAATAAAAGGAAGATAACGAGATAGAGAAATTGTAAGGTTAAGATATAGAGTAGTAGGGAGATAACAAGGTAAAAGTAAGTAAATATTGAAGAATGTGTAATTGTAAAGTGGCAAATTAATAAGGAGAAAAATAATTAAAAATGAGATCCTTTTTGTGTGAGCAAAATATGGATTGAATGGCAAAGAAAATAACAAATTTTTATAGTAAAAAAAATGAGGAGAAGAAGAGTCAAAATAAAAGAAAGATGGAGGAATAGAGAAATTGTAAGTTTAAGGTATAGAGTTGTGAGGAGATAAAAATGTAAAAGCAAGTAAAGGTTGGAGAATGTGTAATTTTAAAGTGGCAAATTAATAAGGAGAAAATTAATTAAAAATGAAAGAGAAAATATTGAAAATAGTTGATGATGTGGCGCTGATGTAGCTCAACAGGAGCGCAGCAACTTTAAACTCTACGCTTCAACTTTTAGATATATATAGATATAGATTATATAGTTTAATTAATTGCTGCTAAACTATAGAGCTTTAGCATTAAAGCATTAACATCACGCTATGCAAATTTTTTGTCAAATTATATCTAAATAGTTATTTAAAAAATATATTTTTTAACTATTCTACTTTTCATGTAAATATAAAAAGGGACAAAACTAATGTACAGTACCTTAGGTGTTGTTCCTTAGGTTCCTCTCTTCAGATTTATCCATGTGACTATTTAATTAAAAAATACACTTTCAACCCATAAAAAAAATTCATATGGTAGAATTTTAAGAAGAGAATCTAAGGAACAGCACCTAAGTACTGTACCAAAGTCTTGCTTTATAAAAAGTATTTTGTAACCAGCCCCCACCCCTCCCCCTCCCCCCCCCCCCCCCCCCACACAATAACTACCACGTTCTAAAAACATATATACGAACAACATTTTTTTAATAATATATAATTTATAAAAAACCTAAAAATTTAAATACCATATATCTGTCAGTCAATTCAATTTTTTTTGGAATTCAAAAACTCCAACCAACCTCTGAACCGCCCAATGTTGGTTTTGGGCCTTTTGGCCAAAAAATTCGAACAACCAAACAGAAAATTGTTGGAACTTGGAAACAAGTGAGGGAATCAATTCAGGTCAACTTTGCATTTGGGTAGTTTATTTACTTAAAGAAGAGGGGGGAAAATTTTAAGTTACTTAAAGTTATCTTCTCAAAAAAAAAAAAAAAAAAAAAAAAGTAACTTAAAGTTAGCTTATCAATTTAAGTAATGGAAAGGGAATAGGGGGAATGGAATGGAAAGGATACTTTAAAAAAAAAAAAAAAAACTCTTCTTTTTATTTTTTTTGGTAAATAAAAAAGCTCTCTTCATTCCCTTGTGTAGGGCTTTAATAGGAGTAAAAGTGCACTTTAAGGTCTAAACCCTCTAATTCAGAGTTATAACAAATTAAAGCATTGAACCTTTTAAAAGTAATAAATTAAACTTTATAGTTTTAATAATAATCACTTAGGTTACATTAAACTCCAAATAAAATATCATTCCATTTAAATGGATCGAGGTTTAATTTGTTAATCTTTTAAACAATACAATTTTATTTGTTATTTTTGAAACATTAGGGTTTAATTTGTACATTTTAAAATCTTAGGTTTTCTACTTGTTACTTTTAAAACTAATGGGTTTAATTTGTTACACCCTTAAACAATAGGCTTTACAATGAATTTTTTCCCAATATGTTTTAATAATCCATCCAACCTCTTGGACAAAGCTTGAGACTTCATGCTACAAGGTTAATTTTGACAGAACCATGTTTGAGAATGACAATAGTACAGGATTGGGTGTTGTTAGACAAAACACTGATGGTTTAGATATGGCTTCTTTGTCGCAATTAGTTCCTCTACCTCCAACAGTCATAGAGGTGGAGACATTAGTGGCAACACTAGCCCTTGAACAAGCTTTAGAACTGGGGTTTGACAACATTGTCCTAGAAGGTGATTCCAAGATCCTAATTAAAGTCCTGCAGAGTAGTAGCAGTTCCTTGGCTCAATATGGATGTCAATATGGATGCATTGTCTATGATATCCACTTCCTTGCATTACATTTTTCAACTTTTAATTTATCTCGTGTACGTTGGCATTGTAATGAGATTGCTCATTCACTTACACGAAGAGTGACTCTTTCCCCTCCCTTATCAATCTATATGGAAGATGTAACGTCCCAGTCAGTTTATATATAAAAAAAAAAGAAAGAAAGCTTAAAGTCAGATTTTTAATGGACCACAGTACTAGGGGTGTGCAGCCAACCCGCCAACCCACCAAAACCGACCCGACCCAAACCAATCCGCTAGGTTGGGTCGGTTTTTAGGACTTGGTGGGTTGGGTTGGGTTACGAAAAATTTTTTGATAGTGGGTCAGGTTGGGTTTAGATCATAAAATTCCAAACCCGCCAAACCCAACCCGACCCACCCATATATTTAATATATATTTAAAATATATTATATAATTAATAAATTTTTAAAAATAACTAGCTCTTCCTATCCTGTATAAAAGCCAATTAGTTCACACAAATCCTAGTAAATTACTATTGTTGTTTAGTCATTAGTGTTGTTTGTTTTTAAGGAGTTATATTGATACTAATGTTTGGGTTTTTTTAATATATTTATATTTATATTTTTTCTATTCAATAATAATAATAATAATAATAATAATAATAATAATAAATTTGTCAAACCCATGGGTTCAACCCAACCCAACCCCACCCATGTGAGTTGGGTTGGGTTGGGTTGGACTTATGTGATGGGTTGGGTTGAATTTTTTTTGACCTACCATGGTGGGTTAGGTCAAAAAATCCCCTTAACCCGACCTATGCAGACCCCTAGACCACACATGCCCCATCTAACCCAACAATCCCCCACCACCCATTTTCACACCATCCCTTTTCTCTCTTTTGGCCGGCCATCTCTTTTCTTCCTTTCATTTTCTTTCTTTTCTCTTTACTTAAACACACACACACTCACTTCCACACTCACCCACCGGACTCCACTCCAAACCACCATCTCACCATCATTTTCTGGCAAGATCACCGGAAAATTCTTGAGAACCCATAAACACCTTCACATCTTTTTTTTGAGGTAAAAATTTCTAATCTTTTGGTGGGTTTTACACTTTTTCTTGAGGTTATTTTTTATCTAAGCTTTAATAATGATACTCATGTGATTTATGAGCATTGAAAGTGATATTTATGTGTTTGTATGTATGGGTTTTGTATTGGTGGAATTATTTGATGAGTGGGTATATGGTTTGTGCTAATGATGACTACTTAAGGTTTATGTATGGTGGGAAATTTAGGGGTTTTGAGTTATAACATGTGATGGTTGGTAAATCTAATTTTTCCATTGCCATTGGGTTTATTTGGAGTTAGTTGAAGTCCTAAATTTCTTGTCTTAGAGGATATTTTGATTTTGCTTTCATGGGTCTCTTAATGATGTAGCGTAAATTTTATGGAAGCTGGTCATGATGTTGGAGATGATATTAAATGGGTTAACTTTATAAATTGGAGTTTAGGCCTTGTGAATCAATTTGTTGAGAAACTTTGGAAGTAGAGATGAGTTTAAATACTAGGCTTGCCTAATTAAATGCTCATTTGGCAATTCCTAAATTGTAGTTAGATACAATTTCAAGCTCTATGCTTATTGTGATAGGTTTACTTGATATCGTTTAGGTTCTAACTAATCTCCTTGGAGCTTGGAGAATTAGGCTTTTGCAGTTGCGAGGTAAGTAGCTTTTTAATGGGAATTTTGGAAAATAACCATGTTTTATAAATATTGTTTTTGGGTCAAACACATTTTGGAAAATTATATATGGATATATGTTTTCTTAAAAATATTGTATTGTGACCCTATTATATCTTATTATATATAAAAAGTGCATCATATTTGGTATTGCATTTGGGAAAATGCATGAATTGTTGATATGGGAAAATGAGCATCTTTTATTTAATCTTTGATAAGGAAATCTTGGAATTCATGGTATATTAGAAAATTTAAAGATGTTTATCTTGTTTTGTTATGTGGGAAATTGATAGAAAATCTTTTGACAAGAATGAAGTTGAAAACCTTACGAATTTTGTGGAAGTTAAATTATTTAAAGTTTTTCTGAAACTATTTGAATATAAACTATGTGTTTCAAAGCAATGTAACCTGTGAGCTTTATGCGGTTTTGACACCATGCCATGTGTGATTTCCTAGTGATCACCCGATTTGGTCTCCGTAGTCTTTGTGACAATGGAATCAAATTCAGGTCAATGCCCCTTCACTTTGGATGACGCGTTCTTCCCTGCTGCCCATAGGGGGAAAAGGTTCCTTGATTGTGTGTGGGTGAGGCTGCTGCCCATTGGGCCAAGAGACCACATGTAAGAGAGGTTCTATTTAATGCGCTCTCTTTGTTGCCCATGGGGGGAGAGAAAAACCTTGAGGGTCTGGGTGAGGCTGCTGTCGATGGGGCCAAGAGTCTGCATACCAGAGAGGACAATATCATACCAGTTGTGAATGGGTGGATCCCTTGACTGGTCTATGTGGTAGTGTGGTATATTTGTGATAATTTACCTTACGTTAAATATTATGGTTTTGGAAATTATATTGTTGGTGCTCATAGATTCTAGTATATAGTTCCAAGGTATTTACTTTGAGAAACTTTGTGTTTCATTATTCAATCATTCTTGTCATATCATATTACTATTATTGAAAATGGAACTGACATTTCCCCCACCCTCATTAATTATGTTACTTACTGTGCTCTGTCTCGTTCCATTATTTTATAAACTTTTCAGAGTAGGCAACAATCTTTTGAGACAGCTTTTTGGTGGCTAACAGTAGTTAGACTAACTACTGATAGATGTTGAACTTTTGTAATGGAGGTATTAGATGATGTACATCTTAAAATAGGCTTGACTCATTTTTTTTTTTTTTTTTTTTGTGTGTATATTATAGTGGTTGTGACTTTATTCCCACTGATGGGACAAACTGATGATATGTAATTATTTATTCAGACCTCTATTCTTTTGTGGCCAATGGTCCTTATAATTATTGGTTAGAGCTCTAACTTACTTTGAGAGTATATTCAATAGAATTATTATGATAATTCTTGATGTTGGTACTTGATATGATTTTTGTGGATTGGATTCTCAAAATGGAAAAATCTACAAGTACTTTGAGACATCTTTCTCATGCTTTGGACCCTTTGGGGTTTGGGGCGTGACAGAAGATGTACTACTAGATATTAATTCTGTATTATAGATTAATTTGAACAACCTCTCTTAATAATACACATTGTGTTTTCTCTCAAAAAACAAAAAAAAAAAATGTAGGGCAAGGTTGGCCCATTAAACCCATGGACCATGGGCCTTTGGGATGTGTTGATAATCTATTCAATATTCAATTGTTTGTAATTACCCATTAAAATTGTCAATTTACAATCATTGATTATGAGTGAAGAGTGAAGACCCAATACCCCTTTGCTTCGTTGTTAAAAAATTAAAATTGTGCAATTTCAAAAGTACATAAAATCAATCTAAAAAATTAAAATAAAAAAGTGGTGGTTTCTATGGGGTCCCCAAGGTAGGCATGCTAGGATGGTGTGTGTTAGATGTGTTGACAATCTATTCAAACTCAATTGTATTGTTTGTAATTGCTACCCACCCATGTAGGATATGGATAGCCCATTAAACCATGGGCCAGGGTCCTTCAACACATGACTACCTTGGAAAGTCACACATAAATTCAACCACTTTAATGCCCCACTTGCTGACAAGCCTACATTACCAGGCTCGGCAATTTAAATAATTCTTGCAACTGCATATGAATATAATAACTTAAAGAAGAGGGGGGAAAATTTTAAGTTACTTAAAGTTATCTTCTCAAAAAAAAAAAAAAAAAAAAAAAAAGTAACTTAAAGTTAGCTTATCGATTTAAGTAATGGAAAGGGAATAGGGGGAATGGAATGGAAAGGATACTTAAAAAAAATCTTTTTTTTTTTTTTTTTTTGGGTAAATAAAAAAGCTCTCTTCATTTTCTTGTTTAGGGCTTTAATAGGAGTAAAAGTGCACTTTAAGGTCTAAACCCTATAAATTAGAGTTATAACAAATTAAAGCATTAAACCTTTTAAAAGTAATAAATTAAACTTTATAGTTTTAATAATAATCATTTAGGTTATATTAAACTCCAGATAAAATATCATTCCACTTAAATTGATCAAGGTTTAATTTGTTAATTTTTTAAACAATACAATTTTATTTGTTATTTTTGAAACATTAGGGTTTAATTTGTACCTTTTAAAATCTTAGGTTTTCTACTTGTTACTTTTAAAACTAATGGGTTTAATTTGTTACACCCTTAAACAATAGGCTTTACAATGAATTTTTTCCCAATATGTTTTAATAATCCATCCAACCTCTTGGACAAAGCCTGAGACTTCATGCTACAAGGTTAATTTTGACGGAACCATGTTTGAGAATGACAACAGTACAGGATTGGGTGTTGTTAGACAAAACACTGATGGTTTAGATATGGCTTTTTTATCGCAATTAGTTCCTCTACCTCCCACAGTCATAGAGATGGAGACATTAGTGGCAACATTGGCCTTTGAACAAGCTTTAGAACTGGGGTTTTACAACATTGTCCTAGAAGGTGATTCCAAGATCCTAATTAAAATCCTGCAGAGTAGTAGCAGTTCCTTGGCTCAATATGGATGCATTGTCTATGATATCCACTTCCTTGCATCACATTTTTCAACTTTTAATTTATCTCATGTACTTTGGCATTGTAATGAGATTGCTCATTCACTTACATGGAGAGTGACTCTTTCCCATCCCTTATCAATCTATATGGAAGTGTAAAGTCAGATTTTTAATAGGCCACACATGCCCCATCTAACCCAACAATCCCCACCACTCATTTTCACACCATCCATTTTCTCTCTTTTGGCCGGCCATCTCTTTTCTTCCTTTCATTTTCTTTCTTTTCTCTTTACTTAAACACACGCACTCACTTCCACACTCACCCACCAGACTCCACTCCAAACCACCATCTCACCATCATTTTCCGGCAAGATCATCGGAAAATTCTTTAGAACCCATAAACACCTTCACATCCTTTTTTTGAGGTAAAAATTTCTAATCTTTTGGTGGGTTTTACACTTTTTCTTGAGGTTATTTTTATCTAAGCTTTAATAATGATACCCATGTGATTTATGAGCATTGAAAGTGATATTTATGTGTTTGTATGTATGGGTTTTGTATTTGTGGAATTATTTGATGAGTGGGTATATGGTTTGTGCTAATGATGACTACTTAAGGTTTATGTATGGTGGGAAATTAGGGGTTTTGAGTTATAACATGTGATGGTTGGTAAATCTACTTTTTCCATTGCCATTGGGTTTATTTGGAGTTAGTTGAAGTCCTAAATTTCTTGTCTTAGAGGATATTTTGATTTTGCTTTCATGGGTCTCTTAATGATGTAGTGTAAATTTTATGGAAGATGGTCATGATGTTGGAGATGATATTAAATGAGTTAAATTGGAGTTTATGCCTTGTGAATCAATTTGTTGAGAAACTTTGGAAGTGGAGATGAAGTTAAATACTAGGTTTGCCTAATTAATTGCTCATTTGGCAATTCCTAAATTGTAGTTAGATACAATTTCAAGCTCTATGCTTATTGTGATAGGTTTACTTGATATTGTTTAGGTTCTAACTAATCTCCTTGGAGCTTGGAGAATTAGGCTTTTGTGGTTGCGAGGTAAGTAGCTTTTTAATGGGAATTTTGGAAAATAACCATGTTTTATAAATGTTGTTTTTGGATCAAACACATTTTGAAAAATTATATATGGATATATGTTTTCTTAAAAGTATTGTGTTGTGACCCTATTATATATTATTATATATAAAAAGTGCATCATATTTGGTATTGCATTTGGGGAAATGCATGAATTGTTGATATGGAAAAATGAGCATCTTTTATTTAATCTTTGATAAGGAAATCTTGGAATTCATGGTATATTAGAAAATTTAAAGATGCTTATCTTGTTTTATTATGTGGGAAATTGATAGAAAATCTTTTGACAAGAATGAAGTTGAAAACCTTACAGATTTTGTGGAAGTTAAATTATTTAAAGTTTTTCTAAAACTACCTGGATGTAAACTATGTGTTTCAAAGTAATGTAACCTGTGAGCTTTATGCGGTTTTGACACTATGCCATGTGTGATTTCCTGGTGATCACCCGATTTGGTCTCCGTAGTCTTTGTGACAATAGAATCAAATCCAGGTCATTGCCCTTTCACTTTGGATGACGCGTTCTTCCCTGCTGCCCATAGGGGGAAAAGGTTCCTTGATTGTGTGTGGGTGAGGCTGCTGTCCATTGGGCCAAGAGACCACATGCAAGAGAGGTCCTATTTGAAGCGCTCTCTCTGCTACCCATGGGGGGAGAGAAAAACCTTGAGGGTCTAGGTGAGGCTGCTGTCCATAGGGCCAAGAGTCTGTATACCAGAGAGGACAATATCATGCCAATTGTGAATGGGTGGATCCCCTGATCGGTCTATGTGGTAGTGTGGTATATTTGTGATAATTTACCTTACGTTAGATATTATGGCTTTGGAAATTATATTGTTGGTGCTCACAGATTCTAGTATATAGTTTCAAAGTATTTACTTTGAGAAACTTTGTATTTCATTATTCAATCATTCTTGTCATATCATATTACTATTATTGAAAATGGAACTTGCATTTCCCCCACCCCCCATTAATTATGCGACTTACTGTGCTCTGTCTCATTCCATTATTTTATAAACTTTTTAGGGTAGGCAACAATCTTTTGAGACAGCTTTTTGGTGGCTAACAGTAGTTAGACTAACTACTGATGGAGGCTGAACTTTTGTAATGGAGATATTAGATGATGTACATCTTAAAATAGGCTTGACTCATTCTTTTGTATATTATAGTGGTTGTGACTTTATTCCCACTAATGAGACAAGCTGATGATATGTAATTATTTATTCAAACCTCTATTCTTTTGTGGCCAATGGTCCTTGTAATTATTGCTTAGAGATTTGACTTATTTTGAGAGTATATTCAATGGATTATTATGACAATTCTTGATGTTGGTACTTGATATGATTTTTGTGGATTGGATTGTCAAAATAGAAAAATCTACAAGTACTTTGAGACGTCTTTCTTATGCTTTGGACCCTTTGGGGTTTGGGGCGTGACAAAACATGTACTACTAGATATTAATTTTGTATTATAGATTAATTTGAACAACCTCTCTTAATAATACACATTGTCTTTTTTCTCCAAAAAAAAAAAAAAAAAATGTAGGGCAAGGTTGGCTCATTAAACCCATGGACCATGGGCCTTTGGGATGTGTTGATAATCTATTCAATATTCAATTGTTTGTAATTACCCGTTAAAATTGTCAATTTACAATCATTGATTATGTATAGTATATTCAATATTCAAAGTATACTTTAAGCTGATGATACTATATATTCAATATTCATTTTCATGTTTTCAATTATATTATTGCCAATTATTTTCAATTTGATAATGTAAAAAACTAAATACCAAAGAGTTCTGTTTCAATTTATAATTATGGATGGATATAGAGTGGTTTCTTAAAAAATATATAAATAAATACTAAAAAAAGATGGATATAGAGTGTTTGTCTAGACGAGTTTATTTTCACCAACTTATTTTGTTTAGTTTTTTGTGCAAAATTACACCTATATCTCAAACACAATGATGTTTTCTAAAATCTTTATATTAATGTGTAAAGATAAAACTAAGCTCGTCCAAACAAATGCTATTATAAAAATCACAAAAAATGTAGAGTGCTAGAACTAAATATATGTCTAAACAATTATAAGCATGAGGTTTGTTTTATACAGATCTCTGTATCCTTAGGACCAAGTCATTGTATGGAGGAGCTAGCAATAAGCAAATGCATTGGTAAAACCATCAAGTATATGAACAATTACCTTTCTCCAAGAACTTCTTGAAGAATACTGAGATGGTGGGAAAGGGGTGAGTAGTCACTCTCTGGAAGTGAACCCATGTAAACAATGTAAAGATCCTTGGTCTTATCTGTAGCACCACCATAACAAGTGCTGATAGAAATAATGAGAACCATAAAGATGTGGAGAAAGAGCAAAAAGGTGGACTTGGCAGCCATTGCAGGGTGACAAAATTCAAGAGCTTTGAACTGCATTAATAATTTGAACTAGGGAGAGATCTTCCCGTGAGTACCACATTCTTAAATCGTACTAATTGACAAAATTTAGGCCTATAATGCACTCATTCAGGGCAATTTATGATGTTTGTCATTTACCCATTTCAAATTCAAATCAAATTCTATTACATTAGAAAACACGTGTTCTCATTAATTACGACTGTTGTTACTTAAAAATGCACATAACACGTACAAATTCTTGTTTACTCATTTTTGCATTCCTTAGAAGCATACAAAATGCAATATCTTGCAATGACCTAATGATAACCATTAAGTCTATAATCACAACACTTTTTTACAAATTATTTCATAACTATTGAGTTGGTAAGTTGTGAATGGTAAATTAATGATAAAGTTATATCCACGGTGGTTTAGATAAAAACTAATAAAAACTAGGTTTCTTTTTTTTTTTGGTCGAGAATAAGCTTTCATTTGTTACTTTTAAAACTAATCGCAGATCCATGCGATGCGTGAGAATATAAAACTATTTTGTAATGTGGTATAATATAAAATTTATTCTATAAAACGTACTGGAAATATTATTTCTGAAATTATTTTTCATCTCTCCATCTCTACAAATATATCATTCTATTATTTTGATTTTTCAAAAAAAAAAAAAAAAAAAAAAAAACTTAGGTGCATTTGATTGATATTATTCATTTCTTTTTTAAGATAAAAGAAAAAAAAAATACTATTCTTTTTTCAAGTAATCTATATTATTTAAAATTTTGTATAGTTTTTTGTGGTTTTTTTTTTTTTTTTTTTTCTACAACTAAAATTTTTAAGTTCCAAAATTAATTATTTGAATTTCTCATTCTCTTAAGAAGATTATCATGATAACCAAACCTCATTACAAATTTATAATTAATATTACTCAAATAATTTATAGAGACATTCAAATACATAATCATCTCACTTATAAAATATCTAAAAATTAACTCAAACCAAAACTAGGAAAGAGATAGAGAGTAAATGTGATGAATAACTCAAAAATACACCACCAAAGTGTATCATCCAAAAGTAGAGACACAAAAAAAAAAAAAAAAAACAAAAAAAAACAAAAAACAAAAAACAAAACAAAACAAAACAAAAAAATTCATCAATATAAAATAGAGTTGCCAAAAAGAATTGATAAGAGAGAGAGAGAGAGAGAGAGAGAGAGAGAGAGAGAGAGAGAGAGAGAGATTACCTTTTTGGAAGAGAATGCGAGACAAATAACAAAATTATATTAAAGAAGATGACTACTAGAATATTCAAAAGAAAATGTATAGTTGTAAACGGACAAAATGGGCTTCTGCCCTTTTCGGGCAAATTAATTAGCCTTTTGCCCTTCTTCCCAAACTAAATAGGGAAATGCCCCTCTTTTGGAAATTGAGTTTCTCAAAATCGAGTTTAAAAAAAAAAAAAAAAAATTCTAGAGCCCTATAGTGACGTTTTATAACTTGATATCCATGAAATCCTATAACTCGATTTCATGGATATCAAGTTACAAAACGCCACTATAGGTCTTTAAAAACGTCACTATAGGTTCTTAAAAACGTCACTATAGAGTAGTAGGGAGATAAAAATGTAAAAGTAAGTAAATGTTGGAGAATGTGTAATTGTAAAGTGGCAAATTAATTAGGAGAAAAATAGTTAAAAATGAGAGCCTTTTTTGTGCAGGCAAAATATGGATTGAATGGCAGAGAAAATAACAAATTTTTATAGTAAAAAAAAATGGGGAGAAGAAGAGTCAAAATAAAAGAAAGATGAATGGATGGAGAAATTGTAAGGTTAAGGTATAGAGCAGTGGACAGATAAAAATGTAAAAGTAAGTAAATGTTGGAGAATGTGTAATTGTAAAGTGGCAAATTAATAAGGGGAAAAATAATTAAAAAGAAGAGAGAAAATATTAAAAATAGATTGATGATGTAGCTCAATAAGAGCGCAGCAACATTAAATTCTACGTTTCAGCTTTTAAATATATATATATATATATATATATATATATAGATCTATAAAACGTACTGGAGATATTATTTCTAAAATTATTTTTCATCTCTCCATCTCTACAAATATATCAATCTATTATCTTGATTTTTTTTTTTTTTTTTTGAAAAACTTAGGTTTGATTGATATTATTCCTATTTTTTTTAGATAAACGGAAAAAAAAAATACTATTCTTTTTTCAAGTGATCTATATTATTCAAACTTTTGTATAGTGTGTTATGGTTTTTTTTTTTTTTTTCTACAACTAAAATTTTTAAATTCTAAAATTAATTATTTGAATTTTTCATTCTCTTAGAATATTATCATGATAACCAAACCTCATTACAAATTTATAATATTGATATTACTCAAATAATTTATAGAGACATTCAAATACATAATCATCTCACTTCTAAAATATCTAAAAATTAACTCAAACCAAAACCATAAGAGAGATAGAGAGTGCATGTAATGAATAACTCAAAAAACACACCACCAAAGTATATCATCCAAAAGTAGAGGCACACCCAAAAAAAAAAAAAAAATCATCAATCTAAATAGAGTTACAAGAAATAATTAATAATAGAGAGAGAGAGAGAGAGAGAGAGAGAGAGAGATTACCTTTTTTGGAAGAGAATGTGAGACAAATAACAAAATTATATAAAAGAAGAAAGAATATTCAAAAGAAAATGTATAGTTGTAAACACCAAATTATTCAAGTCATGTTATGTAATAGAATAACATTAAATCATTTTATAGTTTCATAGGATAACATGTAACAAACAAAGAAAATAAAAATAAAAAGATAAAAAATTAAAGTGTAACCAAATCATATCAACCTAAAGTAGAGTTAAACATTGTGGTGGGCCTTTTTTATATCTTGGG
This sequence comes from Quercus tomentella, assembly GCA_028535165.1. NCBI lineage: Eukaryota > Viridiplantae > Streptophyta > Magnoliopsida > Fagales > Fagaceae > Quercus > Quercus tomentella. The sequence goes on from JAPQVY010000156.1 coordinate 45,885,447, forward strand.
CTGGACTACTCCTACCATACTATCTCCTAATGATTCTGGGGTAAGAGAGTCGGGATTGGCTCAGTTGAAACTCACCTTAAGCTAGCTTATGCGCAAGTTAGGACCCTTGGCAGAGATCTTAGTCATGTGCCCACGGCAAGTGATAAGGGAAAAATTACAATAGTAGTACTCACCCTTGAAAAGGTATAAAATGATACTCCAATTAAACCCGTCAGGATCCATTGGAAAACGTCGACGTTAGAGAGTCCACGTAGCGTGCTTCAGAGCTGACGGGGTGGCCTTAGGTAAAGAGTGTAGGTAGCTGACGACAAGAAAGCTGAAGGGATTATACGGAGCTGGCGACCCTAACGTAGCTTAGCTTGGTCCCCATGTTTGCATATATATAAGGAAATATCTTGCGTTTCACGTTTAGTGCTACTCAAAAGGACTCCTACAAGGAAAGGGTTCCGTGAAATACGGTCATGAGGATTCCTACAAGGAAAAGACTTCTAAACCAAGGAAAAGATGTCAACCCTCTACTACTATAAAAGCCCCAATACCCTCATTAACCAAGGTACGCATAATTTACCCACTCTGGTACTCTAGAGTTGTGAGAAATTCTAACTTGACCTTCGGAGGTATTTGGCCGGCACCACACCAGTGCTCTCTATAAGGTCTTCTCTTTTTGTATTGCGCAGGTGTTGTTTCGAGCACGTGAGAACCGTGTAACTTACTATTGATTTTTCAACATCATCAGCAGGGAATGCTATCATAAACTTACATGGAAGATCTAGGTTCATGCAATCTCCACAGTAATTGTAGAAAAATATGCACTCTGCAGAGCTAATGTTAAACTGAACTGTTGAACAAACTTTACCTATTTTTTACTTCAAACATTTTGAGTACAGATTTAGTTTTGCCAATTTTAAAGCAACTATACCTTTTGTAGGCACAATCATGGTTGTACATATATATGCATCTTACGCAGGAATAATAGTAAGATATTCACGTACTCATACATAATATAGTCAAAGAAAATCTTGTACAAAGAGACATTCATTTTCTGAAATCAGTACACATCCCATATTCACCTTAAGGTATTAGATTCACTTAACAACAACAACCAAGCCTAAGTCCTAAAATTTTGGCGTCAACTATGGATCCTCAACATATTGGTTATAGTCAACCACATGTTTTTTTTTTTTTTTTTTTTTCATTTCATTAGTGGTTTCCCACACATCCATTTAGATTACCATGTTACTTGGAAATAATTAATTGGCCAAGACAAAAAAATTTACAAAGTTTAAAAATGACCCCAGCTATCTAACAATACATTAAAATTCAAAATTCGTCAAGGGCATGCTGTACAACCCCTCATTTGTCCTACATGCAAGAATGCTATCTATAAAATACAATATCACTACATTTAAAATCAACTCCAATTATCGTTTATAGAATTTAAAAAATATATATCATATGTTACAACGGTGTCCATCTAGAAACAAAATATCAAGCATATAGTGAGCATCATATGTCGTTGAAAACACACAGGCACCAACCCAATGCAAATTAACAACAAACTAAGCCCTTTTATGTTTGGGTGATTTTTTTTTTTTTTTTTTTTTAATAATAAGTTTTGAGTTTATAGAGATAAAACATAGCCTTAACTCACAGCACATACTTTGAAAACAATTTGTTTTTTCACTCTTCAATTTCCAATGACAATTGCTCTGTTGGTTTCCCATGTTAATATCTCAAACTTACCACACCAATGAGACAACTTCAAATTGTCAAATGCATGCTAGATCCAAACACAATGGACAGATTTAGAACTTAGAATTAGTGGAGTCAACGCCAAAAGTGAACTCTAGGACAAATGTAAACTACCTATGCAAATTTAATCAAGATGTAACTAAGCAAATGAATTAATAGGTGGTTTGAAACTGAAGCATCAGCAACAATTAACTTTAAAAACCAACCCCAAATAGCAAGCCCACCCAAAAATTGAATGCACAATTCAGTATACTTGTATAAAATTAAAAATACAAAAATAAAAATCTATAAACTTACCTAACACCAGCATCACCAATAATATCAATTGGCATACCAATCAAAATGTGCATAACCAAGCATTAGCCATAACAACTGGGACAATGCACTTCATCTTCATTTCAGGCCTCATCATACCCATCAACACCACACCAATACCATTATTGATTGTTCCATAAGTAGCTCTCATACCTAAAAGCCCAAAAATCTAACCTAAAACAGACTAAAAAATAACACAATCCCTTCCAAAAACAAAGCAGCTACTTCTTTTTTTTCACCCTAACTCTTGCATTTTTGTGGTTCTATTAGTCTAACTTAAAAAATAGTATGACACAAAACATAGAAATTAGCAGAGATCAAAATACTTGTAGCAAGTAAGCTATTTAATAGAATTTGCAAATTACAAATTTCTCAAATGAGCATTAAAATCAAATTATGCTCAAGTAGAAATTGTCCATCAAAAGAATAATGACTACTACTAAGTTTGCAAGATGCAAAGAAATAAGTTTCAAAGAACAAAATGCCCATTGTTCCTAATTTACTTGTCCCTGCAATACAGGAAAATAGAAGAGATTATTAGCATAAGAAAGAAGCAGATTTCAATGATACTAAGCAAGGAGGTAAAGAAAAAAATTAGCAAGAAGATAGGTAAGCACCATGTTACTGGACCATTAAACTTGTTATATCAAGAACTTTTTGCTCTTTTCAGATTATATACAGGATAGGGGGGATTAACAAAAACGATGACATACAATAAGTTGTGTAAAGAAGCATCAAATATAGGGGGAAAAAAGAACTAATCAAGCATATTGATAAAAAAAAATTTAAGTGGGGTCTACCAAGTACTCCAACCAACCACAAAAATCAGTAACAGCTCTCTAGGTGTCTCTTATGAAAGAAGAATTTAATTCTATTTTAGGGGGAAAAATAGTGATCAAGCACCAAAAAAGAAAAAAAGAAACTTGAGGAATATTATGAGGAACAAACTACTTTCTATTCTTCTTAAATAGCATTTAAATTTATATATCCATAAATTGGGTTTTATGAAAATACTCCAGAATATGTGTAAAAAAAAAAAAAAAAGCACAAATTCAATAATTAATTATTTCACTCAAATAGTAGAACGCAACAATACACATACTTATACCTGTTGGAGAATAAGTCATGGGAAACCTAGTAAGCATTCTGTTTCTTTATAGTGAAATCCCAATATATATATTTTTTTTTATTATAATTGTAGTAATCTATAAAACATAACAAAAGCAAATATAATTTAATAGGCTTATTGTAAATTAAATCGAGAAAGACAGATTTAGAGAGACGAAAAAATCAAATCAAAACCTAATGTAACCCAAATACCTAAATTAAAATCAATCCAACCAAATTACTCAAAACTAATTCATATTTCATACCCAGATCTAAGAAAGAAATGGGAAAAAAAATTTACCTGTGGTAGCTCAAATTCACACTCCCTCTCACTTTGTCATCACACCACAAACCAACACTCACACCGAAATGAAAACAACACAGCAATGTCAAATTCCAATGTATAAAATGAAAGGTTTTCATAGAAACATACACTGATACACAGCTCTAGGAACTATATTAAATCTTTCGCTTTATGACTAATTATGTATCTTTAATAAGAAAAAGAAAGAAGAGTAGAATTTATTTGTTTTATTTTTTGAATACTCATTTGATTTGTCTTCTTTTGTTCCCATATAGATAAATCTTCTATTGTGGAGCTTTTAATGCTATAAACAAATGAAAGAGAATCGCAAGCAGCTTATGCAGTTAGAACAAATCAAAAAACCCAATATGGTTGGTGACAATTATTTTTAAAAGAGAACATAACAGTTTGACAGGTTAGTTGAATACAGTATAAGAATCAATTGAATGCAAATATTTATTTTTTTGAAGAGAAAGCTGGCTAAAATATGCAAATCAAAGCAAATTCAAACACAAATGCACTAATGGACAAAGCCTTATACAAAGTATGAGATAGACAAAGAGAAAATCAGGTTGTCCTTACCTATCAGTTTGTTCCAGCAACTCTTCTTGTAAATTACCCAAGTGGTGCGCTTGGCAGAGAACTAAGCAAACCTATATTTCAACAAAATGATAAGGTCAGAAGGTTTTTCAAATTATACGAAAGAAAGAAGAAAGAGAGACTACAAAAGAAAGGTGTGTTTTTTTTTTTTTTTTTTTTTTTTGCTAAAGACTACAAAAGAAAGGCTTGATCCATCAAAAATTACCATTAATTATGTAAACTTGTGAAACTAAAGAGACATTGGAATTTCAAGAGCACTCTCAAAGAAAAATCTTGCAAGGATCTTAGTTAAAAACTAAGTTTTGAACTTTACTCTAAAAACTCCTTTACAAATTCAATGCCTTGCTTTTAGTAAGTTAGCTCCTTACAAAGCACCATGTACCTCAAGTAGAAGATATAAGTTAGTTACAACTTCACCTTATAAAAATTAAGTATAAGCATTCCTTCTAAACCAAGCTTGCTAAAGCCATCTATTAGAACCTTTGTCACAATACAGGAGAGAAAGATGAGAGAGAGAGAGAGACAACAGAAGAAGCTAAAGAAAATATTGTAAATGGTATGGATATTGTAAATATGTGGAAGTGTGTTTCCATATAAAAGGTAGTTCAACAATTCAACAAAATCTGAATCTACGAATTAAAATGTAAACCATACAACCATATTTCAGAAATAATCCCTTAATATTCAATAACACAGTATTCTTGGTTATTTATTTGTTTATTTCTATTTAAAAAACACAGCAAATAATCCAGGAAACCATAATTTCACTCTAAAAAAAAATTATAAATTATCCTCACTATAAACTGTGAAATTTAAAAGCAGCAAAGGTGAAAGATGACAATCAAAATCAAGAATCAAAATCTCTAATGTTATCCAAACCAAAATACAGAGACCATAAACTATCAGATTTAAAAACAGCAAAGGTGAAAGTTAACTATTTAAATCAAGAGCGAAAATCCCTAATTTACATAGCAAATAATCCAGGAAACCATAATTTCACTTAGAAAAAATTATAAATTATCCTACATTGTAAAGTGTCAGATTTAAAAGCAGCAAAAGTGAAAATCCCTAAAGACCCAAGAGCGAAAATCCCTAATGTTACCCAAACCAAAATACATAGATGATAATTTGAGACAAAACATCCAAAGAAAGAGAATAAACCCATCTATCCTTCAAAGGAAAACCCTAGACAATTCAGCAGGAGGGTAAAATTTTAAATATAGAAATTCAAATAGGAAAAGCACCGGTGAGAATGAACTCAATTGACTCATGCCTATTCTTGGAATTCATCATCTTATTCTTTATAGGACCTAGATTAAGGAAATATCAAAGCTTGATCAAAATGTGAAACTAAAAAGCGAAGAGAAAAACTTAATTTGAATACCAAAATCGAAACCAATCCAAACAAAATATCAAAACCTAATCATAATTAATAAACAAACTTAAATCGAAGATAAAAATTCATCGGTAGTGGTTCCAGCCTCTCTATATCTTCCCTTACGTGAGACTTTTTTTTTTTTTTTTTTCTCCTCCAAACAGTAGAAAAAAATGGCAGAACGACTTGTTTGGATTGTTTTTTAATGAATCTTAGGCGTGTCTTTTGATAGTTGTTCTAAACGGTATATGACGGCTGTGGGATGCCAAAGGAGTGAGAGAACGGTGATGGGCTATGGTTTAGGGGTTTTGAGAATTGAGAGAGGCAGAGAAAATGGCTTCAATGCGGAGGAAGAGGCAAAGAAGAAGAAAAGGTTTATTGGGAAAGGGTAGGTTTTGGGTTTTATGTGTAAATCGAACTTTCAAATGTTGTAATGATCGGGATTTTGTTTGGATTAAACCGTAAACGTGGCAGAATCGATGCAGAGTTCATCACCTTTCTCTGTTTCTTTCTCCGTGTCTCAGGCCTCATCCTCTTTTTCATCGCCTCTCTCTTTCTCTGCTTCTTTCCCTGTTTCCTCATCGCCTTTCTCTCTCTTTCATCGCCTCTCTATTTCTAGGGGAAATTACACTTTACCACCCTAAACTATGCACTAGATTACACTTTGCACCATAAACTATCTGATTACACACTTTACATCCTAAACTATCATGCTTATCACACTTTGCACCTTGTTGTTATTTTTGCTGTTATATTTAACAGAATTTTACTGCATGTGATAAGCACATGCTTCTTGCTTAGGTGGAACAAAGTTAAAAGACAGAAACACCCTTCTTCAAAATCAATTAAAACAAAACCTAAATTTTTACACATCTCCCTCTATCTCACGTGCCTACCATCCTCTTCCCCAGATTCAGTTTCAAAATATTTAAATTGACCTCTCTAATTCCATAGCAGAATTCATTCACAGTACCCCATCCACCTTCCTGGTATTTCTTATACTATCAATAGCTTTCTTGTTATTAAAATAATTAAAAATCGCTGGTAAGGGGAGACTAATCTGTACAACAACTAGTAAATTGGCCACAAATACATCAATTTTTCTACAACTCTAGCTGGTGGTGATGCATCTCGTGATGGAAAGCTCTATGAATTGAAGGTGAGCACAGCGTTTACCAAAAAAAAGAAAAAGAAAAGGTGAGCACGACTAATGAGGCATAGTTCCTATCTGCCGTGCCATTTAGGATTTACTTTTTTTTTTTGGTTAAAAGGCCATTCATATAAAACCAACAAAAGAAGTCTACACAGATACAGCTACCATACTAGCAGTAACTAGTCTAGCATAATACAAACCATTATTGTCCTTAGCAACTAAAGTTTCCAGTTCAACAGTAAAAGGAAACTCAAAAACAACAAAATCTTCCTTCATAACACTGCCCCATTTTGCCAACCAATCCGCACACTTGTTGGCTTCTCTAAACACGTGGGACACCCTTACAGGAAGCTTGCCCAGAAGATACCTGCAATCAGAAAGTAGAGGAGCATAGGCAGAATTAGGATTTTTATTAGAATTAAGTAGCCCCATAATCACCTTAGCATCTAGTTCCACTTCCAGTTGCATAATTCCCATATGATCCGCTAGTTTCAACCCATCTCTTAAAGCCCATAGCTCAGCAGTAATACTTGAGGTGAACTCGATTGATCTTGCATATCCCCTAACCCAAGCACCTTGACTGTTTCTAATGATTCCTCCACCTCCTGCCTTGCCTGGATTACCAAAAGATGCACCATCTGAATTAAGCTTAAACCAATCCTCCCTTGGTTTAGTCCATGCCACTGGTATAGCAAACTTAGCAGTGGCTATTTTAGCTTTACTCACGCAAAAATGGTATTCTCTGGTTTGATTAATACACTCAATGGGCAGCCTCGGATTGGGAATAGAGTTTTCAAAAACAATCTTGTTCTTATTTTTCAAAAGAGCCCAAATGGTGAATAGGAACACTGAACTCCATGGCATATCAAATTTGTGCTTAACAAGACTCATACTGTTTGATTGTAGCCACTCTTCCAAACTTCCCGAGAAAGTATGTACAAGTGCTGGAGGAACTTCAACACAACTCCAATATTTGCGAGCGAGCTCACAGTCACGTAGTAGATGCGCAATGGTCTCATCATGCCTTTTGCAAACAGGGCACTTGCCATCACAATTTATCCCTCTTGCTGCCAAAACACTCTTAACAGGAACACTAGTATGTAAACACAGCCAAAGAAACATGATGATTTTAGGCAAAATGTCAAGTTTCCATATCCACTGCCCCTTGAATGAAGTTTCTGAAAAATCATCCTCAATACATCGCAGGTAGGCTGACTTGGTGGAGAAATCCCCATCTCTAGTGAATCTCCACATAAGGGAGTCCTCTCTTTGACCAAAATCCTGAATAGGAATAGCCTTAATTCTATCCTTTATAATGTCTGGCAGCTCAAAAGAAATTAAATCCCAATTCCACCCATCCACACCCCTAAACTCTTCCACAGTTAGTGATAAATCCTTGGGGCATAAAGGTCCTTGAATCAAATCCCTTAGAGAGTCACCCTTTAGCCATCTGTCAAACCAAACTTTATTCCTTACTCCATTTCCTACACCCCAACAGATTCCACTAGAAAAAAAATAGGGAATCCGGTTTTTATGGCTTTCCAATTAGGGGAGCGAGGAAGAGCATCAGGATCCCTTGCTCTCATTCTAGAGGGAGAACAATATTTCTTCAATATGACCTTAGCCCATAATGCCTCCTTCTCTTGGTACATTCTCCAATTTAGTTTAGCAAGCAAAGCTATGTTCTTAGCTTTGGCTGCTTGAATTCCAAGCCCTCCATCCTGTTTGGGCCTCACAATCTTACTCCAACCAACAAGATGCAGCTTCCTCTTCTCATTCGTGGATCCCCAGAAGAAATCTCTATTCACTTTATCCAGTTTATTACAAATATGAGAAGGGAGAGCCACCCCTTGCATAATGTGATTAGGAATGGCTGACATAACTGATTTGATTAGTACAGCCCTACCTGCAAAGGATAAAAATTTCGCTTTCCAACCTGAGAGTTTATGCATGACTTTGTCCACCACAAAGTTATATTGTCTACTATTTGCCCCTCTATGTCTCAAAGGAAACCCAAGTATTTACCAATGCTTCGGGTTTCTTGAATGCCCAACAAACCATAAGCTTTTGCCCTCTCCTTTTCTTTGACATTAGGTGAAAAATATATTCAAGATTTATCCAAACTAATCTTTTGCCTTGACTCTCAACAAAATTTAGATAGGACTTCTAAGATAGCACCACAAGCATCATTTCCCACTTTACTGAACAATATAATATCATCTGCAAACAGAAGGTGGGAAAATCCCACATTATCCCGAGATGCTTTCAGAGGTACCCAAGCTCCATCCATACACTTCTGTTCAATGAGATGACTTAAATATTCCATACATAGTATGAAAATGTACGGGGACAACGGATCTCCTTGTCTTATGCCCCTAGAAGGTTCAAAGGAATCAAGCTTACCTCCGTTCACCAAAATAGAAATATTAGTAGATGAGATGCAGCTCATAATAATACGAGTTAGCTTGGGAGGAAAGTGGAATGCTTGCAGCACTTTGTGTATAAAATTCCACTCTAGCCTATCATAGGCTTTCTCTAGATCCAACTTGACTGCCATGTATCCCACTTTGCCCTTCTTGCGGTCTAAGGAGTATAAGAGCTCTTGAGCAATGAGAACATTATCCATACCCCTTCTTCCAGGCACAAAAGCAGATTGAACTGGAGAAATCAGATTAGTAAGAAGAGGTCTGATGCGAGCGACAATAATCTTTGAAATAATTTTATACACGGAGTGCAGAGATTAATAGGCCTGTAATTATTAAGGGTCTCAGGGCTTTGGCATTTTGGGATTAAGGTCACAAGGGTTTCATTAAGATAACTTGGTATGATTCCATTGCTAAAAACCTCCTTAATTTCCTTGCAAACCGAGTTCTTCACATCTGCCCAAAAATGTTGAAAGAAACCCACATGAAGACCATCCGGGCCAGGGGCTTTAAAAGCTTTAAGAGACCACAAACCATCCCTTATTTCTTCAACAGAAACTTCAGTATCAACTCTAGTGCTATCTTCTTCAGATAGATAGCTGCAGGCAAAATTTGCAATATCTGAAGCGATTGGGAAGTAGAGGGATTCAGTGGCATACAATTTCTGAAACCCAGCTTTTATATGATCCTTAATCTCCAAATCATCAAGAATCCAATTCCCAACCGAATCTTTAATGCATCTTATTTTGTTTCTATGCTGTCTTACCATAGTAGTCACATGAAAGAAAGAAGTGTTGCGGTCCCCAAAATTGGCTGCATTCAATCTTGATTTAAGTGCCCAATATTCCTCTTCCTGGAGCATGATAAGCGAATATTCTTCAATTAATTTCTTTTCAAGGTCAATTAAGAAACCATTGGGATTTTCGACCAGAGCTTTCTGAGCACCATTCAATCTAGCCAGAACTCTTCTCTTTCTAGTAAATAAATTTCCAAACACTTTAGAATTCCATTTTTTAGCTCTAATAGCAAAATCTAAAATAGCTGTGTGAAGCCCTCTATTTTCCGACCATGCATGTTGTACCACTGAAGGAAATTTCGGGTGCAGTAACCACATCGTCTGAAATCGAAATGGTTTATTGAGATGGCACACGTATGGTCTACATAGCTCCAAAAGGACCGGGCAATGATCTGACCAGATTCTAGGCAGATGGGTAACAGTGGCATCTGAATACAGGGTTCTCCAAGTTGGGTTAGCGAAACATCTATCAATTCTTTCTAAGATAAGGTTCATAATAGGCCTACTATTCGTCCAAGTATACTTTGGACCGGCAAAGCCCAAATCCAGCATATTACATTCATCCAGGCACTCTTTAAATTCTAAGGCCCTATTTAGATTAACACCGTTCCCGCCAAATTTGTCATCCCCACTTAACACCTCATTGAAATCACCCAACATGAGCCAAGGGAGATTGTGCAGCTGGCTAACAATTTTTAAATTATTCCAGAGAATTTTTCTTTCTGCTAATCTAGGGCTAGCATAAATAGTTGATATAAGCCAAGATAAATTAGAAGAACGAACCTTCACCGTTTCATGGATTTCCTGCTTCGTGGCTGATAACAGGGTTACCTCCACGTCTTCTGTCTTCCAGAGAATCCAGAGTCCTCCAGCATACCCGACTGTATCAGTAACAATGCTCCCATCAAAAGGCAGACCTTCTATAATTTTAGCCGCCCTATCACCCCCCACCCTCGTCTCCGTTACTACCATAATTGATAGTTGATGATTGATAGCCATTTCAAATATCCTTCTTTTGAAATCTGCATTCAACGCTCCTCTACAATTCCACAGCAATATATTCATTTTAACAAACTGACTCAAAGGAAAGTCAATCTCCATGGGATTAGTATTCATTGCAGCTGCTTCCACCATACTCCATCCCATCCTCCTCAGAATATCTTTGGACCCCATCGAATCTGGTTTCCATATCATCATATGTTTCAGGATGCCTACTATGTCCTCCTTGCAACAAAGGAGTGCATCTAATTTCTGCACTGGCGCAAGGATTTGGATGAGCTTCAGAGAAGGGTGGTTTCCCATGTGGGTTGTGACTGCTCCTCTGAAGTCCACCAGTTTCCTTTCTTGGATGATCCAACCCGATTCGTCCCAATAGGGCACAACTGATGGCCGCCGCTGCCTGCTCAGCTCCTCCGACACCTCCATCGAAATCGCTGGAACATCCATAAGGAATTTCCACCATGGGTTGGGCGTGAGATTCCAAGCCGGATGGTCTAGTGCCAGATTCCCAGTTCTGATGCTGGATGGGGTTATGGGAAAAATGTGCTTTCAAGCTTGGCCCAGCTCCTCCTCAAACCAGCCCATCGTCTCCATCAGAGTGGCCCTGATTTGTGCAATCATCTCATCCGGTATTATCACAGTCCTGTTTCGATACCATATGGCCCAGCCGGATTGAGGTATTGGACTCATTCCCAGTAAAATTCCCTCCATTCTCAAGCTCATCACTCCCCACAAACTCGCTTCTACCTCCCAAGCTTGTTATTAAGCGCTTCTGAATTTCAGATCCCTTAAGGCTTTTGGTGCTCTTAATACCCAGACTTTTATTGCTTTTTGATTTATGCTTTTGATGGGTCTTGTTATTAATCCTATCCGTCCCTAAAAAGTTCTGAGATTTTTCACTGCACACGGCATTCCCACTGCTCAAGGCTTACTGGCAGACCTCCATGTCATTCACATCAGCTGCACATATTTTCTTTTGAGAGTTATTCGTTGAAAAAACACATACAATACCTGTTGTTGGGTTCTCCACTTCTCTAGACTCAAATAGCCTAGTAAACTTTCCTTCATTACCCTTACTATTAATTTCCAGAAGGTTCAGCTTGCCCTTGGAAACAAAAGTATTACCTTGGTTTGGATTATTGGGCCCACGACCTCGACCATCCCTATTAGAGTTCTTTTTTCTAGTAACAACCATCCAGGGCCCATAGTTAGATTCTAACTGATTATTTTCCACCTGGCTAGTATCTCGTTGTCCGCTTAAGATAGGCTCAATTGCCATGTTACCTTTTCTGACTGCAAGTTTGATATGGTATGGGCAAGTTTCTTGTTTGTGTCCCAAACGGCCACACTGAAAACAAAGCGTTGAAACTCCTTCATAAGTAACTTTTTGGACCAATCTGCCCACTCGAATAGAGGTGATGAGTGGTTTCTCCAAATCCACTTGCAGACACAATCTGGCATAGCTTCCCCGAGATTCTGATGCAGTGTACGAGTCAATGCGAAGAACAGGTCCAATGGCGCTTCCCATCTCTCTAAGCACAGCAGCATCATAAAACTCTATAGGTAGTTCAGGAAGTCTTACCCACATTGCAACAGAAGACAATATTCTATTAAATATAACAACAAAAATAACACTGGGTGCAAAGTGTGATAAGTGTGATAGTTTAGGGTGCAAAGTATGCAGTCGGATAGTTTAGGGTGCAAAGTGTAATCTAGTGCATAGTTTAGGATGGTAAAGTGTAATTTCTCCCTATTTCTATTTTCGTGTATCCTTTAATTTTAACCGGTTATTTTTTTTGTTATTTATAATGAGAGGCTTTTAAACGGTGTGTAGCATTGTCAAACAACATAATTTATCACCTTTTAATTTAAACGTGGTAGAATTTTAAGTGGTCATTTTTCCTACATGGCAGCACTTCCATAATTGTAGGAAAATACTTCTACTATTATATATAGTATATGATATGATATAGATCTATAAAACACACAGGAGATATTATTTCTAAAATTATTTTTCATCTCTCCATCTCTACAAATATATCATTTTATTGTTTTGACTTTTTTTTTTTTTTTTTTTTTTGAAAAACTTAGGTGCATTTGATTGATATTATTCTTTTTTCTTTCTTTTTTTTTGAGATAAAAGACAAAAAATACTATTCTTTTTTCAAGTGATCTATATTATTCAAACTTTTGTATAGTGTGTTATGGTTTTTTTTCTACAACTAAAATTTTTAAGTTCCAAAATTAATTATTTGAATTTTTCATTTTCTTAAGAAGATTATCATGATAACTAAACCTCATTACAAATTTATAATTGATACAACTCAAATAATTTATATAGACATTCAAATACATAATCATCTCACTTCTAAAATATCTAAAAATTAACTTAAACCAAAACTACAAGAGAGATAGAGAGTACATGTGATGAATAACTCAAAAAACACATGACCAAAGTCTATCATCTAAAAGTAGAGACACAAAAAATAAAAAAAATAAAAAAAATCATCAATCTAAAATATAGTTGCAAGAAAGAATTAATAATGGAGAGAGAGAGAAATCACATTTTTTGAAATAGAATGTGAGACAAATAACAAAATTATATAAAAGAAGATGAGTAGAAGAATATTCAAAAGAAAGTGTATAGTTGTAAACATCAAATTATCCAAGTCATTCTATATAATAGAATAACATTAAATCATTTTGTAATTTCATATGATAACATGTAACAAACAAAGAAAATAAAATTAAAAAGATAAAAAATTAAAATATAACTAAATCATATCAACCTAAAGTAGAGTTAAACATAAAAATTCATCAATCTAAAGAATTAAACATCCACCCAAAGAAAGAATATATATATATATATATATATATATATAGAGAGAGAGAGAGAGAGAGAGGGAGAGAGTATTAACCTGTTTGTGTGAACAAAATATGGATTGATTGGAAGAGAAAATAACAATTTTTTATAGTAAAAAAATTGGGGAGAAGAAGAATCAAAATAAAAGGAAGATAAAGCAATAGAGAAATTGTAAGGTTAAGATATAGAGTAGTAGGGAGATAAAAAGGTAAAAGTAAGTAAATATTGAAGAATGTGTAATTGTAAAGTGGCAAATTAATAAGGAGAAAAATAATTAAAAATGAGATCCTTTTTATGTGAGCAAAATATGGATTGAATGGCAGAGAAAATAACAAATTTTTATAGTAAAAAAAATGAGGAGAAGAAGAGTCAAAAGAAAAGAAAGATGGAGGAATGGAGAAATTGTAAGGTTAAGGTATAGAGTTGTGAGAAGATAAAAATGTAAAAGTAAGTAAAGGTTGGATAATGTGTAATTCTAAAGTGGCAAATTAATAAGGAGAAAATTAATTAAAAATGAGAGAGAAAACATTGAAAATAGGTTGATGATGTGGCGTTGATGTAGCTCAACAAGAGCGCAATAATATTAAATTCTACGCTTCAACTTTTAAATATATATAAATATAGATTATAGAGTTTAATTAATTGCTGCTAAACTATAGAGCTTTAGCATTAAAGCATTAACATCACACTATGCAAATTTTTTGTCAAATTATATCTAAATAGTTATTTAAAAAATATATATTTTAACTATTCTACTTTTCATGTAAATATAAGAAGGTACAAAACTAAAGTACAGTATTTTAGGTGTTGTTCCTTAGGTTCCTCTCTTCAGATTCATCCATGTGACTATTTAATTAAAAAAAATACACTTTCAACCCATGAAAAAAAAAATCCATATGACAGAATTTTAAGAAAGGAACCTAAGGAACAACACCTGAGTATTGTACCTAAGTCTTGCTCTATAGAAAGTATTTTGTTACCCCCCAAAAAAAATAAAAATTAACCTACCATGTTCTAAAAACATATATACAAACAACATTTTTATAATAATATATAATTTATAAAATACCTAAAAATGTAAATACCATATATCTGTCAGTCAATTCAATTTTTGTTGGAATTCAAAAACTCCAACCAACCACCGAACCGCCTAATGTCGGTTTTGGGCCTTTTGGCCCAAAAATCCAAACAGCCGAAACAGAAAATTGTTGGAACTTGGAAACAAGGGGGGCAATCAATTCAGCTCAACTTTGCATTTGGGTTATTTACTTAAAGAAGAGGGGGAAAAATTTTAAGTTACTTAAAGTTATCTTCTCAAAAAAAAAAAAAAAGTAACTTAAAGTTAGCTTATCGATTTAAGTAATAGAAAGGGAATAGGGGGAATGGAATGGAAAGGATACTTAAAAAAAAAAATCTGCTTTTTTTTTTTTTTTGGTAAATACAAAAGCTCTCTTCATTTTCTTGTTTAGGGCTTTAATAGGAGTAAAAGTGCACTTTAAGGTCTAAACCCTATAAATTAGAGTTATAACAAATTAAAGCATTAAACCTTTTAAAAGTAATAAATTAAACTTTATAGTTTTAATAATAATCTCTTAGGTTATATTAAACTCCAGATAAAATATCATTCCACTTAAATTGATCAAGGTTTAATTTGTTAATTTTTTAAACAATACAATTTTATTTGTTATTTTTGAAACATTGGGGTTTAATTTGTACCTTTTAAAATCTTAGGTTTTCTACTTGTTACTTTTAAAACTAATGGGTTTAATTTGTTACACCCTTAAACAATAGGCTTTACAATGAATTTTTTCCCAATATGTTTTAATAATCCATCCAACCTCTTGGACAAAGCCTGAGACTTCATGCTACAAGGTCAATTTTGACAGAACCATGTTTGAGAATGACAACAGTACAGGATTGGGTGTTGTTCGACAAAACACTAATGGTTTAGATATGGCTTCTTTGTCGCAATTAGTTCCTCTACCTCCCACAGTCATAGAGGTTGAGACATTAGTGGCAACACTGGCCCTTGAACAAGCTTTAGAACTGGGGTTTGACAACATTGTCCTAGAAGGTGATTCCAAGATCCTAATTAAAGTCTTGCAAAGTAGTAGCAGTTCCTTGGCTCAATATGGATGCATTGTCTATGATATCCACTTCCTTGCATCACATTTTCAACTTTTAATTTATCTCGTGTACGTTGGCATTGTAATGAGATTGCTCATTCACTTACACGAAGAGTGACTCTTTCCCCTCCCTTATCAATCTAGATAGAAAATGTACTACTAGATATTAATTCTATATAATAGATTAATTTGAACAACCCCTCTTAATAATGCACATTGTCCTTTTTCTCAATAAAAAAAAAAAAAAAAAATGTAGGGCAAGGTTGGCCCATTAAACCCATGGACTATGGGCCTTTGGGATGTGTTGATAATCTATTCAATATTCAATTGTTTGTAATTACCCGTTAAAATTGTCAATTTACAATCATTGATTATGAGTGAAGAGTGAAGAGTGAAGACCCAATACCCTTTGCTTTGTTGTTAAAAAATTAAAATTGTGCAATTTCAAAAGTACATAAAATCACTCGAAAAAATTAAAATAAAAAAGTGGTGGTTTCTATGTGGTCCCAAGCTAGGCATGCTAGGATGGTGTGTGTTGATATGTGAGCAATCTATTCAATATTCAATTGTTTGTAATTGCTACCCACCCATGTAGGATGAGGTTGGCCAAGAAGGCCTTCAAGATGTGTTGATAATCTATTCAAACTCAATTGTATTGTTTGTAATTGCTACCCACCCATGTAGGATATGGTTAGCCCATTAAACCATGAGTCAGGGTTCTTCAACACATGACTATCTTGAAAAGTCACACATAAATTCAACCACTTTAATGCCCCACTTGGTGACAAGCCTATGTTACCAGGCTCGGCGGTTTAAATAATTCTTGCAACTGCATATGAATATAATAATAAGCTTGTATCGTATCGGTGTGGGATAATTAGTGGAGAAAACAAAAAATGGCAGAGGCGACTCCTGTACTGGGACTCATCAAAGAGCTAAGAAGCCACGAGGTTGCTATAGCCGAACTCAATCATCTTTCTTCATCCAGGGTAAACCTTATCAACCCCGCTTTTCTTTTGTACTCTTTTACTATAATCGTACACCACTTTTGATTCTATGATTCATCTTAGAATTTAACTTGCCCTTGTCTTCTGCTGATCTCTCTTTTATCGTTTCCACGGACATAGAGTATGTGTGCCAAGTGCTTGTGAAAATTACCCACAGAGTCAATCACAATGGACCTTTTCAATATTCTTTGGAATTCACAGTTTGATGCGTTTCATGAGCGTTATAGGTGAAATTTTCCAATAATAAATGTAAGTTGTGGTAAATGCATTGAAACTTTGAGACTAAATAGTGAGAGGTTTTTTTGAAAACAAAGCAAGCAAAATCAAAGGCTCCAAGAAATAGCCAATGGAGGGTCTGAAGCTAGGTTGCACAGACACTTCATTTGGGTGGCGTACCCGTGTCTTATAATTTTTCAAAAATTGCTCTATAAAGTATTTGGAGCTGATTGGTGACAATAGGAGATTTTGTCTCTACATCTTGTGGTGGTTTGAGAGTTTTTTTTTGTCACTTCCGTATTTTAGTCAGTATCCGTAGAGACTTTCAATGTGAGATGGCTTAAGGATGGTGCTAAAATGAATATGACATAGTCTTTTTTTTTTTTTTCTTTTTTAAATAGTTACAGAGGGGGAGGGGGGATTTAAACCTTGGACGTCTATATTGGAAACAATAAGAAGTTCCATTTGAGTGACAAGTCTCTTGGCATGAATATGACAAAGCTATATCTATATGCAATCTTTTTTTGTGGTCTAACGCTATATTTCAAAAAAATAGAAAAAAGATTTGTCTGTAATTAAGATGTGGTTGGTGAATTAGATTGAACTTTTTTTGTGAGAATGTGTTCAAATTTTATAATATTAGAAGAAAAGAAACTAAAAAACAATGGAAGTTCATGTGTCCAACATATTGCAGTTGTGAACAGCCTGACTTTATGGCGTTTTAGGGAGGGAAGGAATAAAAAAGAGATCTGTTGCGGCCATATTGCATCTGTAGTGGGTTTGTAGCAGTTCTATAGTGGTCCAATAGGGCTGACACTGGGCCACTGTGCTGCGTTTAGTAGATTGCCCAACATTTACTCCTATTTGCCACCTGCCAAGCCACTTCCTTTTACCTTGGTCAGATTAAAGCTCAAGAAACCAAGATTTGTGTTCCATATCTAAATCTAGAACTGTCAGGCATTAATGTCGCATCTGGCTGAAACAGGGCTATGTGCTGCCTTTAGTAGATTGCCCACATTTACTCTATTTGCCACCTGCGAAGCGCCTTCCTCTAAGTCCATCAGATTAAAGCTCAAGAAATCAATCAGATTTGTGTTCCATAGCTACATCTAGAGTCTTTGTCCTTTTTACATAATCTGTTGTAGCTTTTTTGTGTTCTTTGGCTACTTCCTGCCCTCTCTGCATGAAGTAGACCTATAAGGGATTGATGGTTTTATTTAGTCTATTCAATATTAGGTCAACAATAAATGTAGTTTGTAGTAAAGGGTATGTAGCTTTGAGGCTTAGAGTCGGGTTTCTTTGGAAACAAAGCAAGCACAATCAGAGGCTCCAAGAAAAAGCCAATGGAGCATCTGAAGTATATGGACCTGATTGGTGGTTTGAATTTTTTTTTTTTTTTCTATCACTTCCACTGTTTAGGCAGTATTCGTAGAGACTGTCACTGTGAGTGGGCTTATGGATGGTGCTAAACATGAATAAGACAATAAGAGTGATATCTATATGTGAACCACTTTTTTTTTTTAATATCCTTTTAACACCATATTTCGGAAAAAGAAAAATTCCTTAATTGTAGTTGGGATTGGCTTCTAATAAGGATGTGGATGGCGATTGGGATTGAACTTTTTTAGAGAATGCGGTCAAATTTTAGAATATTAGAAGAAAAGAAACTATAAAATAATGGAAGTTCATGTGTCCAATACAGCTACTAGTTTGAATGATCCATTCTTAGGATATATTGTACTTAAAATAGTGGTCACAGCAGTTGTGAACAGCCTGAGTTTTCTCTATCATGCACTTTCGGTAGGAAAGGAAGGAAAAAGGGATTTGTTGCGGCCACATTGCATCTGTACTGGGTTTTTAGCAGTTCTATAGTGGTCCACTAGGGCTGACACACAGCCACTATGCTGCCTCTAGTAGATTTCCCAACATTTACTCCGATCTGCTACCTGCCAATCCACTTCCTGCAAATTGATCAGATTAAAGCTCAAGAAACCAAGATCCGTGTTCCATATCTAAATCTAGAACTATAAGGCATTAATAGGTGGGATCTTAGTTTACAATACATTGACTCTTTTAGTTTTGTTTAGCATGTTTAATATTGGGAGGTCATCCTAGTTGATACTGTATTCCAACTCAGTATTCTGTGTCTTAGATTAGTTACTTATTTTTAACCCTTCTGGAGTTTGGTGGGTTACACTTAGATATGTCGTTAAGACGCTTGCCTGCTGAAGTGGAAGAATAGCTGTGGGAGGGCATAGTTTAGCTGGGAAGTTGTACTTTCTAGCTTGATGTGAAATATTTGGTTGCTGAGGACTGAGGAGTAATAGTTTTTTGAAGGGAAAAGGGGAATCCTTGGTAGAGATTTAAAATGGATTCTCAAGGCTTAATTGAGTGCATCTCAAACCATCTTTCCTTTATAGGATTGGTTTCTTTCCTAAAGTTTCATGATGGTTCTTAAATTTTAATAATAAATTACCAACTGTTCCAAATGCTTAAATTGTTAGGAAATGATGAATTGAATCATTTAATCTAATACTTCATCACGGTGAAATGAATCATTTAATATAACAATCCTCCTTCACGTGTGGGCATAAAATGCATGGGTAAGGTGTAGAGGAGGGTTTGAACCTAGGACCTCCTGGTTTAATACTATGATAAATTACCGATTGTCCCAAAATTTTAAGTTAAAAAGTTGTGAATTTAATTATTTAATATAACATTATCTATTTGTTTTTTTCCTTTCTTTTTGCTGTTTTAGGAAAGCCTTATGTATACTCTCTGTGTGCTTAGGTTGCACCTGTTTTAGCACCTTTATGATAATCTTACTTGTCACAAGAGAACCAAAAAAATAAACATGAAATGTAGAACCTCCAGTATTTGAAAGATCGAAGAAATTAAGTTATGCAGACTTTATGTCCCTTGTTTATAGCTTGATCTTGGTTCCAAAAAAGGTTTCTAAGTTTAATCTACATGCTTTGGATATGTGTGTTTACTTTCTGCTTCTTTTTAGGTTGGCTGGTTCAACTTGTGTTATCATCAACATCATCATTGAAAGGATTGATAAAACTAATTTACTACCATTTATATAATGAGTACTTAATCTGAAGTCAGCACAATTTTATTTTCATTAACTATGAAAAAGCAGGAGTGTGGGACTATTGCATGATAGCTAGTTTTCCTTAAAATAATAGTATGTGTCTATGTGACAATTTTTATATAATTCTTGCAGTAATTTTATTTATTGATTGATAATTCGATAGTTGGGAGAGAGGGATTTGAACCCTGAACGTCTCCATAGGAGACGCCAAGAAGTGCTAGTTGTGGCCTAGCAGTAATTTTTTAAATGGGGGAGTTGAGAGCTATGAAACAGAATAAATCTCCATGATGGACCACAATGGCATTTTGATTTTGGTATTATGTAGAGTCTGAGAAACTTTAGAATAACCTACAATCTAGTTTTTTAATTGATGAAAATTATGTATTTGGCTCAAAATTAAATTCAGCGTTGGAAATTGTTAGAAAACCCTGCAAGTGATGTATGTTCTGCTTTTGAACAGTCAGTTCTTTTTTATATAATTGCTTTGACTTGTGGATGTTTCTCAACATGTTGTTCACTAATCTAAAGCAAAATTTAAACTTTCTCCTTTCCTTTCTTTCGGTGGCAAGAAGCTTCCTAGTTTTGAGATAACATTTTGTCCTTGTATACTGTAGGCTGTCTATCAGAAAAATGGGAACATATTTTTCCAAACGACTATCCAGAAAGCTACAGCATCTGAACAGAGTATGAAATCTTTACTATTGACTTGGTAATATATATTTTTTCTTGGTGCTAAACGGCTAAGATATATATATATATATTTTTCTCTTATTTGCTGAATGCTGGGTAGAACAACTTGATTTGGCAAAAGCTAGGCTTGAAAAGCTGAATTCTCCTTGAAGCAACTTGGCTGTACCATGTCTTTGCTAGACCCAAACCTTTATGGCAGGAAAAGCTCTGCATTTATATGACAAGGCATTCAACTGAGATCAACCCCTTTTAGTGGTGTAATAATAGAAGTTAGAATGGTCATTAGATTTCTATAGAGCTATATCTTTTCTGCATTAACTAAACTGTCTGGGGCCTGAGCATTCATTGTCACACTTTTTAATCATTGAATTTTCTTGCTGTCATGGTTATACACTATCCTTTCTCCGTAATGAATATTTCTTTTTTGAGTTCATTTGTGAATGCATTGAAGCAATAATTCCTTTTTTTTTTGGATTTAATTTTTGTGGTCTTGCTTAAAAGTATTGGATCTCCATTTGCAATTTACAGAATTTCTGCTATAAAAATCCAAAATTTATTCTCAAAAGCCCTTTTGTTTTCTTTCTTCCCCTCCTTACCTCCCATTTCCCTCCTATATAATCCAAACTGAATCCTGCACAACCTTAAGAAAAAGAAAATAGTAGCTTTAATTATTGGGACAGCCTTGTACAAAGGAGTGACTAGATTTCAAGGCTTTAGATTTCGAGAACTGAATTTACAAATGATAGAAACAGAAGAAATTAAAGTTTTTCTCCAAACCGGAGTGAAAGTGTCTTCAATCCATTATGTTGCGGTTTATAAAACCATCTATGTGATTCATTAGATTGTTTAAACAAGTCATGATTATTAAGTAGGTTGACTAAAAGAACACATGGATAATCTTTTGAGTTGTCACATACTGGGTTAAGACAAAAATAATCCATCCAAATGGATGCATCTATTGTTGGTGCTTGAGTCTGGACGGCAGGTGATGGAATTAAAATTTTAAATTTCTTCATTTACGTTCATGTTTTTAATTATATTATTGTCAATTATTTTCAATTTGATAAAGTAAAAAACTAAATACCAAAGAGTTCTGTTTCAATTTATAATTATGGATGGATATAGAGTGGTTTCTTAAAAATTATATAAATAAATACTAAATAGAGATGGATATAGAGTGTTTGTCTAGACGAGTTTATTTTCACCAACTTATTTTGTTTAGTTTATTGTGCAAAATTACACCTATATCTCAAACACAATGATGTTTTCTAAAATCTTTATATTAATGTGTAAAGTTAAAACTAGGCTCGTCCAAACAAATGCTATTATAAAAATCACAAAAAATGTACAGTGCTAGAACTAAATATATGTCTAAACAATTATAAGCATGAGGTTTGTTTTATACAGATCTCTGTATCCTTAGGACCAAGTCATTGTATGGAGGAGCTAGCAATAAGCAAATGCATTGGTAAAACCATCAAGTATATGAACAATTACCTTTCTCCAAGAACTTCTTGAAGAATACTGAGATGGTGGGAAAGGGGTGAGTAGTCACTCTCTGGAAGTGAACCCATGTAAACAATGTAAAGATCCTTGGTCTTATCTGTAGCACCACCATAACAAGTGCTGATAGAAATAATGAGAGCCATAAAGATGTGGAGAAAGACCAAAAAGATGGACTTGGCAGCCATTGCAGTGTGACAAAATTCAAGAGCTTTGAACTGCATTAATAATTTGAACTAGGGAGAGATCTTCCCGTTGAGTACCACATTCTTTAATCGTAATAATTGACAAAATTTAGGCCTATAATGCACTCCTTCAGGGCAATTTATGATGTTTGTCATTTACCCATTTCAAATTCAAATCAAATTCTATTACATTAGAAAACACGTGTTCTCATTAATTACGCCTGTTGTTACTTAAAAATGCACATAACACGTACAAATTCTTGTTTACTCATTTTTGCATTCCTTAGAAGCATACAAAATGCATTGTCTTGCAATGACCTAATTATAACCGTTAAGTCTATAATCACAACAATTTTTTACAAATTATTTCACAACTGTTGAGTTGGTAAGTTGTGAATGGTAAATTAATGATAAAGTTATATTCGCGGTGGTTTAGATAAAAACCAAAAAAAACTAGGTTTTTTTTTTTTTTTTTTGAGAATAAGGTTTCATTTGTTACTTTTAAAACTAGTCGCAAACCCACGTGATGCGTGAGAATATATAACTATTTTGTAACATGGTATAATATAAGATTTATTCTATAAAACGTACTGGACATATTATTTCTAAAATTATTTTTCATCTCTCCATCTCTACAAATATATCATTCTATTATTTTGATTTTTAAAAAAAAAAAAAAAAAAAAACCTAGGTGCATTTGATTGATATTATTCCATTATTTTATTTTTTTTGAGATAAAAGAAAAAAAAATACTATTCTTTTTTCAAGTAATCTATATTATTCAAAATTTTGTATAGTGTGCTATGGTTTTTATTTTTGTACAACTAAAATTTTTAAGTTCCAAAATTAATTATTTGAATTTTTCATTCTCTAAAGAAAATTATTGTAATAACCAAACCTCATTACAAATTTATAATTAATATTACTCAAATAATTTATAGAGACATTCAAATAAATAATCATCTCACTTTTAAAATATCTAAAAATTAACTCAAACCAAAACTAGAAAAGAGATAGAGAGTTCATGTGATGAATAACTCAAAAATACACCACCAAAGTGTATCATCCAAAAGTAGAGACACAAAAAAAAAAAAAAAAAAACAAAAAAAACAAAAAACAAAAAAAAAACAAAAAAAAAACAAAAAAACAAAACCAAAAACAAAAAACAAAAAACAAAAACAAAACAAAAAAAAAACAAAAAACAAAAAAAATTCATCAATATAAAATAGAGTTGCAAGAAAGAATTGAGAGAGAGAGAGAGAGAGATAGAGATTACCTTTTTTGGAAGACAATGTGAGACAAATTACAAAATTATATAAAAGAAGATGACTACTAGAATATTCAAAACAAAATGTATAGTTGTAAACACCAAATTATACAAGTCATACAATATAATAAAATAACATTAAATCATTTTGTAATTTCATAGGATAACATGTAACAAACAAAGAAAATAAAATTAAAAAGATAAAAAATTAAAATATAACCAAATCATATCAACCTAAAGTAGAGTTAAACATAACAATTCATCAATCTAAAGAATTAAACATCCACCAAAAGAAAGAATATATATATATATATATATATAGAGAGAGAGAGAGAGAGAGAGAGAGAGAGAGAGAGAGAGAGAGTATTCACCTTTTTGTGTGGGCAAAATATGGATTGAATGGAAGAGAAAATAACAATTTTTTATAGTAAAAAGAAATGGGGAGAAGAAGAGTAAAAATAAAAGGAAGATAAAGGGATAGAGAAATTGTAAGGTTAAGATATAAAGTAGTAGGGAGATAAAAAGGTAAAAGTAAGTAAATGTTGGAGAATGTGTAATTGTAAAGTGGCAAATTAATAATGAGAAAAATAATTAAAAGTGAGAGCCTTTTTGTGTGAGCAAAATATGGATTGAATGGCAGAGAAAATAACAAATTTTTATAATAAAAAAAATGGGAAGAAGAAGAGTCAAAATAAGAAAGATGAATGGATGGAGAAATTGTAATTCTAAGATATAGAGTAGTGGGAAGATAAAAATGTAAAAGTAAGTAAATGTTGGAGAATGTATAATTGTCAAGTGGCAACTTAATAAGGGGAAAAATAATTAAAAAGAAGAGAGAAAATATTAAAAATAGGTTGATGATGTGGCGTTGATGTGACTCAATAAGAGCGCAGCAACATTAAACTTTACGCTTCAACTTTTAGATATATATAGATCTGTGGGGCCAAAGAATTTGTGATCCCGGCCCACTTTACACTAGGGCCCAAGGCTCGCTCCGAGGAGAGATGTTGTCGAGGACGTACAACGAAAGTCCAAATGGCCTAGAGATGTAGCCGAGGACGGTCCTGTCCTCGGCATCCCAGAACCTAGAAGGAAAGAATGGCACGCCATCAAAGGCAGCCCCCAGAAGAAAGGGCGAGTACCGTAGGACGCGCACGGGGGTACAGTGTAGGAGTGGTTCAAGGAGAAGCTGTCACCTCCACATTGAATGCGCCAACTAATGTTCTGGCCGAATTAATGGGGAAAGGACCCCTGAATAGTGTGGCTTTGGTTGCCGCAACTAACAGAGGGTGGGGGAAGGTGGCTGATGGGACAAGCACTCAAGTAGTAACCTGTCTAATCAACAGATGGAAGGTCAGGATCAACTGAAAATGGCTATATAATGTAAGAATTCCTCCATGAAAAGGGGATCGGAGAAGAAAGGAGAGAGATGTTAGTAGCATTACGTATCATCTCTAGGCCTATTGTAACCTAGCGTAAGAGAAATAATAAGAACATTAAGCTCCTCGGACGAGAGGCCCGAGGACGGAGTTTTCCCGTTTTAGCATGTGTATCTGTTTTTCAACTCATTCATGACCATGTCCAGTCGTTGCAATCCTCGCTAAAACCTAGTTCTTGAACCTACTCTCTACAAATTTATTGTATTGGGTTAGTTGGGCTTGAATCCACTTTTCTCGCGAAAAAAGTGTTCGAATCCAGCCTCTACAATTGGCGTCGTCTGTGGGGAGAGCTTGTGTGTTAGTGAGGACAACAATCAGGCATGGCAGGATCAAGCCCTCATCAAGCAAGCTCCTATCAGCCCGAACCAGCCAAATCCCAACAACAGGGTAATTTCCCCAACCCTGAGCGTACTCGAAATGAAGAAAATGGAAGGTTCCAGGAGGGAAGTGTGAACACCACTCAAACCAGCAAAAGCCATTCTCGTGTGGGCAACCATGTGCTCTAGAGACAAAACAACAACCGGGTCACGCAACCAGAAGAAGTTAAGAGCCATGCATCCTAGAGACAGAATGATAAGCGGGCTATGCAGCAAGAGATAGAAGACTTAAAGATGAAGTTGTACCATGCACAATGAAAGCCATCTCATTCTAGGCATGACATACCCTTCGATGACAAAAGCGATGACGATTATAGGCAAAGATCGAGGACTCCTCCAAGCGAGACCTTCTCCCACGAAGAAGAGCATTTCCGGAGGCGCGAACGTAAAAGCCCATCTCCCAGGGGCTCGGAAAACGATGCCATACGCAAGGCACTGGACTAGCTCTCCAAATCACCCTTCATGCACTGCATAGAAGGGGCTACGCTTCCTCAACGATTCCAACAGCCGACCTTCACCCATTATAACGGCAAAACAGACCCCGTGGAGCACGTGAGCCAGTTTAACCAAAGGATGGCTGTACATTCTAGAGACGATGCGCTAATGTGCAAGGTTTTCCCATCCAGCTTAGGACCTGTGGCGATGAGATGGTTCAATTGCCTAAAGACGAATTCCATAGATTTGTATAGGCAGCTAACCCAAGCCTTTGGCTCCTGTTTCGTTATGAACAGCAGGGCCCCTCGGCCCTTAAGTGCGCTATTATCGTTGTCCATGCATGATGGAGAAACTCTAAAGGCCTACTCGGACCGTTATTGGGAGATGTTTAACGAACTGGAAGGCAATTTCGATGAAGTTGCCATCAGCACCTTCAAAAGTAGCCTCCCGGCCGAGCACGGCTTGAGGAAGTCGTTGACAGGCAAACCTGTCATCAGTGTGCACCAGTTGATGGATCGGATTGACAAATACAAACGAGTAGAAGAAGACCAGCTGCAGGGTAAGGGAAAAGAGAAGGTTATCCCCCAAGAGAGGAGGGATTTCAGGTCGGACAGATACAACAGCAACCGCCCGATGAGAGATTTCATAGGGCAGTCTGGCGCAACCCACATACAAGCTGTTAACGCTGTATTCCGAGAACTAGTACATCGGGTGTTGGAGAAAATCAAGAACAAGCCATACTTTAGATGGCCGAATAAGATGGCTGGAGAGTCCACGAGGCGCAATCAGAACTTTTATTGCCAATACCACCAAGACCACGGGCATACCACGGAGGATTGCAGGAACCTTTGGAACCACCTAGACCAACTCGTCCGAGAAGGAAAGCTGAAGCACCTCCTACATCATTCCAGTGGTCACCAAGGCCAAATCCATTAGGAACCCCAGAAAGACGCTGCCCTAAGGCCGCCCGTAAGGACGATCAATGTAATCTTGGCCGTGCCAGGAAGAACAGGCACGCACCCTTCTCGGGTGTTATCTGTGGCTCAGCTGCCTGCCGGGGAGTCCTAGCAAGAGCCAAAGAGGGCCAGAAGGAATCTTCACCCGGCCTTGAGCTTTTCAGAAGAAGACATGGTCGGTACCATCCAACCCCATGACGATGCGCTATTGATCACTCTTAGAATCGGGGGCTACGATGTGAAAAGGGTGATGGTGGATGGCGACAGTGCTGCCGAGGTTAGGTACCCCGATCTCTATAAGGGGCTGGGGTTAAAATCAGAGGACCTAACGCCTTATAGCTCCCCTTTGATGACCTTCGATGGGAAGCTTGTTATCCCAAAGGGCATGATTAGGCTACCTATCCAGACCGGCCCAGAGACGGTGGAAGTGAACTTTATCGTGGTAGACACCTACTCTCCATATACGGCCATCGTTGGCAGACCTTAGCTCCATACATTGGGGGCTGTCGCCTCTTCCCTACATCAGAAGTTGAAATTCCCGTCAGGGGACCAAGTTCACGAAATCCGTGGGAGCCAATCCATGGCAAGGCATTGTGTGGTGGCTACCGTCTCCCATCGGCTCAATGCGGAGTCCTCGGTCTCGGCTGAAAAGAGTCTATAGCAATCAAAGACCCCGACTTCACCCCCTGACACAGCCGCCGACGAGGCGAAATGCGAAGACTTGGAAGAGGTGGTTATTGGCGACGATCTGGAGAAATTCTTTCGGGTAGGGGCTCAGCTGCCTCTTCAGGAAAAGGAGGAATTGATTGAGTTCCTCAAAAGAAACATCGACGTGTTTGCCTAGGATGCCTACGATGCTCCCGGGATCGATTCGGCCTTCATCTGTCACCATCTCAATGTCAACCCGTCCATCATTCCCAAGAAGCAACCACCTCGTCGCCCGTCGAGAGAGCACGCTGATGCGATTAGAGACGAGGTGGAAAAACTTAAGCGTGCAGGGGCCATCAAAGAAGTTTTTTACCCCGAATAGTTGGCTAATACTGTGGTAGTCAAGAAGAAGAGTGGGAAGTGGCGAGTTTGTGTGGACTTCACAGACCTAAATAAGGCGTGCCCTAAGGACCCGTTCCCAATGCCTCGGATAGACCAGCTAGTGGACGCGACAGCGGGCCATCCTCGGATAAGCTTCTTAGATGCCTTTCAAGGCTACTATCAAATACCACTAGCACTAGAGGATCAAGAGAAAATGGCCTTCGTGACATCTACTGGGAATTACCACTACAAGGTAATGTCGTTTGGTTTGAAGAACGCAGGATCCACTTATCAACGGATGATGACAAGAATGTTCGAACCACAATTGGGCAAGAGCATCGAAATCTATGTTGATGACATGGTGGTGAAGAGTAAAGCGGTGTCCGAACATTTAAGGGACCTCGGCAGCACCTTTGGCGTCTTAAGGAAGCATAAGCTGCGCCTAAATGCTTCCAAATGCTCGTTTGGCGTGGGATCGGGCAAGTTTTTGGGCGACATGGTTACTCATAGGGGAATCGAGGTTAACCCCGACCAAATCAAGGCTATAAACAACCTGAAACCACCACAAAACGCAAAAGAGGTCCAAAAGCTTACTGGGACGATCGCAGCCCTCAACCGATTCATTTCCAGGTCGGCAGACAGATGTAGACTGTTCTATCTCTTGATCAACAAGTGAAAGTGGTTTGAGTGGTCCGAGGACTGCGTTGTGGCCTTCCAACAACTCAAGGAGTACCTATCCCGGCCACCTATCATGTCCAGCCCCGAGGCTGATGAAGTCCTGTACGCATATATTGCTGTGGCCCCCCATGCTGTGAGCTTGGTGCTAATACGGGATGACAATGGCATCCAAAAGCCAGTCTATTACGTAAGTAAGTCACTGCATGAAGCCGAGGTCAGATACCTACCCTTGGAGAAGGCCCTATTGGCTGTGGTCCACGCCACGCGAAAGCTCCCCCATTACTTCCAAGCCCACACAGTGGTTATTCTAAGCCAACTACCCTTGAAGTCTGTACTTCAAACCGTTGATTACACTGGAAGGATCGTCATATGGAACACGATTCTGGGGGCTTTCGACATCAAATACATGCCTCGGACCTCCATAAAGGGCCAAGTCCTAGCCGACTTAGTGGCCGAATTTGCTGAACCACCTGTGGAAATAATAGCGAAGGAGCAAAACATGGATGGGAAATCGGTTGGAGTAATCTCCACGCTGGGACCCCCATGTTGGAGGGTGTACGTTGATAGTGCAGCCAATCAAAAGGGATCCGGAGTGGCTAGTCCTAATATCTCTCGAAGGAGTCGTCATAGAGAAGTCCCTTAGACTTGGGTTCCCGGCCACGAACAACGAAGCCGAGTACGAGGCCTTGCTAAAAGGAATTGCCATGGTACAGAAAATGAAGGGAAAAACAGTGGAAATGTTCTCGGACTCGAGACTGGTAGTGGGCCAGGTAAAGGGGGAATTAGAGGCCAGGGATGCGAGGATGCAAGAGTACCTAAGTCGGGTCAAACGCCTGTAGTCGGGCTTCGATTTCTTCAGCCTATCGCACGTTTCCAGAAGTGGAAACACTCATGCGGACTCACTGGCCACGCTTGGCACATCCTCAACAAGGGATCTGCCTCAAATTATTCTCGTCGAGCATCTGGATAGAATGAATGAAGGAGCGAAAGGCATGGTCCCTGTTCATGAGGTTAGGGCAGGCCCCAGCTGGATGGACCCTATGGTGAGGTTCCTCAAAGATGACATCTTGCCCGAGGAAAAGTTGGAGGCGGAAAAACTACGAAGAAAAGCTCCTCGGTTTTGGCTGTCCGAGGACCACAAACTGTACAAACACTCATACTCCGGACCATATTTATTGTGTGTCCACCTTGAGGCATCAGAGCTACTGCTTGAGGAGCTACATGAAGGGATCTGCGGGAGTCACACAGGAGGAAGATCCCTATCCCACCAGGCCATTACCCAGGGATATTGGTGGCCGGGGATGCCGAGGGAAGCCCTGGAGTACGTTAAGAAGTGCGACCAGTGCCAAAGGTTCGCCCCGAATATTCATCAACTGGGCGGGATCCTCAACCCTCTATCCAGCCCATGGCCGTTCGCCCAGTGGGGCCTGGATATTGTAGGACCTTTCCCGAAGGCAACAGGAAATAAAAGGTATCTACTGGTTGGCACGGATTACTTCACCAAATGGGTTGAAGCCGAGCCCCTGGCCAACATCAGGGATGTGGATGCTAAGAAATTCATCTGGAGAAATATCGCTACACGATTCGGGGTGCCTCGCACCCTCATTTCAGACAATGGACTCCAGTTTGATAGTAAGGCCTTCAAAAGATATTGCTGCGAGTTGGGGATCACTAACCGGTACTCAACTCCAGCTTATCCTCAAGGGAACGGTCAAGCCGAGACCGTCAACAAGGTCATAGTTAATGGGCTTAAGAGGAGACTAGACGACGCTAAGGGAAGATGGGTAAAAGAGCTGCCGCACGTCTTATGGACTTATCAGACTACCACGACAGTCAACAGGGGAGACACCTTTTGCCCTGACCTATGGAGCCGAGGCTGTTATCCCCCTAGAGGCAAACTTCCCAACACTGAGGACGGATTCCTTCACCCTGGATAGTAACGATGAACTACTGGAGAAGAACCTGGACCTGATCGATGAACGAAGAGAAAAGGTAATGATCCATTCAGCCTATTACCACCAGAAGCTCAAACAGGGTTATGATGTCAATGTGAAGCTCAGACCACTAGCACCAGGAGACTTAGTGCTGAGGAAAGTTGTGGGTGCTGCGAAGAATCCGTCCTGGGGAAAGCTTGGACCCAATTGGGAAGGGCCATACCGAATTACTTCAGTTGCGGGAATAGGAGCTTTCTACCTAGAAGATTTAGATGAAAGGGCTGTACCTCGTCCGTGGAATGTAAATAACCTGAGAAGGTATTATTATTAATAAAAACATTGCTTCGATTTAAATTTTAAGTCTATTATGATTGTATGTCTCGCATCCTGGCAACCATCTAAGTACCAGACAGAACCAAGGTCTTGCATGGTCCTCGGACTCAAACCTATGGGGAAACTAGATACTCCAAGAAAATCTAAGTACTAGACAGAAACAAGGTCTTGCATGGTCCTCGGACTCAAACCTATGGGGAAACTAGATACTCCAAGAAAATCTAAGTACTAGACAGAACCAAAGTCTTGCATGGCCCTCGGACTCAAACCTACGGGGAAACTAGATACTCCAAGAAAATCTAAGTACTAGACAGAATCAAGGTCTTACATGGTCCTCGGACTCAAACCTATGGGGAAACTAGATACTCCAAGAAAATCTAAGTACTAGATAGAACCAAGGTCTTGCATGGTCCTCGGACTCAAACCTATAGGGAAACTAGGTACTCCAAGAAAATCTAAGTACCAAACATGGCCCAAGAACACGCTCGGCACCTCGGATTATGCACTTAGCCCCCAAGAAGTATGTGTAGACGCAAACTAAGCGCCCATGGTAAGTTAGAATTCTGGGATTTAATTTCAAATATATCATATGCACAACCATTCATACATGTTAAGATAACTAATTCAAAAACCATGAGATTCGCAGCAATAGTAATATCGGCGATGGCAACAAACGTATAATTTAAAGGAAAAAGGAAGAAAGGAATTTCATACATATGGTCAAAAAGTTTAATTACAAGCAAATTCCGAGGTCCTCAAAACAAAAGGGAAACTAGCTAACAGCTAAACTAAAAACAAAAACAAAAGTTGGCCGGGACCCCTACTTCTTCGACTTTATTTTGGCCACTTCCTTGGAGGGCTAAGCAGGATCAGCCTCGGCACCTTGGAAGACATCCCCTTCCTTGGGAAGCTGAGCAGGATTAGCCTCAGAACCCTTGGAGACATCAGCAAGGGGAATGGTCTGAAGGGGCTGAACCAAGAATGCCAGCTTCTTGACATGAGGGACCTGAGCATTGACTGAGGACCTGGCAGCCTCCTGGGGCGCTTTAGGATTCAGGCCTCCCAGTGTTTCTGCCACCCTAGGAAGCTTTCCCCCCTTGGCTGACTCGTCAAGAGTGGGACCAACCAGGGCAACCTCTGGCCAAGCAGCCTCAGCCTCTTTTGGAGCGCTCACAGCCTCAGAGCTGGCAGGGGCGGTCTTACGGATGGCCGGAGGATAGTACACCCTTTCCGCCTTCCATAGGTCGGACGAAGCCTCCACCCCAGCTCGTTTGAGGGTTTCATTCCAGACCTGGGAGCAGTAGAGCCTGCATACACCAGGGATTTGAGCTTTAAAAATGGCCTGGGTATCAGCCACCCCCGCGTCTTAAGCCTCCTCCTCGGCTTTGTCCTTGGAGGTCTCGGCCTCCGTCTTGGCAAACTCAGCCTCTGTCTTGGCCCTCACGGCTTCGTCCCTAGCCCATTCCGTGACGCCCTTAACCCCCTCTACTTTGGTCAGTTTCTTCTTTAAATCATCAATCTGCTTCTTGGCGATCTTCAATTGCTCCTCAGCGGCGAGCAAGCGCCTCGTCTGGTCTTCGGCCTGTCTTTGGGCACCGGCCAGGCCTGCTTCAGCACTATCCCTGGCCTTGGTCACCTCCTTTAAATCCTCCCTGGCCTTCGCGAGGTTAGCCTCGGAGTTTTTAAGGGTTCGCGTAGCCTCCATATGCTTATTACGCTCAAGTTCCACGGACTTGCTCTGCCTCTTAGCCTCATCCTCCAGCCTATAAGTGGCCTGGACGGCCTGCCAATTGAAACAAACACATTATGAATGAAAATTTAGGAGCAAAAGTCGACGGAGTCGCAGGTATTAGAAGCCTTACCATACCCAGGTACCTCTTCATGCTGAGGAAGACCTCCTACATCCTCATATTCTTCAACTCGTTCATGTCAGTGGGGAGCAGCAGGGTCCTCTCCAACGCGTCGGCCACATAAGCGCCTTCGCCGTCTCGAAAGCTCCTCATGGATGCATCTTCCATCAGTGGCTCCTCGTGGAGCATTGGGGTAGGAAGCCAAGCATTGGGCGCGGATTGGGCATCGACCCCTTTCCCCTGGCCTTGATGCCCAATCTTTAACTATTTTTGAGCTCGCAGGGCTTCGTCCTCCTCTTAAAAGGAGCAGGATTTCCCCCCATCCATTGGCTCCTTACCCTTGGAACTCCTCTTCCTCTTTGGGTCGGTGGGCTCAGGCCGAGGAGGCAGAGTCGATTGGGGAGGGGCAGGAAGTTTGGGTCGGGGAGATTGTGACTGTGACCGGGAAGGAGAAGACCTTGTCTGGACAGGCTGGGGCTGTGGTGGGGGAGTTGGAAGACTGGATTGTGACTTTTCCTGTACATCCTTCCTCGGCTGGCCCTCAATCAAGTCGAACAAGCTGGTCGGGGGCTTTCTCTTAAAACCCATCTCCGCCCGAGAAGATGTCCCCACTGACAACAATTCCGCCTCGGACAAATCAGGGTCACCCAGGTCACCGGAAGGATCCTCGGATGAATCAACTTGGTCAAAAACGCCGAACCCCTCTTCGGATAAACCCAAATCACCCTTGGCCCCCGCTGCTTGGTGGGACGAAGAAGAGCCCGCCAACGAGATGCCCTCCGGGACAGGAGATCCTTCAGAGATCAAAAACCTGTGCTTGGCTACAGTGATTTTCTGAAGCCGAGGATCGTTAGCTCTGATCACGTGCTTCGGGGCGGCAAATGACTTCTAGATACGATCGTACCCTAAGATTTTGTGAGCGGCTCTGACTTGGTTGTCCTCTTCGTTTACAAAAACCACCGCCTTGAGAATGGTGTCCAAATCCTCCCAGTTGGTCAGATGAAAGTGTCATTGAAAGGCGTGTGGATCTGCAAAAAGAAAGCATGTTCATAGTTAGTAATCAAACCATACAAATTAAGATGGCACAAAAAATTAGTCCCCTCCTACTCTCTACATCCCACCTGGTTCTCCCTCCACAATTGGGCAAGGAAGGCCATCGTGCCACTCCCCAGATACAATAAGAAAGTCCTTGTTCAATCCTTTGCTGGACTCGGGGAGGCACTGGATTAGCCGAACCCTATCATCTCTCGTCTTCATGTAGTAGGATTTGCCCCTCAAATGTTGGAGGTTGTAGCACCAGTTTACGTCATGATGGGTTAGTCTTAGCCCTATTTTCTCGTTTAAGGCATCCACACAACCCAGGATCCTAAACACATTAGCAGCGCATTGGGTGGGAGCTAATCAGAAGTGCCTAAGGTAATCCCTCATTACCGGCCCCATGGGGATTCTCACACCCCCTTCTATAAAGGTGAGGAGGGGAATCACCACCTCGCCCGTTCTTCTCTTAAAGTGCCACTCCCCTTCCTTGCAGTACCTCAAACCTACATTGGGGGGTATCCTATAGTCGGCGATGAACTTTTCCATCGCCTCTTCAGTCTCAACCAACTTTTTTAATTTACCCATCTCTAGAAACCGCTAAAGAGACTCAGGGGATGACGGAAGAAGGAGAGGAACAAGGGAAAGATAAACCCAAAAGAGAGGAAACACGAGTTAGTGAGAGCAGAAAACTTACAGAAATGAGGAAAAGTTCCTCGGACGGGCTTTTTATGCTGGAGAGAGACTTGAGTTTGGCTGGAAGTTTGACTGAACCCAGGATATGTGCGCCAGAGCTCTTAAGTGCGAAAGTGAAGAAACAAATTAGTTCTAAAGATTATTTATACCTCCCATTAAAAGTAACTGTGCGGATTTTCTTGCCCATAAAGGTAAGGAAATCTCCACCGTTAGATTACCATCGCACCGTTGAACGTGGGGAGCACAGAACCGCTCGCATTTAATGAAGACGCGCTTCACATACCAAGGCACCAGGAACATGTCTCGGGCAAACGAAGAGGCTCTGGTATTGATAGATGACAAGGCTTGACAAGCCATGACAGAGGCCTGATGTCATCAAAACCCTCCTTTCCATCCGAGGAGCCGGATAGCAGAATTTTGAGG
This sequence comes from Quercus tomentella, assembly GCA_028535165.1. Classification (NCBI taxonomy): domain Eukaryota; kingdom Viridiplantae; phylum Streptophyta; class Magnoliopsida; order Fagales; family Fagaceae; genus Quercus; species Quercus tomentella. The sequence goes on from JAPQVY010000156.1 coordinate 45,920,410, forward strand.
GGCTATTGTGGGGCCAAAGAATTTGTGATCCCGGCCCACTTTAGACTAGGGCCCAAGGCCCGCTCCGAGGAGAGATGTTGCCAAGGATATACAACGAAAGTCCAAATGGCCTAGAGATGTAGCCGAGGACGGTCTTGTCCTCGGCATCCCAGAACCTAGAAGAAAAGAACGGCACGCCATCAAAGGCAGCCCCCAGAAGAAAGGGTGAGTACCGTAGGATGCGCACGGGGGTACAGTGTAGGAGCGGTTCAAGGAGAAGCTGTCACCTCCACATTGAATGCGCCAACTAACGTTCTGGCCGCATTAATGGGGAAAGGACCCCTGAACAGTGTGGCTTTGGTTGCCGTAACTAACAGAGGGTGGGGGAAGGCGGCTGATGGGACAAGCACTCAAGTAGTAACCTGTCTGATCAACAGATGGAATGTCAGGATCAACTGAGAAGGGCTATATAATGTAAGAATTCCTCCATGAAAAGGGGATCGGAGAAGAAAGGAGAGAGAGGTCAGTAGCATTACGTATCATCTCTAAGCCCATTGTAACCTAGCATAAGAGAAATAATAAGAACATTAAGCTCTTCGGACGAGAGGCCCGAGGACGGAGTTTTCCCGTTTTAGCCTGTGTATCTGTTATTCAACTCATTCATGACCATGTCCAGTCATTGCAATCCCCGCTAAAACCTAGTTCTTGAACCTACTCTCTACAAATTTATTGTATTGAGCTAGTTGGGCTTGAATCCACTTCTCTCACGAAAGAAGTGTTTGAACCCAGCCCCTACAAGATCTATAAAACGTACTGGAGATATTATTTCTAAAATTACTTTTCATCTCTCCATCTCTACAAATATATCATTCTATTATCTTGAATTTTTTTTTTTTGGTGGAAAAACTTAGGTGCATTTGATTGATATTATTCCATTATTTTTTTTAAGATAAGCGAAAAAAATACTATTCTTTTTTCAAGTGATCTATATTATTCAAACTTTTGTATAGTGTGTTATGGTTTTTTTTTCTACAACTAAAACTTTTAAATACTAAAATTAATTATTTGAATTTCTCATTCTCTTAGAAGATTATCATGATAACCAAACCTCATTACAAATTTATAATCGATATTACTCAAATAATTTATAGAGACATTCAAATACATAATCATCTCACTTCTAAAATATCTAAAAATTAACTCAAACCAAATCTATAAGAGAGATAGAGAGTACATGTAATGAATAACTCAAAAAACACACCACCAAAGTATATCATCCAAAAGTAGAAAAAAAAATTCATCAATCTAAAATAGAGTTACAAGAAAGAATTAATAAGAGAGAGAGAGAGAGAGAGAGAGAGAGAGAGAGAGAGAGAGAGAGAGAGAGAGATTACCTTTTCTGGAAGAGAATGTGAGATAAATAACAAAATTATATAAAAGAAGATGAGTAGAAGAATATTCAAAAGAAAATGTATAGTTATAAACACAAAATTATTCAAGTCATGCTATGTAATAGAATAACATTAAATCATTTTATAGTTTCATAGTATAACATGTAACAAACAAAGAAAATAAAAATTAAAAGATAAAAAATTAAAATATAACCATATCATATCAACCTAAAGTAGAGCTAAACATTGTGGTGTGCCTTTTTTATATCTTGGACTAGACTGCTCCTGCCGTACTATGGCCCAATGATTCTGGGGTAGGAGAGTCGAGACTGGCTCAATTGAAACTCACCTTAAGCCTGCTTGTGCGCAAGCTAGGACCCCTGGCAGAGATCTTAGTCACGTGCCCACAGTAGGGAATGTTGTCATAAACTTACATGGAAGATCTAGGTTCATGCAATCTCCACAGTAATTGTAGAAAAATATGCACTTTGCAGAGCTAATGTTAAACTGAAATGTTGAACAAACTTTACCTATTTTTTACTTCAAACATTTTGAGTATAGATTTAGTTTTGCCAATTTTAAAGCAACTATACATTTTGTAGGCACAGTCATGGTTGCACATATATATGCATCTTTATGCAAGAATAATAATAAGATATTCACGTACTCATACATAATATAGTCAAAGAAAATCTTGTACAAAGAGACATTCATTTTCTGAAATTAGTACACATCCCATATTCACCTTAAGGTATTAGATTCACTTAACAACAACAACCAAGCCTAAGTCCTAAAATTTTGGCATCAACTATGGATCCTCAACATATTAATTACAGTCAACCACATGTATTTTTTTTTTTTTTTCATTTCATTAGCGGTTTCCCCACACATCCATTTAGATTACCATGTTACTTAGAAATAATTAATTGATCAAGACAAAAAAATTTACAAAGTTTAAAAATGACCCCAGTTATCTAACAATACATTAAAATTTAAAATTCGTCAAGGGCATGTTGTATAGCCCCTCATTTGTCCTACTTGCGGGAATGCTATCTATAAAATACAATATCACTCCATTTAAAATCAACTCCAATTATCTTTTATAGAATTTAAAAAATATATATCATATGTTACAATGGTGTCCATCTAGAAACAAAATATCAAGCACATAGTGAGCATCATATGTCATTGAAAACACACAGGCACCAACCCAAAGCATATTAACCACAAACTAAAGCCCTTTTTATGTTGGGGTGATTTTTTTTTTTTTTTTTAATAATAAGTTTTGGGTTTATAGAGATAAAACATAGCCTTAACTCACAGCACATACTTTGAAAACAATTGGTTTTTTCACTCTTCAATTTCCAATGACAATTGCTCTGTTGGTTTCTCGTGTTAATATCTCAAACTTACCACACCAATGAGCCAAGCTCATCTAAGTAAAACAACTTCAAATTGTCAACTGCATGCTAGATCCAAACGCAATGGACAGAGTTAGAACTTAGAATTAGTGGAGTCAACGCCAAAAGTGAACTCTAGAACAAATGTAAACTACCTATGCAAATTGAATCAAGATGTAACTAAGCAAATGAATTAATAGGTGGTTTGAAACTGAAGCATTAGCAATAATTAACTTTAAAAAACAACTCCAAATAGCAAGCCCACCCAAAAACTGAATGCACAATTCAATATACTTGTATAAAATTAAAAATACAAAAATAAAAATCTATAAACTTACCTAACACCAGCATCACCAATAATATCAATTGGCATACCAATCAAAATGTGCATAACCAAGCATTAGCCATAACAATTGGGACAATGCACTTCATCTTCTTTTCAAGCCTTATCATACCCATCAACACCAAACCAATACCATTATTGATTTTCCCATAAGTAGCTCTCATACCTAAAAGCCCAAAAATCTAACCCAAAACAGACTAAAAAATAACATAATCCCTTCCAAAAACAAAGCAGCTACTTCTTCTTTTTTCTCCCTAACTCTTGCATTTTTGTGGTTCTATTAGTCTAACTTAAACAACCTAAGATTGAAAATTGCATTAAGATTGAAAATAGTATGACACAAAACATAGAAATTAGTAGAGATCAAAACACTTGTAGCGAGTAAGCTATTTAATAGAATTTGCAAATTACAAATTTCTCAAATGAGCATTAAAACCAAATTATGCTCAAGTAGAAATTGTCCATCAAAAGAATAATTCCAACAACTAAGTTTGCAAAATGCAGAGAAATAAGTTTCAAAGAACAAAATGCCCATTGTTCCTAATTTACTTGTCCCTACAATAAAGGAAAATAGAAGAGATTATCAGCATAAGAAAGAAGTAAATTTCAATGATACTAAGCAAGGAGGTAAAGAAAAAAATTGGCAAGAAGATAGGTAAGCACCATGTTACTGGACCATTAAACTTGTTATATCAAGAACTTTATGCTCTTTTTAGATTATATACAGGATAGGGGGGATTAACAAAAACGACGACATACAATAAGTTGTGTAAAGGAGCATCAAATATAGGGGGAAAAAAGAACTAATCAAGCATATTGATAAAAATAAAATAAAAAATAAAAAATAAAAAAAAAAATTCAAGTTTGGTCTACTAAGTACTCCAACCAACCACAAAAATCAGTAACAGCTCTTTAGGTGTCTCTTATGAAAGAAGAATTTAGTTCTGTTTTAGGGGAAAAAAATACTAATCAAGCACCAAAAAAGAAAAAAAGAAACTTGAGGAATCTTAAGAGGAACAAACTACTTTCTATTCTTCTTAAATAGCATTTAAATTTACATATCCATAAATTGGGTTTTATGAAAATACTCAAGAATATGTAAAAAAAAAAAATACACAAATTCAATAATTAATTATTTCACTCAAACAGTAGAACACAACAATACCCATTTGGGACATACGTATACCTATTGGAGAATAAGTCATGGGAAACCTAGTAAGCATTCCGTTTCTTTATAGTGAAATCCCAAAAAAAAAAAAAAAAAAATTCATTGTAGTAATCTATAAAACATAACAAAAGCAAATATAATTTAATAGGCTTATTGTAAATTAAATCGAGAAAGATAGATTTAGAGAGACGAAAAAATCAAATCAAAACCTAATGTAACCCAAATACCTAAATAAAAATCAATCCAACCAAATTACTCAAAACTAATTCGTATTTCATACCCAAATCCAAGAAAGAAAGAGGGGGGGAGGGGGGGGAACTTTACCTATGGTAGCTCAGATTCACACTCCCTCTCACTTTGTCATCACACCACAAACCAACACTCACACCGAAATGAAAACAACACAGCAATGTCAAATTCCAATGTATAAAATGAAAGGTTTTCATAGAAACATACACTGATACACAGCTCTAGGAACTATATTAAATCTTTCGCTCTATGACTAATTATGTATTTTTAATAAGAAAAAGAAACAAGAGTAGAATTGATTTGTTTTATTTTTTGAATACTCATTTGATTTGTCTTCTTTTATTCCCATATAGATAAATCTTCTATTGTGGAGCTTTTAATGCTATAAACTAATGAAAGAGAATCACAAGCAGCTTATGTAGTTAGAACAAATCAAAAAATCCAATATGGTTGGTGACAATTATTATTAAAAGAGAACATATCAGTTTGATAGGTTAGTTGAATAAAGTATAAGAATCAATTGAATGCAAATATTTATTTTTTAAAAGAGAAAGTTGGCTAAAATATGCAAATCAAAGCCAATTCATACACAAATGCACTAATGGACAAAACATAATACAAAATATGAGATAGACAAAGAGAAAATCAGGTTGTCCTTACCTATTAGTTTGTTCCAGCAACTCTTCTTGTAAATTACCCAAGTGTTGTGCTTGGTAGAGAACTAAGCAAACCTATATTTCAACAAAATGATAGGGTCAAAAGGTTTTTCAAATTACAGGAGAGAAAGATGAAAGAGAGACTACAAAAGAAAGGTTTGATCCATCAAAAATTACCATTAATTATGTAAACTTGTGAAACTAAAGAGACATTGGAATTTCAAGAGCACTCTCAAAGAAAAATCTTACAAGGATCTTAGTTAAAAACTAAGTTTTGAACTTTACTCTAAAAACTCCTTTACAAATTCAATGCCTTGCTTTTAGTAAGTTAGTTCCTTACAAAGCACCATGTACCTCAAGCAAAAGATATAAGTTAGTTACAACTTCACCTTATAAAAATTAAGTATAAGCATTCCTTCTAAACCAAGCTTGCTAAAGCCATCTATTAGAACCTTTGTCACAATACAGGAGAGAAAGATGAGAGAGAGACAACAGAAGAAGCTAAAGAAAATATTGTAAATATGTGAAAGTATGTTTCCATATAAAAGGTAGTTCAACAATTCAACAAAATTTGAATCTACAAATTAAAATGTAAACCATACAACCATATTTCGGAAATAATCCCTTAATATTCAATAACATAGTACTCTTGGTTATTTATTTGTTTATTTCTATTTAAAAAACACAGCAAATTATCCTGGAAACCATAATTTCACTCTTAAAAAATTATAAATTATCCTCACTGTAAACTGTGAAATTTAAAAGCAACAAAGGTGAAAGATGACTATTAAAATCAGGAATCAAAATCCCTAATGTTACCCAAACCAAAATACAAAGACCATAAACTATCAGATTTAAAAGCAGCAACGATGAAAGTTAACTGTTCAAATCAAGAGTGAAAATCCCTAACTCAAAAACATAGCAAATAATCCAGGAAACCATAATTTCACTTAGAAAAAATTATAAATTATCCTACATTGTAAAGTGTCAGATTTAAAAGCAGCAAAGGTGAAAATCCCTAAAGTTACTCAAGTGCGAAAATCCCTAATGTTACCTAAACCAAAATACATAGATAATAATTTGAGAGAAAACATCCAAAGAAAGAGAATAAACCCATCTATCCTTCAAAGGAAAACCCTAGACAATTCAGTAGGGGAAAATCTTAAATATAGAAATTCAAATAGGAAAAGCACCGGTGAGAATGAACTCAACTGACTTATGCCTTTTCTTAGAATTCATTATCTTATTCTTTATAGGACCTAGATTAAGGAAATATCAAAGCCTGATCAAAATGTCAAACTAAGAAGCGAAGAGAAAAACTTAATTTGAATACCAAAATCGAAACTAATCCAAACAAAATATCAAAACCTAATCATAATTAATAAACAAACTTAAATCAAAGATAAAAACTCAACGGTAGTGGTTCCGGCCTCTCTTTATTTTCCTTTGTGTGAGACTTTTTTTTTTTTCCAAATAGGAGGAAAAAATTGGCAGAATGACTAGTTTTGATTTTTTTTTTAACGAATCTTAGGCATGTCTTTTGATAGTTGTTCTAAATGGTATATGACGGCGGTGGGATGCTAAAAGAGTGAGAGAGCGGCAATGGGCCATGGTTTAGGGGTTTTGAGAATTGAGAGAGGTCGAGAAAACGGCTTCAACATGGAGGAAGAGGCAAAGAAGAAGAAAAGGTTTATTGGGAGAGGGTAGGTTTTGGGTTTTATGTGTAAATCGAACTTTCAAACGTTGTAATGATTGGGGTTTTGGTTGGATTAAACCGTAAATGTGGCAAAATCGATGTAGAGCTCATCGCCTTTCTCTGTTTCTTTCTTCCTATCCCAGGCCTCGTCCTCTATTTCATCGCCTCTCTCCTTCTCTGCTTCTTTCCCCGTTTCCTCGTCACCTCTCTCTCTGTCTCTCTCTCTCTCTTTCATCACCTCTTTATTTCTATTTTCGTGTATCCTTTAATTTTAACCGGTTATTTTTTTTGTTATTTATAATGAGAGGCTTTTAAACGGTGCGTAGCATTATCAAACAACATAATTTATTGTTTTTTAATTTAAACGTGGCAGAATTTTAAGTGGTCATTTTTCCTACATGGCAGCACCTCCTTAATTGCAGGAAAAGGCTTCTGCTATTATATATAGTATATGATATGATATAGATTTATAAAACGTACTGGAGATATTATTTCTAAAATTATTTTTCATCTCTCCATCTCTACGAATTTATCATTTTATTGTTTTGACTTTTTTTTTTTTTGAAAAACTTAGGTGCATTTGATTGATATTATTCTTTTTTTTTTTTTTTTTGAGATAAAAGAAAAAAATACTATACTTTTTTCTAGTGATCTATATTATTCAAACTTTTGTACAGTGTGTTATGGTTTTTTTTTTTTTTTTTCCTACAACTAAAATTTTTAAGTTCAAAAATTAATTATTTGAATTTTTCATTCTCTTAAGAAGATTATCATGATAACTAAACCTCATTACAAATTTATAATTGATATTACTCAAATAATTTATATAGACATCAAATACATAATCATCTCACTTCTAAAAAATCTAAAAATTAACTTAAACCAAAACCATAAGAGAGATAGAGAGTACATGTGATGAATAACTCAAAAAACACACGACCAAAGTGTATTATCTAAAAGTAGAGACACACACACACACAAAAATAATAATAATTTAAAAAAAAAACACAAAAAACAAAAAAAAATTCATCAATCTAAAATATTGTTGCAAGAAAGAATTAATAATGGGGAGAGTGAGAGAGAGAAATCACATTTTTTGGAATAGAATGTGAGACAAATAACAAAATTATATAAAAGAAGATGAGTAGAAGAATATTCAAAAGAAAGTGTATAGTTGTAAACACTAAATTATCCAAGTCATTCTATGTAATAGAATAACATTAAATCATTTTGTAATTTCATATGATAACTTGTAACAAACAAAGAAAATAAAATTAAAAAGGTAAAAAATTAAAATATAACCAAACCATATCAACCTAAAGTAGAGTTAAACATAAAAATTCATCAATCTAAAGAATTAAACATCCACCCAAAGAAAGAATATATATATATATATATATATATATATATATAGAGAGAGAGAGAGAGAGAGAGAGTATTCACCTCTTTGTGTGAGCAAAATATGGATTGATTGGTAGAGAGAATAACAATTTTTTATAGTAAAAAAATTGGGGAGAAGAAGAGTAAAAATAAAAGGAAGATAACGAGATAGAGAAATTGTAAGGTTAAGATATAGAGTAGTAGGGAGATAACAAGGTAAAAGTAAGTAAATATTGAAGAATGTGTAATTGTAAAGTGGCAAATTAATAAGGAGAAAAATAATTAAAAATGAGATCCTTTTTGTGTGAGCAAAATATGGATTGAATGGCAAAGAAAATAACAAATTTTTATAGTAAAAAAAATGAGGAGAAGAAGAGTCAAAATAAAAGAAAGATGGAGGAATAGAGAAATTGTAAGTTTAAGGTATAGAGTTGTGAGGAGATAAAAATGTAAAAGCAAGTAAAGGTTGGAGAATGTGTAATTTTAAAGTGGCAAATTAATAAGGAGAAAATTAATTAAAAATGAAAGAGAAAATATTGAAAATAGTTGATGATGTGGCGCTGATGTAGCTCAACAGGAGCGCAGCAACTTTAAACTCTACGCTTCAACTTTTAGATATATATAGATATAGATTATATAGTTTAATTAATTGCTGCTAAACTATAGAGCTTTAGCATTAAAGCATTAACATCACGCTATGCAAATTTTTTGTCAAATTATATCTAAATAGTTATTTAAAAAATATATTTTTTAACTATTCTACTTTTCATGTAAATATAAAAAGGGACAAAACTAATGTACAGTACCTTAGGTGTTGTTCCTTAGGTTCCTCTCTTCAGATTTATCCATGTGACTATTTAATTAAAAAATACACTTTCAACCCATAAAAAAAATTCATATGGTAGAATTTTAAGAAGAGAATCTAAGGAACAGCACCTAAGTACTGTACCAAAGTCTTGCTTTATAAAAAGTATTTTGTAACCAGCCCCCACCCCTCCCCCTCCCCCCCCCCCCCCCCCCACACAATAACTACCACGTTCTAAAAACATATATACGAACAACATTTTTTTAATAATATATAATTTATAAAAAACCTAAAAATTTAAATACCATATATCTGTCAGTCAATTCAATTTTTTTTGGAATTCAAAAACTCCAACCAACCTCTGAACCGCCCAATGTTGGTTTTGGGCCTTTTGGCCAAAAAATTCGAACAACCAAACAGAAAATTGTTGGAACTTGGAAACAAGTGAGGGAATCAATTCAGGTCAACTTTGCATTTGGGTAGTTTATTTACTTAAAGAAGAGGGGGGAAAATTTTAAGTTACTTAAAGTTATCTTCTCAAAAAAAAAAAAAAAAAAAAAAAAGTAACTTAAAGTTAGCTTATCAATTTAAGTAATGGAAAGGGAATAGGGGGAATGGAATGGAAAGGATACTTTAAAAAAAAAAAAAAAACTCTTCTTTTTATTTTTTTTGGTAAATAAAAAAGCTCTCTTCATTCCCTTGTGTAGGGCTTTAATAGGAGTAAAAGTGCACTTTAAGGTCTAAACCCTCTAATTCAGAGTTATAACAAATTAAAGCATTGAACCTTTTAAAAGTAATAAATTAAACTTTATAGTTTTAATAATAATCACTTAGGTTACATTAAACTCCAGATAAAATATCATTCCATTTAAATGGATCGAGGTTTAATTTGTTAATCTTTTAAACAATACAATTTTATTTGTTATTTTTGAAACATTAGGGTTTAATTTGTACATTTTAAAATCTTAGGTTTTCTACTTGTTACTTTTAAAACTAATGGGTTTAATTTGTTACACCCTTAAACAATAGGCTTTACAATGAATTTTTTCCCAATATGTTTTAATAATCCATCCAACCTCTTGGACAAAGCTTGAGACTTCATGCTACAAGGTTAATTTTGACAGAACCATGTTTGAGAATGACAATAGTACAGGATTGGGTGTTGTTAGACAAAACACTGATGGTTTAGATATGGCTTCTTTGTCGCAATTAGTTCCTCTACCTCCAACAGTCATAGAGGTGGAGACATTAGTGGCAACACTAGCCCTTGAACAAGCTTTAGAACTGGGGTTTGACAACATTGTCCTAGAAGGTGATTCCAAGATCCTAATTAAAGTCCTGCAGAGTAGTAGCAGTTCCTTGGCTCAATATGGATGTCAATATGGATGCATTGTCTATGATATCCACTTCCTTGCATTACATTTTTCAACTTTTAATTTATCTCGTGTACGTTGGCATTGTAATGAGATTGCTCATTCACTTACACGAAGAGTGACTCTTTCCCCTCCCTTATCAATCTATATGGAAGATGTAACGTCCCAGTCAGTTTATATATTAAAAAAAAAGAAAGAAAGCTTAAAGTCAGATTTTTAATGGACCACAGTACTAGGGGTGTGCAGCCAACCCGCCAACCCACCAAAACCGACCCGACCCAAACCAATCCGCTAGGTTGGGTCGGTTTTTAGGACTTGGTGGGTTGGGTTGGGTTACGAAAATTTTTTTGATAGTGGGTCAGGTTGGGTTTAGATCATAAAATTCCAAACCCGCCAAACCCAACCCGACCCACCCATATATTTAATATATATTTAAAATATATTATATAATTAATAAATTTTTAAAAATAACTAGCTCTTCCTATCCTGTATAAAAGCCAATTAGTTCACACAAATCCTAGTAAATTACTATTGTTGTTTAGTCATTAGTGTTGTTTGTTTTTAAGGAGTTATATTGATACTAATGTTTGGGTTTTTTTAATATATTTATATTTATATTTTTTCTATTCAATAATAATAATAATAATAATAATAATAATAATAATAATAATAAATTTGTCAAACCCATGGGTTCAACCCAACCCAACCCCACCCATGTGAGTTGGGTTGGGTTGGGTTGGACTTATGTGATGGGTTGGGTTGAATTTTTTTTGACCTACCATGGTGGGTTGGGTCAAAAAATCCCCTTAACCCGACCTATGCAGACCCCTAGACCACACATGCCCCATCTAACCCAACAATCCCCCACCACCCATTTTCACACCATCCCTTTTCTCTCTTTTGGCCGGCCATCTCTTTTCTTCCTTTCATTTTCTTTCTTTTCTCTTTACTTAAACACACACACACTCACTTCCACACTCACCCACCGGACTCCACTCCAAACCACCATCTCACCATCATTTTCTGGCAAGATCACCGGAAAATTCTTGAGAACCCATAAACACCTTCACATCTTTTTTTTGAGGTAAAAATTTCTAATCTTTTGGTGGGTTTTACACTTTTTCTTGAGGTTATTTTTTATCTAAGCTTTAATAATGATACTCATGTGATTTATGAGCATTGAAAGTGATATTTATGTGTTTGTATGTATGGGTTTTGTATTGGTGGAATTATTTGATGAGTGGGTATATGGTTTGTGCTAATGATGACTACTTAAGGTTTATGTATGGTGGGAAATTTAGGGGTTTTGAGTTATAACATGTGATGGTTGGTAAATCTAATTTTTCCATTGCCATTGGGTTTATTTGGAGTTAGTTGAAGTCCTAAATTTCTTGTCTTAGAGGATATTTTGATTTTGCTTTCATGGGTCTCTTAATGATGTAGCGTAAATTTTATGGAAGCTGGTCATGATGTTGGAGATGATATTAAATGGGTTAACTTTATAAATTGGAGTTTAGGCCTTGTGAATCAATTTGTTGAGAAACTTTGGAAGTAGAGATGAGTTTAAATACTAGGCTTGCCTAATTAAATGCTCATTTGGCAATTCCTAAATTGTAGTTAGATACAATTTCAAGCTCTATGCTTATTGTGATAGGTTTACTTGATATCGTTTAGGTTCTAACTAATCTCCTTGGAGCTTGGAGAATTAGGCTTTTGCAGTTGCGAGGTAAGTAGCTTTTTAATGGGAATTTTGGAAAATAACCATGTTTTATAAATATTGTTTTTGGGTCAAACACATTTTGGAAAATTATATATGGATATATGTTTTCTTAAAAATATTGTATTGTGACCCTATTATATCTTATTATATATAAAAAGTGCATCATATTTGGTATTGCATTTGGGAAAATGCATGAATTGTTGATATGGGAAAATGAGCATCTTTTATTTAATCTTTGATAAGGAAATCTTGGAATTCATGGTATATTAGAAAATTTAAAGATGTTTATCTTGTTTTGTTATGTGGGAAATTGATAGAAAATCTTTTGACAAGAATGAAGTTGAAAACCTTACGAATTTTGTGGAAGTTAAATTATTTAAAGTTTTTCTGAAACTATTTGAATATAAACTATGTGTTTCAAAGCAATGTAACCTGTGAGCTTTATGCGGTTTTGACACCATGCCATGTGTGATTTCCTAGTGATCACCCGATTTGGTCTCCGTAGTCTTTGTGACAATGGAATCAAATTCAGGTCAATGCCCCTTCACTTTGGATGACGCGTTCTTCCCTGCTGCCCATAGGGGGAAAAGGTTCCTTGATTGTGTGTGGGTGAGGCTGCTGCCCATTGGGCCAAGAGACCACATGTAAGAGAGGTTCTATTTAATGCGCTCTCTTTGTTGCCCATGGGGGGAGAGAAAAACCTTGAGGGTCTGGGTGAGGCTGCTGTCGATGGGGCCAAGAGTCTGCATACCAGAGAGGACAATATCATACCAGTTGTGAATGGGTGGATCCCTTGACTGGTCTATGTGGTAGTGTGGTATATTTGTGATAATTTACCTTACGTTAAATATTATGGTTTTGGAAATTATATTGTTGGTGCTCATAGATTCTAGTATATAGTTCCAAGGTATTTACTTTGAGAAACTTTGTGTTTCATTATTCAATCATTCTTGTCATATCATATTACTATTATTGAAAATGGAACTGACATTTCCCCCACCCTCATTAATTATGTTACTTACTGTGCTCTGTCTCGTTCCATTATTTTATAAACTTTTCAGAGTAGGCAACAATCTTTTGAGACAGCTTTTTGGTGGCTAACAGTAGTTAGACTAACTACTGATAGATGTTGAACTTTTGTAATGGAGGTATTAGATGATGTACATCTTAAAATAGGCTTGACTCATTTTTTTTTTTTTTTTTTTGTGTGTATATTATAGTGGTTGTGACTTTATTCCCACTGATGGGACAAACTGATGATATGTAATTATTTATTCAGACCTCTATTCTTTTGTGGCCAATGGTCCTTATAATTATTGGTTAGAGCTCTAACTTACTTTGAGAGTATATTCAATAGAATTATTATGATAATTCTTGATGTTGGTACTTGATATGATTTTTGTGGATTGGATTCTCAAAATGGAAAAATCTACAAGTACTTTGAGACATCTTTCTCATGCTTTGGACCCTTTGGGGTTTGGGGCGTGACAGAAGATGTACTACTAGATATTAATTCTGTATTATAGATTAATTTGAACAACCTCTCTTAATAATACACATTGTGTTTTCTCTCAAAAAACAAAAAAAAAAAAAATGTAGGGCAAGGTTGGCCCATTAAACCCATGGACCATGGGCCTTTGGGATGTGTTGATAATCTATTCAATATTCAATTGTTTGTAATTACCCATTAAAATTGTCAATTTACAATCATTGATTATGAGTGAAGAGTGAAGACCCAATACCCCTTTGCTTCGTTGTTAAAAAATTAAAATTGTGCAATTTCAAAAGTACATAAAATCAATCTAAAAAATTAAAATAAAAAAGTGGTGGTTTCTATGGGGTCCCCAAGGTAGGCATGCTAGGATGGTGTGTGTTAGATGTGTTGACAATCTATTCAAACTCAATTGTATTGTTTGTAATTGCTACCCACCCATGTAGGATATGGATAGCCCATTAAACCATGGGCCAGGGTCCTTCAACACATGACTACCTTGGAAAGTCACACATAAATTCAACCACTTTAATGCCCCACTTGCTGACAAGCCTACATTACCAGGCTCGGCAATTTAAATAATTCTTGCAACTGCATATGAATATAATAACTGAAAGAAGAGGGGGGAAAATTTTAAGTTACTTAAAGTTATCTTCTCAAAAAAAAAAAAAAAAAAAAAAAAAGTAACTTAAAGTTAGCTTATCGATTTAAGTAATGGAAAGGGAATAGGGGGAATGGAATGGAAAGGATACTTAAAAAAAATCTTTTTTTTTTTTTTTTTTGGGTAAATAAAAAAGCTCTCTTCATTTTCTTGTTTAGGGCTTTAATAGGAGTAAAAGTGCACTTTAAGGTCTAAACCCTATAAATTAGAGTTATAACAAATTAAAGCATTAAACCTTTTAAAAGTAATAAATTAAACTTTATAGTTTTAATAATAATCATTTAGGTTATATTAAACTCCAGATAAAATATCATTCCACTTAAATTGATCAAGGTTTAATTTGTTAATTTTTTAAACAATACAATTTTATTTGTTATTTTTGAAACATTAGGGTTTAATTTGTACCTTTTAAAATCTTAGGTTTTCTACTTGTTACTTTTAAAACTAATGGGTTTAATTTGTTACACCCTTAAACAATAGGCTTTACAATGAATTTTTTCCCAATATGTTTTAATAATCCATCCAACCTCTTGGACAAAGCCTGAGACTTCATGCTACAAGGTTAATTTTGACGGAACCATGTTTGAGAATGACAACAGTACAGGATTGGGTGTTGTTAGACAAAACACTGATGGTTTAGATATGGCTTTTTTATCGCAATTAGTTCCTCTACCTCCCACAGTCATAGAGATGGAGACATTAGTGGCAACATTGGCCTTTGAACAAGCTTTAGAACTGGGGTTTTACAACATTGTCCTAGAAGGTGATTCCAAGATCCTAATTAAAATCCTGCAGAGTAGTAGCAGTTCCTTGGCTCAATATGGATGCATTGTCTATGATATCCACTTCCTTGCATCACATTTTTCAACTTTTAATTTATCTCATGTACTTTGGCATTGTAATGAGATTGCTCATTCACTTACATGGAGAGTGACTCTTTCCCATCCCTTATCAATCTATATGGAAGTGTAAAGTCAGATTTTTAATAGGCCACACATGCCCCATCTAACCCAACAATCCCCACCACTCATTTTCACACCATCCATTTTCTCTCTTTTGGCCGGCCATCTCTTTTCTTCCTTTCATTTTCTTTCTTTTCTCTTTACTTAAACACACGCACTCACTTCCACACTCACCCACCAGACTCCACTCCAAACCACCATCTCACCATCATTTTCCGGCAAGATCATCGGAAAATTCTTTAGAACCCATAAACACCTTCACATCCTTTTTTTGAGGTAAAAATTTCTAATCTTTTGGTGGGTTTTACACTTTTTCTTGAGGTTATTTTTATCTAAGCTTTAATAATGATACCCATGTGATTTATGAGCATTGAAAGTGATATTTATGTGTTTGTATGTATGGGTTTTGTATTTGTGGAATTATTTGATGAGTGGGTATATGGTTTGTGCTAATGATGACTACTTAAGGTTTATGTATGGTGGGAAATTAGGGGTTTTGAGTTATAACATGTGATGGTTGGTAAATCTACTTTTTCCATTGCCATTGGGTTTATTTGGAGTTAGTTGAAGTCCTAAATTTCTTGTCTTAGAGGATATTTTGATTTTGCTTTCATGGGTCTCTTAATGATGTAGTGTAAATTTTATGGAAGATGGTCATGATGTTGGAGATGATATTAAATGAGTTAAATTGGAGTTTATGCCTTGTGAATCAATTTGTTGAGAAACTTTGGAAGTGGAGATGAAGTTAAATACTAGGTTTGCCTAATTAATTGCTCATTTGGCAATTCCTAAATTGTAGTTAGATACAATTTCAAGCTCTATGCTTATTGTGATAGGTTTACTTGATATTGTTTAGGTTCTAACTAATCTCCTTGGAGCTTGGAGAATTAGGCTTTTGTGGTTGCGAGGTAAGTAGCTTTTTAATGGGAATTTTGGAAAATAACCATGTTTTATAAATGTTGTTTTTGGATCAAACACATTTTGAAAAATTATATATGGATATATGTTTTCTTAAAAGTATTGTGTTGTGACCCTATTATATATTATTATATATAAAAAGTGCATCATATTTGGTATTGCATTTGGGGAAATGCATGAATTGTTGATATGGAAAAATGAGCATCTTTTATTTAATCTTTGATAAGGAAATCTTGGAATTCATGGTATATTAGAAAATTTAAAGATGCTTATCTTGTTTTATTATGTGGGAAATTGATAGAAAATCTTTTGACAAGAATGAAGTTGAAAACCTTACAGATTTTGTGGAAGTTAAATTATTTAAAGTTTTTCTAAAACTACCTGGATGTAAACTATGTGTTTCAAAGTAATGTAACCTGTGAGCTTTATGCGGTTTTGACACTATGCCATGTGTGATTTCCTGGTGATCACCCGATTTGGTCTCCGTAGTCTTTGTGACAATAGAATCAAATCCAGGTCATTGCCCTTTCACTTTGGATGACGCGTTCTTCCCTGCTGCCCATAGGGGGAAAAGGTTCCTTGATTGTGTGTGGGTGAGGCTGCTGTCCATTGGGCCAAGAGACCACATGCAAGAGAGGTCCTATTTGAAGCGCTCTCTCTGCTACCCATGGGGGGAGAGAAAAACCTTGAGGGTCTAGGTGAGGCTGCTGTCCATAGGGCCAAGAGTCTGTATACCAGAGAGGACAATATCATGCCAATTGTGAATGGGTGGATCCCCTGATCGGTCTATGTGGTAGTGTGGTATATTTGTGATAATTTACCTTACGTTAGATATTATGGCTTTGGAAATTATATTGTTGGTGCTCACAGATTCTAGTATATAGTTTCAAAGTATTTACTTTGAGAAACTTTGTATTTCATTATTCAATCATTCTTGTCATATCATATTACTATTATTGAAAATGGAACTTGCATTTCCCCCACCCCCCATTAATTATGCGACTTACTGTGCTCTGTCTCATTCCATTATTTTATAAACTTTTTAGGGTAGGCAACAATCTTTTGAGACAGCTTTTTGGTGGCTAACAGTAGTTAGACTAACTACTGATGGAGGCTGAACTTTTGTAATGGAGATATTAGATGATGTACATCTTAAAATAGGCTTGACTCATTCTTTTGTATATTATAGTGGTTGTGACTTTATTCCCACTAATGAGACAAGCTGATGATATGTAATTATTTATTCAAACCTCTATTCTTTTGTGGCCAATGGTCCTTGTAATTATTGCTTAGAGATTTGACTTATTTTGAGAGTATATTCAATGGATTATTATGACAATTCTTGATGTTGGTACTTGATATGATTTTTGTGGATTGGATTGTCAAAATAGAAAAATCTACAAGTACTTTGAGACGTCTTTCTTATGCTTTGGACCCTTTGGGGTTTGGGGCGTGACAAAACATGTACTACTAGATATTAATTTTGTATTATAGATTAATTTGAACAACCTCTCTTAATAATACACATTGTCTTTTTTCTCCAAAAAAAAAAAAAAAAAATGTAGGGCAAGGTTGGCTCATTAAACCCATGGACCATGGGCCTTTGGGATGTGTTGATAATCTATTCAATATTCAATTGTTTGTAATTACCCGTTAAAATTGTCAATTTACAATCATTGATTATGAGTGAAGAGTGAAGACCCAATACCCTTTGCTTCGTTGTTAAAAAATTAAAATTGTGCAATTTCAAAAGTACATAAAATCACTCGAAAAAATTAAAATAAAAAAGCGGTGGTTTCTATGTGGTCCCAAGCTAGGCATGCTAGGATGGTGTGTGTTGATATGTGAGCAATCTATTCAAACTCAATTGTATTGTTTGTAATTGCTACCCACCCATGTAGGATGTGGTTGGCCAAGAGGGCCTTCAAGATGTGTTGATAATCTATTCAAACTCAATTGTATTGTTTGTAATTGCTACCCACCCATGTAGGATGTGGTTAGCCCATTAAACCATGAGCCAGGGTCCTTCAACACATGACTACCTTGGAAAGTCACACATAAATTCAACCACTTTAATGCCCCACTTGGTGACAAGCCTACGTTACCAGGCTCGGCAATTTAAATAATTCTTGCAACTGCATATGAATATAATAACTTAAAGAAGAGGGGGAAAAATTTTAAGTTACTTAAAGTTATCTTCTCAAAAAAAAAAAAAAAAAAAAAAAGTGACTTAAAGTTAGCTTATCGATTTAAGTAATGGAAAGGGAATAGGGGGAATGGAATGGAAAGGATACTTAAAAATATCTTCTTTTTTTTTTTTTTTTTTTGGTAAATAAAAAAGCTCTCTTCATTTTCTTGTTTAGGGCTTTAATAGGAGTAAAAGTGCACTTTAAGGTCTAAACCCTATAAATTAGAGTTATAACAAATTAAAGCATTAAACCTTTTAAAGTAATAAATTAAACTTTATAGTTTTAATAATAATCATTTACGTTATATTAAACTCCAGATAAAATATCATTCCACTTAAATTGATCAAGGTTTAATTTGTTAATTTTTTAAACAATACAATTTTATTTGTTATTTTTGAAACATTAGGGTTTAATTTGTACCTTTTAAAATCTTAGGTTTTCTACTTGTTACTTTTAAAACTAATGGGTTTAATTTGTTACACCCTTAAACAATAGGCTTTACAATGAATTTTTTCCCAATCAATATATTACTAAAAGCTGAAGCGTAGCATTTAATGTTGCTACACTCACATTGAGCCACATCAGCAGCCATGTCATCCCCATCTTCTTTTTTGAATTTTTAATTTAATTTTAAAATAGATTTTACTAATTTTAAAATACTAACAAAACTAAATTTATTTCTAGCCTTATCTCTACTTTAAGTCCAATTTTTAAACGTTTAATCCCACAATAGAGCCCAAGCCCACGCCCAAAACCTTTTCAACTACATCCCTTTGTCAAACCTGATGTTTTTTCACGGTTACTATTCCCTTTCCTTCTGTTACACGATTGAAATTCCTGTCCCCCACGTTTTGATTCATTGTTTCAGGCTTAGTCCCTTCCCCTTCCCCACCTTTTGATTCTCACGGTTTCAACTTTTGTTCTACTGTTTCACTCACGGTTTCATCTTCCTGTTCTACGATTTCAGCTTCTGTTTCGGCTTCTAATGGCAGCCCCTCTTTCTTCCTTCCTTCCTTCCTCTCCTCACATCTATATAAATACTGACGTAAGCGGGTGGTTCAGTTGAGGTATCCCTACATCCCAATTTCTTTTGTGCACTATTCTTTTGCTTGATGGTTTTTTTCCCTTTCTACGTTTGTTTCTGGCTAGGGTGTTGAATTTGTTTCTGCTGGGTTATTTAATTGGAGCACTTCTTCTTTTGGGTATGTTCATTATGATTTTCTATTGAATCTATATATTAAATCTGTCACCTTTTACTATTTCGTGTTGTGCTCTATTCTTTTGCTTGATGGTTTTTTTTTCCTTTCTACGTTTGTTTCTGCCTAAGGTGTTGAATTTGTTACAGCTGGGTTATTTAATTGGAGCACTGCTTCTTTTGGGTATGTTCATTCTAATTTTCTAACTATATTAAATCTATATATTAACTCTGTCATGGCGTGGGTTTTTCTAACCAAGTGGTGGCTTAAGAAAAGAGTGAGGACTTCATTGAAAATGAATTTTACACCAATGCACCGGATTAACTTTCAAACAATGCCTTATCTTTTGATACCCAAAATAAATAAATTGGATTAAGAAATTGATTACAAATTTAATTGGGGTCAAGGAGAAAATTTTAATTTTATAGAAATCATATTCTAGAATTCAAATGCCCCCACCACCCCAACTATCGATGTAAAAAAAGGTTTAAAATTTTATAAATCCTTTCTTTCTATTGATTCTATTGTTTAAAGAGAAAAATTACCCCAGGATTCAAATAATCCAATTTGAGGCGAAGAGTCTTTAGGATTCTAACTTGATTTTGGCCATGTGTGAATTGGCCTAGACCTGTTTTTACATTTTCCTTGTGAGTTAGACCTTTTAAAAGGTTTGACATTTGCATGGATGGAGATAAAACCCTTTGGTATAACTCCATATGGTTTCTCAGTCCCCTTTTTAAATAGGCGTAGAGTGTTGTGCAAGATGTTACAAGTGCCATTCAATTGTTTTTGTGTTTTCTTTTTTATGAGATCCATTGTGAATTTTTTCCACTAATTTGGATGGTTCTCCAATATTTATGTGCCGCCTTAAACAACTGACTGTTTAAGCCCTTCAAATTCGTCCTTTTGTAGTCCACTATAATAATTAATTTAAAAGAAAAGAATCTGAATCCTATTTCTCTTTCCTATGAATCATAGGCTATGATGTTACTGAAGATATTTCTGAAATCCTCTTAGCTCTTCTTTTTTTTGGCCACCATCTGCTCATATATTTTTCTTTTTCTATCTATGTCGAAATTTCAATAAAGAAAAAAAATGTAAGATTCTTCACATTTACAATATGTTACAAAATATCTATGTGAGTGGGAAATATATTTTGCTCTCCAGCTAAGGAACTTAATCTAATATGGATGTTATTGTTCAGCCTAATGTATAGGTTATGTAATTGTAAAGCCATAGTCATATGGAACATGTTATTGTGTAGGTGTGGGAGCAAATTTCATATTCATAATGCAAAAAATACAAAGAATTCTCATATAAGCCACTCCATAGATATTAGAGATTTGCATAATTGTTAATTGCTAGATCTTCTGAAAGGTATTCCAATGTCTTGGATTAAATCTCCTCCACCCAGTGGACAACTTTAAATCATGGACAATCAATATGACTATAGAATCTGGTAAGTAGAAAATATGCCTCTTGATATGTAGTGATCCTACTATATGCAGAATTGATACCTTCATGGCCCCATCCTAAACACTTCTACTATCTGCATATTTTTTTACTTATTCATTTTTCTTTTTCAGGCAGGTAATTCATTGAAACAAATCTAAGAAACATTAAGAACACAAAATATCCTCACAAGGCATCCCAATAAATATGGGAATCACATATTACAAATTTACAACCAATACATTTCACCTGTTCCATTTTGTTTTATTGGTAAGTTACAGACGTACCTAGCAGGGTTTAAACTTTTGACCTCACCTTTCAACTAATTATTATAGGAGAAAGAAGTGCCAATTGAGCTATATTTAAGCATGTATTTTGATGAAATATGTACTGATTGCCATGTTACTCTTTGCTTGAAATGTTCAGGTTTCTTTTTTTCCTATTGGATGTTTTTTTTTTTTTTATTATCTGCATTGAACAACTTGCTAAATACAGGTTTTGTTACAAAGCATGGTTTAATACATCAAGTTTCTGATCATATTTGCATTTTGGAGAACTATGTGAGTGTGGTTTCTATGATAGGTTACTTTCCCTATATCAGTATATTGTCTTTGAAGGAAATCGAGTACTTACCTTAAACTTGACTTTAACTGAGTCCACTTCAGAGATGTATTCACGAAAATATACGCTTAAATGGCCATGAATATTTGGAGTCAAAACGTTTGCATCATTTTCCATATATGTGAAACTCAGCAAAATAATATCGTAGGCCATCAAATTTGAGATTGTTAGTAGATCTATAAGATTACCCCAAATTGATGTAAAGTTAAATGAAATACATAGCACAATTGCTCAAAATTTTCAAGATTGTCTGAAGAAAATTTCCCAATACTGCATTTATACTTGTAAACTTTCATTCGAACCAGTGTATCTTGCCACAAGTTGTGATGTAGGAGCAACATCAGAGTCCTTCCATAGTATCTCATATGCCTTTTGGGATGTGATTTTACAAATTCTCTTTTGTAGCTCACAATAAATAACCGAAGTGCATCAGCCATGTATCATATGCCTTTTGGGAAATTCCATTGTTGCCCGAACAATTTATGTAACCAAAAGAAATAGGACATTGTTGAATGAGCTGCTTTGCTGGGAAATCCCATTGTAAATAGAGCTGGATTGTTTCTTCAAATGTGTCCAACTCTCAATTATAAATAAAATGAACATGCTATGCTAAGATTTTTTTATATTATCTTTTGGTTGTATAGGTTGTTCATATTTGCTACCAATTTAATATGGATTATCTATTAAATTGCAAGTTCAAAAGCTAGAATATATAGTCAAGTATCTCTAAATATTAGTTAGAAATTGATTTTTAGGTGGGTGTAATCAAATGGCTTTCTATTGATTGAAAAATGATAATTAAGCCAAAACATTCGATGAAGAGATGTTGCTACTTCTGGAATTGTTTCAAAGGCACCAATCAGAGCTTGAATTTCTATGAGGTTGAATATATGTCATTGATTAGTGAAATGGATAGGTTAGGAGAGAATAAAAGTTAAGGGGAATAAGGGTTCTCCAGTTGTCTTTGTTGGGTTCATAAATTATGAACTGTAAAAAAAAAAAAAAAAAAAAAAAAAAAAAAAAAAAAAAAAAAAAAAAAAAAAAGAGAGGCATATATAGCATGTAGGTGAGAATTCAGGGTAGTGCTAAAATAGGTAGTGGAAGCTTTTAACACAAAGTGAAAGAGTAAAAATAGAGGGAGATAAAAAAATAAAAAAACGAGGTTGGTCTAAAAAATGAGGTTGGATTAAGCATTTGGGTTGGGTCTTACCCTGTGATGTTTTTGTTATTAATGGAACTGCATAAAGGCAAGAATCTCCAAATAGTTTTAGAAAAATGCTCTTCATGTTACTTGTGTGAACTTACTATAATATTTTTCATATTATCTTTTGGTTGTGTAGGTTGTTCATAATTTTTACAAATTGATTACGAACTATCTATTAAGTTGCAAGTTCAAAAGCTGGATTGCTTCTTCAAGTATGTCAAACTCCCAATTATAAATAAAATGAAAAGGTCATGTTAAAATATTTTTATATTTTTATATTATCTTCTGGTTTCTACCAATTTATTATTCATTCAAACATAGCTTCAAGGGCTGCCTCATACCTCAGGATCCCTGTGTTCCAGAGAGGCTTTGCTTCTGGTATGTATTAGACTTTACTATGATGGTTTTTTTTTTTTTTTTTTTTTTTTTGCCTTTTATATGTATATATTAATCAGAAAGATTGAGATGTGGATTTGGATCTCTCATTTATATGTTAGTTGGTTGAAATGGTTGATCTATGATTCTTTGATCAGAATATTGATCATCAGTCATGTAGTAAACAAATGAGTGAAATGGCACCTTCTTTGGTTGTAAGAATAACGTGTGAGAGGATTTTACATATTCATCTATTTAATTTTTTTTTTTTTTTTGGAAAAAGTTCATCTACTTAATTTAGATATTTATAACTAGACAATTAAATAATAATTTATTCAACAATCAAAAAAAGCGAAAATTGTCTATATATATTTATCATGGATGGTTATAAATTTATGTTTAACTTTGCATTTACGTATTCTTATGCTTTAATTTACATATTTATAACTAAACGATGAAAATTATGAATAAAATAGTTAAAACAGTTCACTCATCATAAAGCTAGAAAAATACTATAAATTACAATCCTAAACAACTTCAAAAATACAAACCAAAAATATCAAAAATACTCTTTACACAATCACAAAAATGCGCATGTAACATGAATTACCTACAGAATTATTGGTCAAAATATTATCCAGTGTGGGAAGACAATAGCCAAAATTTTAAGGCAACGTCAACTTTCCACTTTTTCTCTACTAATCACAATCTACAACGTCCAAAATTGTGGCACAAAATATTGTAGTCTTATATTTTCTCTTTTTATTAACTTTATACAATGAAGTCATGCACAGTTTTAGAGTCATTGTTATATTTTTGAAAAAAAAAAAAAATTGACTTCGTAGATCCAATATTGCAATTGTGATGATAACAATGTTCATGTGTCATCCTTAGTATATGATAAATGAAATGTTTTGTCACCAGTTGATTTTTTTTTAAGCACATCAGTTTCTTAATGTGTTTATGTTTACAAAAAACAGCTGCAAGCTATTCAATCGGCTAACCAAAAAAAAAAAAATTCTTCATGACATCAATCTAACTGGATTGCTCCAAAATTCTCTATTCCTTCGAAAGGAGGAAGGAAAACTCATTCATCAATGCTTTGAGGCTGGAAACAAGCAAGCACTATTTTGGGTCGAAGCTCACAAATATTTTGTACAAGATCAAACAAAGCGGGAAAAGAAATCTTTTTCAAGCCAACATAGAAGGAGACAAAAATGCAAAATACAGATTGGCAATTGTGCTGTTATGCGAATCAAATGATGAGGGAATACAATTAATGTTATCAATTCTAAACCAACCAGATGGAAAACTATTGCTGAAAAACTATCAACAAATCCTTCAACATACAACTTTTGGAACAAACACATTTTGCATCCCAAATAACCAAGCATGCAAGAAAAATGGAGTGGGTCATTGGGATCGTGAATGCCCTTACCTTTATGGAAATGAAGAATTACATGTAACATGCAAAATGTGCTCAATTGACCTGGAAATGTACAAATTAGCCAGTGGTAGAAATTATGTTTCAAAAATAAAATCTACAATAAAATTTCCTCATTCTATTCCGAATACTAATCTTTAATAATACAAAATTAATTCAAAGACCAAAACCTCCAATCACCATGAATCCTGCAATATATATATATATATATATATATATATATATATATATATATATATCATTATCATAAAAAATTTATCACGCACAACGCGCGGTTCCGCGACTAGTATGTTTTAATAATCCATCCAACCTCTTGGACAAAGCTTGAGACTTCATGCTACAAGGTCAATTTTGACAGAACCATGTTTGAGAATGACAACAGTACAGGATTGGGTGTTGTTCGACAAAACACTAATGGTTTAGATATGGCTTCTTTGTCGCAATTAGTTCCTCTACCTCCCACAGTCATAGAGGTAGAGACATTAGTGGCAACACTGGCCCTTGAACAATAGTAGTACTCACCCTTGAAAAGGTATAAAATGATAAGGGAAAAATTACAATAGTAGTACTCACCCTTGAAAAGGTATAAAATGATACTCCAATTAAACCCGTCAGGATCCATTGGAAAACGTCGACGTTAGAGAGTCCACGTAGCGTGCTTCAGAGCTGACGGGGTGGCCTTAGGTAAAGAGTGTAGGTAGCTGACTACAAGAAAGCTGAAGGGATTATACGGAGCTGGCGACCCTAACGTAGCTTAGCTTGGTCCCCATGTTTGCATATATATAAGGAAATATCTTGCGTTTCACGTTTAGTGCTACTTAAAAGGACTCCTACAAGGAAAGGGTTCCGTGAAATACGGTCATGAGGATTCCTATAAGGAAAAGACTTCTAAACCAAGGAAAAGATGTCAACCCTCTACTACTATAAAAGCCCCAATACCCTCATTAACCAAGGTACGCATAATTTACCCACTCTGGTACTCTAGAGTTGTGAGAAATTCTAACTTGACCTTCGGAGGTATTTGGCCGGCACCACACCAGTGCTCTCTATAAGGTCTTCTCATTTTGTATTGCGCAGGTGTTGTTTCGAGCACGTGAGAACCGTGTAACTTACTATTGATTTTTCAACATCATCAGCAGGGAATGCTATCATAAACTTACATGGAAGATCTAGGTTCATGCAATCTCCACAGTAATTGTAGAAAAATATGCACTCTGCAGAGCTAATGTTAAACTGAACTGTTGAACAAACTTTACCTATTTTTTACTTCAAACATTTTGAGTACAGATTTAGTTTTGCCAATTTTAAAGCAACTATACCTTTTGTAGGCACAATCATGGTTGTACATATATATGCATCTTATGCAGGAATAATAGTAAGATATTCACGTACTCATACATAATATAGTCAAAGAAAATCTTGTACAAAGAGACATTCATTTTCTGAAATCAGTACACATCCCATATTCACCTTAAGGTATTAGATTCACTTAACAACAACAACCAAGCCTAAGTCCTAAAATTTTGGCGTCAACTATGGATCCTCAACATATTGGTTATAGTCAACCACATGTTTTTTTTTTTTTTTTTTTTTTTTTTTTTTTTTTTTTTTTCATTTCATTAGTGGTTTCCCACACATCCATTTAGATTACCATGTTACTTAGAAATAATTAATTGGCCAAGACAAAAAAATTTACAAAGTTTAAAAATGACCCCAGCTATCTAACAATACATTAAAATTCAAAATTCGTCAAGGGCATGCTGTACAACCCCTCATTTGTCCTACATGCAAGAATGCTATCTATAAAATACAATATCACTACATTTAAAATCAACTCCAATTATCGTTTATAGAATTTAAAAAATATATATCATATGTTACAACGGTATCCATCTAGAAACAAAATATCAAGCATATAGTGAGCATCATATGTCGTTGAAAACACACAGGCACCAACCCAATGCAAATTAACAACAAACTAAGCCCTTTTATGTTTGAGTGATTTTTTTTTTTTTTTTTTAATAATAAGTTTTGGGTTTATAGAGATAAAACATAGCCTTAACTCACAGCACATACTTTGAAAACAATTTGTTTTTTCACTCTTCAATTTCCAATGACAATTGCTCTGTTGGTTTCCCATGTTAATATCTCAAACTTACCACACCAATGAGACAACTTCAAATTGTCAAATGCATGCTAGATCCAAACACAATGGACAGATTTAGAACTTAGAATTAGTGGAGTCAACGCCAAAAGTGAACTCTAGGACAAATGTAAACTACCTATGCAAATTTAATCAAGATGTAACTAAGCAAATGAATTAATAGGTGGTTTGAAACTGAAGCATCAACAACAATTAACTTTAAAAACCAACCCCAAATAGCAAGCCCACCCAAAAATTGAATGCACAATTCAGTATACTTGTATAAAATTAAAAATACAAAAATAAAAATCTATAAACTTACCTAACACCAGCATCACCAATAATATCAATTAGCATACCAATCAAAATGTGCATAACCAAGCATTAGCCATAACAACTGGGACAATGCACTTCATCTTCATTTCAGGCCTCATCATACCCATCAACACCACACCAATACCATTATTGATTGTTCCATAAGTAGCTCTCATACCTAAAAGCCCAAAAATCTAACCTAAAACAGACTAAAAAATAACACAATCCCTTCCAAAAACAAAGCAGCTACTTCTTTTTTTTCACCCAAACTCTTGCATTTTTGTGGTTCTATTAGTCTAACTTAAAAAATAGTATGACACAAAACATAGAAATTAGCAGAGATCAAAATACTTGTAGCAAGTAAGCTATTTAATAGAATTTGCAAATTACAAATTTCTCAAATGAGCATTAAAATCAAATTATGCTCAAGTAGAAATTGTCCATCAAAAGAATAATGACTACTACTAAGTTTGCAAGATGCAAAGAAATAAGTTTCAAAGAACAAAATGCCCATTGTTCCTAATTTACTTGTCCCTGCAATACAGGAAAATAGAAGAGATTATTAGCATAAGAAAGAAGCAGATTTCAATGATACTAAGCAAGGAGGTAAAGAAAAAAATTAGCAAGAAGATAGGTAAGCACCATGTTACTGGACCATTAAACTTGTTATATCAAGAACTTTTTGCTCTTTTCAGATTATATACAGGATAGGGGGGATTAACAAAAAAGATGACATACAATAAGTTGTGTAAAGAAGCATCAAATATAGGGGGAAAAAAGAACTAATCAAGCATATTGATAAAAAAAAATTTAAGTGGGGTCTACCAAGTACTCCAACCAACCACAAAAATCAGTAACAGCTCTCTAGGTGTCTCTTATGAAAGAAGAATTTAATTCTATTTTAGGGGGAAAAATAGTGATCAAGCACCAAAAAAGAAAAAAAGAAACTTGAGGAATATTATGAGGAACAAACTACTTTCTATTCTTCTTAAATAGCATTTAAATTTATATATCCATAAATTGGGTTTTATGAAAATACTCCAGAATATGTGTAAAAAAAAAAAAAAAAAGCACAAATTCAATAATTAATTATTTCACTCAAATAGTAGAACGCAACAATACACATACTTATACCTGTTGGAGAATAAGTCATGGGAAACCTAGTAAGCATTCTGTTTCTTTATAGTGAAATCCCAATATATATATATTTTTTTTTATTATAATTGTAGTAATCTATAAAACATAACAAAAGCAAATATAATTTAATAGGCTTATTGTAAATTAAATCGAGAAAGACAGATTTAGAGAGACGAAAAAATCAAATCAAAACCTAATGTAACCCAAATACCTAAATTAAAATCAATCCAACCAAATTACTCAAAACTAATTCATATTTCATACCCAGATCTAAGAAAGAAATGGGAAAAAAAATTTACCTGTGGTAGCTCAAATTCACACTCCCTCTCACTTTGTCATCACACCACAAACCAACACTCACACCGAAATGAAAACAACACAGCAATGTCAAATTCCAATGTATAAAATGAAAGGTTTTCATAGAAACATACACTGATACACAGCTCTAGGAACTATATTAAATCTTTCGCTTTATGACTAATTATGTATCCTTAATAAGAAAAAGAAAGAAGAGTAGAATTTATTTGTTTTATTTTTTGAATACTCATTTGATTTGTCTTCTTTTGTTCCCATATAGATAAATCTTCTATTGTGGAGCTTTTAATGCTATAAACAAATGAAAGAGAATCGCAAGCAGCTTATGCAGTTAGAACAAATCAAAAAACCCAATATGGTTGGTGACAATTATTTTTAAAAGAGAACATAACAGTTTGACAGGTTAGTTGAATACAGTATAAGAATCAATTGAATGCAAATATTTATTTTTTTGAAGAGAAAGCTGGCTAAAATATGCAAATCAAAGCAAATTCAAACACAAATGCACTAATGGACAAAGCCTTATACAAAGTATGAGATAGACAAAGAGAAAATCAGGTTGTCCTTACCTATCAGTTTGTTCCAGCAACTCTTCTTGTAAATTACCCAAGTGTTGCGCTTGGCAGAGAACTAAGCAAACCTATATTTCAACAAAATGATAAGGTCAGAAGGTTTTTCAAATTATACGAAAGAAAGAAGAAAGAGAGACTACAAAAGAAAGGTGTGTTTTTTTTTTTTTTTTTTTTTTTGCTAAAGACTACAAAAGAAAGGCTTGATCCATCAAAAATTACCATTAATTATGTAAACTTGTGAAACTAAAGAGACATTGGAATTTCAAGAGCACTCTCAAAGAAAAATCTTGCAAGGATCTTAGTTAAAAACTAAGTTTTGAACTTTACTCTAAAAACTCCTTTACAAATTCAATGCCTTGCTTTTAGTAAGTTAGCTCCTTACAAAGCACCATGTACCTCAAGTAGAAGATATAAGTTAGTTACAACTTCACCTTATAAAAATTAAGTATAAGCATTCCTTCTAAACCAAGCTTGCTAAAGCCATCTATTAGAACCTTTGTCACAATACAGGAGAGAAAGATGAGAGAGAGAGAGAGACAACAGAAGAAGCTAAAGAAAATATTGTAAATGGTATGGATATTGTAAATATGTGGAAGTGTGTTTCCATATAAAAGGTAGTTCAACAATTCAACAAAATCTGAATCTACGAATTAAAATGTAAACCATACAACCATATTTCAGAAATAATCCCTTAATATTCAATAACACAGTATTCTTGGTTATTTATTTGTTTATTTCTATTTAAAAAACACAGCAAATAATCCAGGAAACCATAATTTCACTCTAAAAAAAAATTATAAATTATCCTCACTATAAACTGTGAAATTTAAAAGCAGCAAAGGTGAAAGATGACAATTAAAATCAAGAATCAAAATCTCTAATGTTATCCAAACCAAAATACAGAGACCATAAACTATCAGATTTAAAAACAGCAAAGGTGAAAGTTAACTATTTAAATCAAGAGCGAAAATCCCTAATTTACATAGCAAATAATCCAGGAAACCATAATTTCACTTAGAAAAAATTATAAATTATCCTACATTGTAAAGTGTCAGATTTAAAAGCAGCAAAAGTGAAAATCCCTAAAGACCCAAGAGCGAAAATCCCTAATGTTACCCAAACCAAAATACATAGATGATAATTTGAGACAAAACATCCAAAGAAAGAGAATAAACCCATCTATCCTTCAAAGGAAAACCCTAGACAATTCAGCAGGAGGGTAAAATTTTAAATATAGAAATTCAAATAGGAAAAGCACCGGTGAGAATGAACTCAATTGACTCATGCCTATTCTTGGAATTCATCATCTTATTCTTTATAGGACCTAGATTAAGGAAATATCAAAGCTTGATCAAAATGTGAAACTAAAAAGCGAAGAGAAAAACTTAATTTGAATACCAAAATCGAAACCAATCCAAACAAAATATCAAAACCTAATCATAATTAATAAACAAACTTAAATCGAAGATAAAAATTCACCGGTAGTGGTTCCAGCCTCTCTATATCTTCCCTTACGTGAGACTTTTTTTTTTTTTTTTTTCTCCTCCAAACAGTAGAAAAAAATGGCATAATGACTTGTTTGGATTGTTTTTTAATGAATCTTAGGCGTGTCTTTTGATAGTTGTTCTAAACGGTATATGACGGCTGTGGGATGCCGAAGGAGTGAGAGAACGGTGATGGGCTATGGTTTAGGGGTTTTGAGAATTGAGAGAGGCAGAGAAAATGGCTTCAATGCGGAGGAAGAGGCAAAGAAGAAGAAAAGGTTTATTGGGAAAGGGTAGGTTTTGGGTTTTATGTGTAAATCAAACTTTCAAATGTTGTAATGATCGGGATTTTGTTTGGATTAAACCGTAAACGTGGCAGAATCGATGCAGAGTTCATCGCCTTTCTCTGTTTCTTTCTCCGTGTCTCAGGCCTCATCCTCTTTTTCATCGCCTCTCTCTTTCTCTGCTTCTTTCCTTGTTTCCTCATCGCCTTTCTCTCTCTTTCATCGCCTCTCTATTTCTAGGGGAAATTACACTTTACCACCCTAAACTATGCACTAGATTACACTTTGCACCATAAACTATCTGACTACACACTTTACATCCTAAACTATCATGCTTATCACACTTTGCACCTTGTTGTTATTTTTGCTGTTATATTTAACAGAATTTTACTGCATGTGATAAGCACATGCTTCTTGCTTAGGTGGAACAAAGTTAAAAGACAGAAACACCCTTCTTCAAAATCAATTAAAACAAAACCTAAATTTTTACACATCTCCCTCTATCTCACATGCCTACCATCCTCTTCCCCAGATTCAGTTTCAAAATATTTAAATTGATCTCTCTAATTCCATAGCAGAATTCATTCACAGTACCCCATCCACCTTCCTGGTATTTCTTATACTATCAATAGCTTTCTTGTTATTAAAATAATTAAAAATCGCTGGTAAGGGGAGACTAATTTGTACAACAACTAGTAAATTGGCCACAAATACATCAATTTTTCTGCAACTCTAGCTGGTGGTGATGCATCTCGTGATGGAAAGCTCTATGAATTGAAGGTGAGCACAGCGTTTACCAAAAAAAGAAAAAAGAAAAGGTGAGCACGACTAATGAGGCATAGTTCCTGTCTGCCGTGCCATTTAGGATTTACTTTTTTTTTTTGGTTAAAAGGCCATTCATATAAAACCAACAAAAGAAGTCTACACAGATACAGCTACCATACTAGCAGCAACTAGTCTAGCATAATACAAACCATTATTGTCCTTAGCAACTAAAGTTTCCAGTTCAACAGTAAAAGGAAACTCAAAAACAACAAAATCTTCCTTCATAACACTGCCCCATTTTGCCAACCAATCCGCACACTTGTTGGCTTCTCTAAACACGTGGGACACCCTTACTTGAGGAAGCTTGCCCAGAAGATACCTGCAATCAGAAAGCAAAGGAGCATAGGCAGAATTAGGATTTTTATTAGAATTAAGTAGCCCCATAATCACCTTAGCATCCAGTTCCACTTCCAGCTGCATAATTCCCATATGATCCGCTAGTTTCAACCCATCTCTTAAAGCCCATAGCTCAGCAGTAATACTTGAGGTGAACCCGATTGATCTTGCATATCCCCTAACCCAAGCACCTTGACTGTTTCTAATGATTCCTCCACCTCCTGCCTTGCCTGGATTACCAAAAGATGCACCATCTGAATTAAGCTTAAACCAATCCTCCCTTGGTTTAGTCCATGCCACTGGTATAGCAAACTTAGCAGTGGCTATTTTAGCTTTACTCACGCAAAAATGGTATTCTCTGGTTTGATTAATACACTCAATGGGCAGCCTCGGATTGGGAATAGAGTTTTCAAAAACAATCTTGTTCTTATTTTTCAAAAGAGCCCAAATGGTGAATAGGAACACTGAACTCCATGGCATATCAGATTTGTGCTTAACAAGACTCATACTGTTTGATTGTAGCCACTCTTCCAAACTTCCCGAGAAAGTATGTACAAGTGCTGGAGGAACTTCAACACAACTCCAATATTTGCGAGCGAGCTCACAGTCACGTAGTAGATGCGCAATGGTCTCATCATGCCTTTTGCAAACAGGGCACTTGCCATCACAATTTATCCCTCTTGCTGCCAAAACACTCTTAACAGGAACACTAGTATGTAAACACAGCCAAAGAAACATGATGATTTTAGGCAAAATGTCAAGTTTCCATATCCACTGCCCCTTGAATGAAGTTTCTGAAAAATCATCCTCAATACATCGCAGGTAGGCTGACTTGGTGGAGAAATCCCCATCTCTAGTGAATCTCCACATAAGGGAGTCCTCTCTTTGAGCAAAATCCTGAATAGGAATAGCCTTAATTCTATCCTTTATAATGTCTGGCAGCTCAAAAGAAATTAAATCCCAATTCCACCCATCCACACCCCTAAACTCTTCCACAGTTAGTGATAAATCCTTGGGGCATAAAGGTCCTTGAATCAAATCCCTTAGAGAGTCACCCTTTAGCCATCTGTCAAACCAAACTTTATTCCTTACTCCATTTCCTACACCCCAACAGATTCCACTAGAAAAAAAATAGGGAATCCGGTTTTTATGGCTTTCCAATTAGGGGAGCGAGGAAGAGCATCAGGATCCCTTGCTCTCATTCTAGAGGGAGAACAATATTTCTTCAATATGACCTTAGCCCATAATGCCTCCTTCTCTTGGTACATTCTCCAATTTAGTTTAGCAAGCAAAGCTATGTTCTTAGCTTTGGCTGCTTGAATTCCAAGCCCTCCATCCTGTTTGGGCCTCACAATCTTACTCCAACCAACAAGATGCAGCTTCCTCTTCTCATTCGTGGATCCCCAGAAGAAATCTCTATTCACTTTATCCAGTTTATTACAAATATGAGAAGGGAGAGCCACCCCTTGCATAATGTGATTAGGAATGGCTGACATAACTGATTTGATTAGTACAGCCCTACCTGCAAAGGATAAAAATTTCGCTTTCCAACCTGAGAGTTTATGCATGACTTTGTCCACCACAAAGTTATATTGTCTACTATTTGCCCCTCTATGTCTCAAAGGAAACCCCAAGTATTTACCAATGCTTCGGGTTTCTTGAATGCCCAACAAACCATAAGCTTTTGCCCTCTCCTTTTCTTTGACATTAGGTGAAAAATATATTCAAGATTTATCCAAACTAATCTTTTGCCTTGACTCTCAACAAAATTTAGATAGGACTTCTAAGATAGCACCACAAGCATCATTTCCCACTTTACTGAACAATATAATATCATCTGCAAACAGAAGGTGGGAAAATCCCACATTATCCCGAGATGCTTTCAGAGGTACCCAAGCTCCATCCATACACTTCTGTTCAATGAGATGACTTAAATATTCCATACATAGTATGAAAATGTACGGGGACAACGGATCTCCTTGTCTTATGCCCCTAGAAGGTTCAAAGGAATCAAGCTTACCTCCGTTCACCAAAATAGAAATATTAGTAGATGAGATGCAGCTCATAATAATACGAGTTAGCTTGGGAGGAAAGTGGAATGCTTGCAGCACTTTGTGTATAAAATTCCACTCTAGCCTATCATAGGCTTTCTCTAGATCCAACTTGACTGCCATGTATCCCACTTTGCCCTTCTTGCGGTCTAAGGAGTATAAGAGCTCTTGAGCAATGAGAACATTATCCATACCCCTTCTTCCAGGCACAAAAGCAGATTGAACTGGAGAAATCAGATTAGTAAGAAGAGGTCTGATGCGAGCGACAATAATCTTTGAAATAATTTTATACACGGAGTTGCAGAGATTAATAGGCCTGTAATTATTAAGGGTCTCAGGGCTTTGGCATTTTGGGATTAAGGTCACAAGGGTTTCATTAAGATAACTTGGTATGATTCCATTGCTAAAAACCTCCTTAATTTCCTTGCAAACCGAGTTCTTCACATCTGCCCAAAAATGTTGAAAGAAACCCACATGAAGACCATCCGGGCCAGGGGCTTTAAAAGCTTTAAGAGACCACAAACCATCCCTTATTTCTTCAACAGAAACTTCAGTATCAACTCTAGTGCTATCTTCTTCAGATAGATAGCTGCAGGCAAAATTTGCAATATCTGAAGCGATTGGGAAGTAGAGGGATTCAGTGGCATACAATTTCTGAAACCCAGCTTTTATATGATCCTTAATCTCCAAATCATCAAGAATCCAATTCCCAACCGAATCTTTAATGCATCTTATTTTGTTTCTATGCTGTCTTACCATAGTAGTCACATGAAAGAAAGAAGTGTTGCAGTCCCCAAAATTGGCTGCATTCAATCTTGATTTAAGTGCCCAATATTCCTCTTCCTGGAGCATGATAAGCAAATATTCTTCAATTAATTTCTTTTCAAGGTCAATTAAGAAACCATTGGGATTTTCGACCAGAGCTTTCTGAGCACCATTCAATCTAGCCAGAACTCTTCTCTTTCTAGTAAATAAATTTCCAAACACTTTAGAATTCCATTTTTTAGCTCTAATAGCAAAATCTAAAATAGCTGTGTGAAGCCCTCTATTTTCCGACCATGCATGTTGTACCACTGAAGGAAATTTCGAGTGCAGTAACCACATCGTCTGAAATCGAAATGGTTTATTGAGATGGCACACGTATGGTCTACATAGCTCCAAAAGGACCGGGCAATGATCTGACCAGATTCTAGGCAGATGGGTAACAGTGGCATCTGAATACAGGGTTCTCCAAGTTGGGTTAGCGAAACATCTATCAATTCTTTCTAAGATAAGGTTCGTAATAGGCCTAATTTTCGTCCAAGTATACTTTGGACCGGCAAAGCCCAAATCCAGCATATTACATTCATCCAGGCACTCTTTAAATTCTAAGGCCCTATTTAGATTAACACCGTTCCCGCCAAATTTGTCATCCCCACTTAACACCTCATTGAAATCACCCAACATGAGCCAAGGGAGATTGTGCAGCTGGCTAACAATTTTTAAATTATTCCAGAGAATTTTTCTTTCTGCTAATCTAGGGCTAGCATAAATAGTTGATATAAGCCAAGATAAATTAGAAGAACGCACCTTCACCGTTTCATGGATTTCCTGCTTCGTGGCTGATAACAGGGTTACCTCCACGTCTTCTGTCTTCCAGAGAATCCAGAGTCCTCCAGCATACCCGACTGTATCAGTAACAATGCTCCCATCAAAAGGCAGACCTTCTATAATTTTAGCCGCCCTATCACCCCCCACCCTCGTCTCCGTTACTACCATAATTGATAGTTGATGATTGATAGCCATTTCAAATATCCTTCTTTTGAAATCTGCATTCAACGCTCCTCTACAATTCCACAGCAATATATTCATTTTAACAAACTGAATCAAAGGAACCTCAATCTCCATGGGATTAGTATTCATTGCAGCTGCTTCCACCATACTCCATCCCATCCTCCTCAGAATATCTTTGGACCCCATCGAATCTGGTTTCCATATCATCATATGTTTCAGGATGCCTACTATGTCCTCCTTGCAACAAAGGAGTGCATCTAATTTCTGCACTGGCGCAAGGATTTGGATGAGCTTCAGAGAAGGGTGGTTTCCCATGTGGGTTGTGACTGCTCCTCTGAAGTCCACCAGTTTCCTTTCTTGGATGATCCAACCCGATTCGTCCCAATAGGGCACAACTGATGGCCGCCGCTGCCTGCTCAGCTCCTCCGACGCCTCCATCGAAATCGCTGGAACATCCATAAGGAATTTCCACCATGGGTTGGGTGTGAGATTCCAAGCCGGATGGTCTAGTGCCAGATTCCCAGTTCTGATGCTGGATGGGGTTATGGGAAAAATGTGCTTTCAAGCTTGGCCCAGCTCCTCCTCGAACCAGCCCATCGTCTCCGTCAGAGTGGCCCTGATTTGTGCAATCATCTCATCCGGTATTATCACAGTCCTGTTTCGATACCATATGGCCCAGCCGGATTGAGGTATTGGACTCATTCCCAGTAAAATTCCCTCCATTCTCAAGCTCATCACTCCCCACAAACTCGCTTCTGCCTCCCAAGCTTGTTAATAAGTGCTTCTGAATTTTAGATCCCTTAAGGCTTTTGGTGCTCTTAATACCCAGACTTTTATTGCTTTTTGATTTATGCTTTTGATGGGTCTTGTTATTAATCCTATCCGTCCCTAAAAAGTTCTGAGATTTTTCACTGCACACGGCATTCCCACTGCTCAAGGCTTACTGGCAGACCTCCATGTCATTCACATCAGCTGCACATATTTTCTTTTGAGAGTTATTCGTTGAAAAAACACATACAATACCTGTTGTTGGGTTCTCCACTTCTCTAGACTCAAATAGCCTAATAAACTTTCCTTCATTACCCTTACTATTAATTTCCAGAAGGTTCGGCTTGCCCTTGGAAACAAAAGTATTACCTTGGTTTGGATTATTGGGCCCACGACCTCGACCATCCCTATTAGAGTTCTTTTTTCTAGTAACAACCATCCAGGGCCCATAGTTAGATTCTAACTGATTATTTTCCACCTGGCTAGTATCTCGTTGTCCGCTTAAGATAGGCTCAATTGCCATGTTACCTTTTCTGACTGCAAGTTTGATATGGTATGGGCAAGTTTCTTGTTTGTGTCCCAAACGGCCACACTGAAAACAAAGCGTTGAAACTCCTTCATAAGTAACTTTTTGGACCAATCTGCCCACTCGAATAGAGGTGATGAGTGGTTTCTCCAAATCCACTTGCAGACACAATCTGGCATAGCTTCCCCGAGATTCTGATGCAGTGTACGAGTCAATGCGAAGAACAGGTCCAATGGCGCTTCCAATCTCTCTAAGCACAGCAGATCATAAAACTCTATAGGTAGTTCAGGAAGTCTTAACCACATTGCAACAGAAGACAATATTCTATTAAATATAATAACAAAAATAACACTGGGTGCAAAGTGTGATAAGTGTGATAGTTTAGGGTGCAAAGTATGCAGTCGGATAGTTTAGGGTGCAAAGTGTAATCTAGTGCATAGTTTAGGGTGGTAAAGTGTAATTTCTCCCTATTTCTATTTTCGTGTATCCTTTAATTTTAACCGGTTATTTTTTTTGTTATTTATAATGAGAGGCTTTTAAACGGTGTGTAGCATTGTCAAACAACATAATTTATCACCTTTTAATTTAAACGTGGTAGAATTTTAAGTGGTCATTTTTCCTACATGGCAGCACTTCCATAATTGTAGGAAAATACTTCTGCTATTATATATAGTATATGATATGATATAGATCTATAAAACACACAGGAGATATTATTTCTAAAATTATTTTTCATCTCTCCATCTCTACAAATATATCATTTTATTGTTTTGACTTTTTTTTTTTTTTTTTGAAAAACTTAGGTGCATTTGATTGATATTATTCTTTTTTCTTTCTTTTTTTTTGAGATAAAAGACAAAAAATACTATTCTTTTTTCAAGTGATCTATATTATTCAAACTTTTGTATAGTGTGTTATGGTTTTTTTTCTACAACTAAAATTTTTAAGTTCCAAAATTAATTATTTGAATTTTTCATTTTCTTAAGAAGATTATCATGATAACTAAACCTCATTACAAATTTATAATTGATACAACTCAAATAATTTATATAGACATTCAAATACATAATCATCTCACTTCTAAAATATCTAAAAATTAACTTAAACCAAAACTACAAGAGAGATAGAGAGTACATGTGATGAATAACTCAAAAAACACATGACCAAAGTCTATCATCTAAAAGTAGAGACACAAAAAATAAAAAAAATAAAAAAAAATCATCAATCTAAAATATAGTTGCAAGAAAGAATTAATAATGGAGAGAGAGAGAAATCACATTTTTTGAAATAGAATGTGAGACAAATAACAAAATTATATAAAAGAAGATGAGTAGAAGAATATTCAAAAGAAAGTGTATAGTTGTAAACATCAAATTATCCAAGTCATTCTATATAATAGAATAACATTAAATCATTTTGTAATTTCATATGATAACATGTAACAAACAAAGAAAATAAAATTAAAAAGATAAAAAATTAAAATATAACTAAATCATATCAACCTAAAGTAGAGTTAAACATAAAAATTCATCAATCTAAAGAATTAAACATCCACCCAAAGAAAGAATATATATACATATATATATATAGAGAGAGAGAGAGAGAGAGGGAGAGAGAGAGAGAGAGAGAGAGAGAGAGAGAGAGAGAGAGTATTAACCTTTTTGTGTGAACAAAATATGGATTGATTGGAAGAGAAAATAACAATTTTTTATAGTAAAAAAATTGGGGAGAAGAAGAATCAAAATAAAAGGAAGATAAAGCAATAGAGAAATTGTAAGGTTAAGATATAGAGTAGTAGGGAGATAAAAAGGTAAAAGTAAGTAAATATTGAAGAATGTGTAATTGTAAAGTGGCAAATTAATAAGGAGAAAAATAATTAAAAATGAGATCCTTTTTATGTGAGCAAAATATGGATTGAATGGCAGAGAAAATAACAAATTTTTATAGTAAAAAAAATGAGGAGAAGAAGAGTCAAAAGAAAAGAAAAATGGAGGAATGGAGAAATTGTAAGGTTAAGGTATAGAGTTGTGAGAAGATAAAAATGTAAAAGTAAGTAAAGGTTGGATAATGTGTAATTCTAAAGTGGCAAATTAATAAGGAGAAAATTAATTAAAAATGAGAGAGAAAACATTGAAAATAGGTTGATGATGTGGCGTTGATGTAGCTCAACAAGAGCGCAATAATATTAAATTCTACGCTTCAACTTTTAAATATATATAAATATAGATTATAGAGTTTAATTAATTGCTGCTAAACTATAGAGCTTTAGCATTAAAGCATTAACATCACACTATGCAAATTTTTTGTCAAATTATATCTAAATAGTTATTTAAAAAATATATAGTTTAACTATTCTACTTTTCATGTAAATATAAGAAGGTACAAAACTAAAGTACAGTATTTTAGGTGTTGTTCCTTAGGTTCCTCTCTTCAGATTCATCCATGTGACTATTTAATTAAAAAAAATACACTTTCAACCCATGAAAAAAAAAATCCATATGACAGATTTTAAGAAAGGAACCTAAGGAACAACACCTGAGTATTGTACCTAAGTCTTGCTCTATAGAAAGTATTTTGTTACCCCCCCCCCCAAAAAAAATAAAAATTAACCTACCATGTTCTAAAAACATATATACAAACAACATTTTTATAATAATATATAATTTATAAAATACCTAAAAATGTAAATACCATATATCTGTCAGTCAATTCAATTTTTGTTGGAATTCAAAAACTCCAACCAACCACCGAACCGCCTAATGTCGGTTTTGGGCCTTTTGGCCCAAAAATCCAAACAACCGAAACAGAAAATTGTTGGAACTTGGAAACAAGGGGGGCAATCAATTCAGCTCAACTTTGCATTTGGGTTATTTACTTAAAGAAGAGGGGGAAAAATTTTAAGTTACTTAAAGTTATCTTCTCAAAAAAAAAAAAAAAAAGTAACTTAAAGTTAGCTTATCGATTTAAGTAATAGAAAGGGAATAGGGGGAATGGAATGGAAAGGATACTTAAAAAAAAAAAAATCTGTTTTTTTTTTTTTTTTGGTAAATACAAAAGCTCTCTTCATTT
This sequence comes from Quercus tomentella, assembly GCA_028535165.1. Lineage (NCBI taxonomy): Eukaryota > Viridiplantae > Streptophyta > Magnoliopsida > Fagales > Fagaceae > Quercus > Quercus tomentella. The sequence goes on from JAPQVY010000156.1 coordinate 45,960,682, forward strand.
TCTTGTTTAGGGCTTTAATAGGAGTAAAAGTGCACTTTAAGGTCTAAACCCTATAAATTAGAGTTATAACAAATTAAAGCATTAAACCTTTTAAAAGTAATAAATTAAACTTTATAGTTTTAATAATAATCTCTTAGGTTATATTAAACTCCAGATAAAATATCATTCCACTTAAATTGATCAAGGTTTAATTTGTTAATTTTTTAAACAATACAATTTTATTTGTTATTTTTGAAACATTAGGGTTTAATTTGTACCTTTTAAAATCTTAGGTTTTCTACTTGTTACTTTTAAAACTAATGGGTTTAATTTGTTACACCCTTAAACAATAGGCTTTACAATGAATTTTTTCCCAATATGTTTTAATAATCCATCCAACCTCTTGGACAAAGCCTGAGACTTCATGCTACAAGGTCAATTTTGACAGAACCATGTTTGAGAATGACAACAGTACAGGATTGGGTGTTGTTCGACAAAACACTAATGGTTTAGATATGGCTTCTTTGTCGCAATTAGTTCCTCTACCTCCCACAGTCATAGAGGTAGAGACATTAGTGGCAACACTGGCCCTTGAACAAGCTTTAGAACTGGGGTTTGACAACATTGTCCTAGAAGGTGATTCCAAGATCCTAATTAAAGTCTTGCAAAGTAGTAGCAGTTCCTTGGCTCAATATGGATGCATTGTCTATGATATCCACTTCCTTGCATCACATTTTCAACTTTTAATTTATCTCGTGTACGTTGGCATTGTAATGAGATTGCTCATTCACTTACACGAAGAGTGACTCTTTCCCCTCCCTTATCAATCTAGATAGAAAATGTACTACTAGATATTAATTCTATATAATAGATTAATTTGAACAACCCCTCTTAATAATGCACATTGTCCTTTTTCTCAATAAAAAAAAAAAAAAAAAAATGTAGGGCAAGGTTGGCCCATTAAACCCATGGACTATGGGCCTTTGGGATGTGTTGATAATCTATTCAATATTCAATTGTTTGTAATTACCCGTTAAAATTGTCAATTTACAATCATTGATTATGAGTGAAGAGTGAAGACCCAATACCCTTTGCTTTGTTGTTAAAAAATTAAAATTGTGCAATTTCAAAAGTACATAAAATCACTCGAAAAAATTAAAATAAAAAAGTGGTGGTTTCTATGTGGTCCCAAGCTAGGCATGCTAGGATGGTGTGTGTTGATATGTGAGCAATCTATTCAATATTCAATTGTTTGTAATTGCTACCCACCCATGTAGGATGAGGTTGGCCAAGAAGGCCTTCAAGATGTGTTGATAATCTATTCAAACTCAATTGTATTGTTTGTAATTGCTACCCACCCATGTAGGATATGGTTAGCCCATTAAACCATGAGCCAGGGTTCTTCAACACATGACTACCTTGAAAAGTCACACATAAATTCAACCACTTTAATGCCCCACTTGGTGACAAGCCTATGTTACCGGGCTCGGCGGTTTAAATAATTCTTGCAACTGCATATGAATATAATAATAAGCTTGTATCGTATCGGTGTGGGATAATTAGTGGAGAAAACAAAAAATGGCAGAGGCGACTCCTGTACTGGGACTCATCAAAGAGCTAAGAAGCCACGAGGTTGCTATAGCCGAACTCAATCATCTTTCTTCATCCAGGGTAAACCTTATCAACCCCGCTTTTCTTTTGTACTCTTTTACTATAATCGTACACCACTTTTGATTCTATGATTCATCTTAGAATTTAACTAAAAAACAATGGAAGTTCATGTGTCCAACATATTGCAGTTGTGAACAGCCTGACTTTATAGGGTGCTATCATGGCGTTTTAGGGAGGGAAGGAATAAAAAAGAGATCTGTTGCGGCCATATTGCATCTGTAGTGGGTTTGTAGCAGTTCTATAGTGGTCCAATAGGGCTGACACTGGGCCACTGTGCTGCGTTTAGTAGATTGCCCAACATTTACTCCTATTTGCCACCTGCCAAGCCACTTCCTTTTACCTTGGTCAGATTAAAGCTCAAGAAACCAAGATTTGTGTTCCATATCTAAATCTAGAACTGTCAGGCATTAATGTCGCATCTGGCTGAAACAGGGCTATGTGCTGCCTTTAGTAGATTGCCCACATTTACTCTATTTGCCACCTGCGAAGCGCCTTCCTCTAAGTCCATCAGATTAAAGCTCAAGAAATCAATCAGATTTGTGTTCCATAGCTACATCTAGAGTCTTTGTCCTTTTTACATAATCTGTTGTAGCTTTTTTGTGTTCTTTGGCTACTTCCTGCCCTCTCTGCATGAAGTAGACCTATAAGGGATTGATGGTTTTATTTAGTCTATTCAATATTAGGTCAACAATAAATGTAGTTTGTAGTAAAGGGTATGTAGCTTTGAGGCTTAGAGGTCGGGTTTCTTTGGAAACAAAGCAAGCACAATCAGAGGCTCCAAGAAAAAGCCAATGGAGCATCTGAAGTATATGGACCTGATTGGTGGTTTGAATTTTTTTTTTTTCTATCACTTCCACTGTTTAGGCAGTATTCGTAGAGACTGTCACTGTGAGTGGGCTTATGGATGGTGCTAAACATGAATAAGACAATCAGAGTGATATCTATATGTGAACCACTTTTTTTTTAATATCCTTTTAACACCATATTTCGGAAAAAGAAAAATTCCTTAATTGTAGTTGGGATTGGCTTCTAATAAGGATTTGGATGGTGATTGGGATTGAACTTTTTTTGAGAATGCGGTCAAATTTTAGAATATTAGAAGAAAAGAAACTATAAAATAATGGAAGTTCATGTTTCCAATACAGCTACTAGTTTGAATGATCCATTCTTAGGATATATTGTACTTAAGAGAAGTTTGGGGGGGGGGGGGGGGGGGGGGAGGGTGGGTGGTATTGCATAATTAGTGCATAAATATTAAACAAAAACCATGGATAAAATAGTGGTCACAGCAGTTGTGAACAGCCTGAGTTTTCTCTATCATGCACTTTCGGTAGGCAAGGAAGGAAAAAGGGATTTGTTGCGGCCACATTGCATCTGTACTGGGTTTTTAGCAGTTCTATAGTGGTCCACTAGGGCTGACACACAGCCACTATGCTGCCTCTAGTAGATTTCCCAACATTTACTCCGATTTGCTACCTGCCAATCCACTTCCTGCAAATTGATCAGATTAAAGCTCAAGAAACCAAGATCCGTGTTCCATATCTAAATCTAGAACTATAAGGCATTAATAGGTGGGATCTTAGTTTACATTGACTCTTTTAGTTTTGTTTAGCATGTTTAATATTGGGAGGTCATCCTAGTTGATACTGTATTCCAACTCAGTATTCTGTGTCTTAGATTAGTTACTTATTTTTAACCCTTCTGGAGTTTGGTGGGTTACACTTAGATATGTCGTTAAGACGCTTGCCTGCTGAAGTGGAAGAATAGCTGTGGGAGGGCATAGTTTAGCTGGGAAGTTGTACTTTCTAGCTTGATGTGAAATATTTGGTTGCTGAGGACTGAGGAGTAATAGTTTTTTGAAGGGAAAAGGGGAATCCTTGGTAGAGATTTAAAATGGATTCTCAAGGCTTAATTGAGTGCATCTCAAACCATCTTTCCTTTATAGGATTGGTTTCTTTCCTAAAGTTTCATGATGGTTCTTAAATTTTAATAATAAATTACCAACTGTTCCAAATGCTTAAATTGTTAGGAAATGATGAATTGAATCATTTAATCTAATACTTCATCACGGTGAAATGAATCATTTAATATAACAATCCTCCTTCACGTGTGGGCATAAAATGCATGGGTAAGGTGTAGAGGAGGGTTTGAACCTAGGACCTCCTGGTTTAATACTATGATAAATTACCGATTGTCCCAAAATTTTAAGTTAAAAAGTTGTGAATTTAATTATTTAATATAACATTATCTATTTGTTTTTTTCCTTTCTTTTTGCTGTTTTAGGAAAGCCTTATGTATACTCTCTGTGTGCTTAGGTTGCACCTGTTTTAGCACCTTTATGATAATCTTACTTGTCACAAGAGAACCAAAAAAATAAACATGAAATGTAGAACCTCCAGTATTTGAAAGATCGAAGAAATTAAGTTATGCAGACTTTATGTCCCTTGTTTATAGCTTGATCTTGGTTCCAAAAAAGGTTTCTAAGTTTAATCTACATGCTTTGGATATGTGTGTTTACTTTCTGCTTCTTTTTAGGTTGGCTGGTTCAACTTGTGTTATCATCAACATCATCATTGAAAGGATTGATAAAACTAATTTACTACCATTTATATAATGAGTACTTAATCTGAAGTCAGCACAATTTTATTTTCATTAACTATGAAAAAGCAGGAGTGTGGGACTATTGCATGATAGCTAGTTTTCCTTAAAATAATAGTATGTGTCTATGTGACAATTTTTATATAATTCTTGCAGTAATTTTATTTATTGATTGATAATTCGATAGTTGGGAGAGAGGGATTTGAACCCTGAACGTCTCCATAGGAGACGCCAAGAAGTGCTAGTTGTGGCCTAGCAGTAATTTTTTAAATGGGGGAGTTGAGAGCTATGAAACAGAATAAATCTCCATGATGGACCACAATGGCATTTTGATTTTGGTATTATGTAGAGTCTGAGAAACTTTAGAATAACCTACAATCTAGTTTTTTAATTGATGAAAATTATGTATTTGGCTCAAAATTAAATTCAGCGTTGGAAATTGTTAGAAAACCCTGCAAGTGATGTATGTTCTGCTTTTGAACAGTCAGTTCTTTTTTATATAATTGCTTTGACTTGTGGATGTTTCTCAACATGTTGTTCACTAATCTAAAGCAAAATTTAAACTTTCTCCTTTCCTTTCTTTCGGTGGCAAGAAGCTTCCTAGTTTTGAGATAACATTTTGTCCTTGTATACTGTAGGCTGTCTATCAGAAAAATGGGAACATATTTTTCCAAACGACTATCCAGAAAGCTACAGCATCTGAACAGAGTATGAAATCTTTACTATTGACTTGGTAATATATATTTTTTCTTGGTGCTA